>CM033646.1:61523856-61890849 GCA_019512145.1 Engystomops pustulosus
ATTTTGGAGTGCCACTACCCATTACGTTTTTCTAAATTGTCCTGTTATGGGATTAAATTGGCTCCAATCAAGCTCTGTCCACAGGGTATGACGTGGCATTTCAAAATGGAGTGATAGCCTTCCTTATTCACAATCCATTTGACCTTGTACAAATCTCCCACTTTACCAGCACCAAAGCAACCCCAGGCCATCACATTACCTCCACCATGACAGATGGTGTCAGGCATCTTTCAGCAACTTTTCAGTTGTTCTGAGTCTCTCAAATGTTCTTCACACTTGATTATTCTGTCCATAACAACCTTTTTCCATTCTTCTTGTGTCCAATGTCTGTGTTCTTTTACCCATATTAATCTTTTTATGTTATTAGCCATCTCAGATATTTATCTCTGTCACTGGAGTCGCTTTTTCACTGTAGAGGTTCACTTTGGCGTTTGGTTTGTACTATTTAATGAAGCTGCCAGTTGAGGACCTGCTAGGCATCAATCAGTTTCTCAAACTACAGACTTTGATTAGATTTGTGTTGCGGGCCTCTCACTTGTCTTTCTATTATGGTTGGAGCCTGTTGTAGGAAATCTTCACTTTCTTGGCAATTTGTCACATGGAATGGCCTTTATTTCTAAGAACAAGAATGGACTGTCAAGTTTCACATGAAAGTTCTTTTTTTCTGGCCATTCTGAGTTTCATAGAACAAACAAAACAAAACACAATGTACCATTAACCCCTTAACGCTCTGCGCCGTAGCTCTACGGCGCAGAGGTATAAGGGATGTATGAAGAGGGCTCACGGGCTGAGTCCTCTTCATACAAAGGTGGGGGTTTTTGCATTTTGCACAAAACCCCCACCGCTAATAACCGCGGTCGGTGCTTGCACCGATCGCGGCTATTAACACCTTCTTTGCCGCCGGCAAAGTCGCCGGCGGCGTTTAAAAGACGGCGGCGCGCGGGCGCCGCCATCTTTTTTCGACCGCCACGCCCCCGAACGTCATCGGGGGGCGGCGATCGGTTGCCATGGTAGCCTCGTGTCTTCTCTTGACACGAGGCTACATCCATGGTGAATAGAAATATAGTTCAGACATTGCATGGTTTGAAATATGTTTTCTCATTTTAGTATCCTACGCTGGTAAATTATGCTAAGGTTATCTCGCAGAAATTTCACACCCAGTCGCCAGAAGACCCCCCTCCCACAAGTTGGATTGGTTATTGGCACCTTTGCGTTATTGGGTCAAGCTCCTCCCACAACAGCTCAATGGGGTTTGGGATCTCGGTGACTGGGCTCCTTATACCTTCATTACAGACAGAATACTAGCTGCTTGTGCTTCATCCCTAAATAGTTTCTAGATCTCCACCACATGCTTAAGACACATAGCAATCAAAACGTGTTGCATCTCAGGCGCTTGTAAGTTATCCATGTCATTGCACTTGCAATGATGAATAAAGAGATTTTCATCCACAAGGATGTACCGCGTGGATTTATTTTGGAGTGCCACTACCCATTACGTTTTTCTAAATTGTCCTGTTATGGGATTAAATTGGCTCCAATCAAGCTCTGTCCACAGGGTATGACGTGGCATTTCAAAATGGAGTGATAGCCTTCCTTATTCACAATCCATTTGACCTTGTACAAATCTCCCACTTTACCAGCACCAAAGCAACCCCAGGCCATCACATTACCTCCACCATGACAGATGGTGTCAGGCATCTTTCAGCAACTTTTCAGTTGTTCTGAGTCTCTCAAATGTTCTTCACACTTAGATTATTCTGTCCATAACAACCTTTTTCCATTCTTCTTGTGTCCAATGTCTGTGTTCTTTTACCCATATTAATCTTTTTATGTTATTAGCCATCTCAGATATTTATCTCTGTCACTGGAGTCGCTTTTTCACTGTAGAGGTTCACTTTGGCGTTTGGTTTGTACTATTTAATGAAGCTGCCAGTTGAGTACCTGCTAGGCATCAATCAGTTTCTCAAACTACAGACTTTGATTAGATTTGTGTTGCGGGCCTCTCACTTGTCTTTCTATTATGGTTGGAGCCTGTTGTAGGAACTCTTCACTTTCTTGGCAATTTGTCACATGGAATGGCCTTTATTTCTAAGAACAAGAATGGACTGTCAAGTTTCACATGAAAATTCTTTTTTTCTGGCCATTCTTTGTTTCATAGAACAAACAAAACAAAACACAATGTACCATTAAACCACAGGAGTGGTGATTGTTGGAAATGGGCCCATATACACCTATGTAAATATTGCATTAAAACCAGATGTTTGTAGTCTAGAATAGTTATTTACCACGTTAACAATGTATAGAGCAGTGATGGGGAACCTTTTGGAGACAGAGTGCCCAAGCTACAACCAAAACCCACTTATATGTCGCAAAGTGCCAACATGACAATTTAAGCAGTAACTTATTGATCCCTGCTGTATCAGGTTTTAATTATATTGGCATCCTGAGGACACCAATACAATAGAAGTACAGTCCTGGGCTGTGTTGGATCACAGGAGAAAGCCTTGAGTCCTATCTGGCAATTTATGAGTTGGGGTGAAGGCCTGGGTGCCCACAGAAAGGGTTTCGAGTGCCACCTCGGGCACCTGTGCTATAGGTTCGCCACCGCTGGTATAGAGTGTACTTATGATACATTTAATGTTGGCTTAATTGAAAGAAAATGTGCATTAAAGGAAATTTTAAAATTACCTCAAACTTTTGAGCGGTAGTGTATATATCTCTCCATCAGAATGTAACTGGTACTTATTGTGCTGCTTAGTCTACACAAATGGTTGAGCGAAGGGAAGTTTACAAAATAAAAATTTCTCACATTATGGATCCTTGGGCGACCCAAAGCCCTTGCCACTGTCGCACCTTTTATTATCAACGTATTATTGTGTATTGGGGATCATGTAACCAGTTTTGGCAAAAAGAAAGTATATTGAAACTATTCTTTTTATTATGAATGTAAGTCAGTGGGGCATGTAAGTATTGTTGGCCTGGCTTTGTCCGTCTGTTTTTTGTGATTTTTCTACTGGTCATATGTATCTTTTACATTATTGATACATGTGGCGTTTGGTCTTCAGTGAATTTGAAACTTTTTAAAACAAGTTGCAAAAAGTCGCTAAAAGTCGCAATCCGTTCCAAGCTTATTTCTACGCCTGGTCAGGGGCAGCCTTAGTTGTGTGCCAAAATGTGTTTTGAAGTCTCAAAAATTAAAATAAAAATGCAAGCCAAAAGTTTGATGCATGTGTCCCAGTGTGTATTATCCTATTTAGTTATAGCTTTCTAGCTAAAAATTCCTTAGGTTATCTTAATGTAATAAAAATTCCATGGATTTGTGTATCCAACAGAAGGTCTTGCTCTCCCTTTCTGGTAATGAACTATATTTTGCAAACTCTGCATATGATGCATTTTTTGGCGCATCATGGGTAATATATAGAACACAGCATAGAGAAACTGACAGGGAAATGGGGTTTCTCCCATTCTAATATGAACATAGCATTAAAGGGGTATTCTCGTCTGGGCATTCACATTCAGTTTAACTAATCTTTCATATATAAACATTTCTTCAATTGGATGTTATTTAAAAAAATGTTCCGGTGTGAAGATAATTTCCTATAAACATAGCCATGTTGTCCCTTAGAAACGAGATCAGCTTCCTCGGTTACGACCACGTCACACTCTGGCAGCGGTGGCCAGACTTGCGCTATAGAGTCCTGTCTGACCTCCTGGATTCAGCGATCATTACCATCAGGACGGCTGTGGGACATGCTGTAACTCCAGGACATTTCATATACAAAACCTTTTTGTTTATTTGTGCAATCCCTCCAGCAGAGGTGGCCGTATCCGGGGAAGCCATCTCATTTCTAGGACAGAATCCACTACTTTATGAGAAAGGACTTCACCAGGAACATTTTTTAATAACATCTAATTGAGAAATGTTTTTATATATGGCAGATTTATCAAACTGAATGTGATGCCCAGACGAGAATACGCCCTTTAAGGTATGTGGTGCTGGAATAGAAAAAAAAGCTTTTCCTGGAGTGTTACTTACCCCTTAAGACCCTTTCTTTTTTGGTGTCTTTATTTTTCACTCCCCACCTTCAAAATCTAACTTTTAATTTTCTCCTGAAGAGCTGTGTATGGGCTTATTTTCTGCGTAACAAATTGCACTTCGTAGTGCTAGCATTCTATATTCTATTCCGTTACTGGAAGCGGGAAAATTCTAAATGCAGTGACAATGATGAAAAACACCATTTGCGCCATTTCTTGTGGGCTTTTTTTTTTTTTTTTTTACAGCTTCACTGTGCGCCCCAAATGACAGGTCTACTTCCTTCATTGGGTCAATCAATCACGGTGATACCAATTTGTACAGGTTTTTATAAGTTTTCATACATTTCACAAAAGTAAAACCTCCTGTACAAAAAAAAAAAATCTTCATTTTGCCATCTTCTTGCGCTAATAACTTTTTCATACTTTAGTGTACCAAGCTGTGGGTGGTGTAATTTTTTGCGACTTTTGATGACGTTTCAATGCTTTTATTTTTAGGACTGAATGACCTTTTGATCACTTTTGAAAAATAGAAAAAATTCTATAAAAATGACAAAAAATGCCATTTGCGACTTCGGGCGCTATTTTCCGTTACGAGGTTAAACGCAGTGAAAAAACATTATTATATTTTGATCGGGCAATTTCGGACCTAATGTGTTTATGATTTTTACTGTTTATTTATATTGATATCAATTCTAGGGAAAGGGGGCGATTTGAATTTTTATTTTTTAACACTTTATTTTTATTTATTTATTTTACTATTTACTTTAACTGTAGGTTGTCTGTTTGATCGTAATCGCACATTGTAATAGATGGCCTAAAACATGATAGCCTCTGGTCTTTGTGTGACCCGAGGCTGTCATGACAGATCACTGCTCCACGATGATGTCACGGAGAGTGACGATCGGAGCCAAGATGGCGGCACTCTTTAATGCCGCCGGCAGCGATCAAAGGGTTAACACCCGTGAGCCCTCTTCATACTCCCCCATCCGCAATTAGACGTAAGGTTACGTCTTATTGTGCTATGGGGTTAAAGGGGTGTTCCCATTAAAGCTAATTAAAGTTATTTTTTATATTATAACAAGTTATACAATTTTCTAATATGCTTTCTGTATCAATTACTCATGGATTTCTACATCTCTGGTTGCTGTCCTACTGTAGAAAGCATCTATGTTTACTTCCAGCGGACAGAAATCTGTCCATGGTCACACAGATGCACAGCTCTCACACAGAGAATAAGAAAATTGTATAACTTTTTATAATACAAATAATAACAGTAATTTGCTGTAATGGGAACACCCCTTTAATATCTTTTAGGTTTGGGTATAAGTACTGCAAGCACAATACATAAACACACACAATATTCATCCCAAAACCTAAAAGATATAAAAGGGGTTTCGCCTTACTACAGCAAATTACTGTTTTGATTTGTATTATAAAAAGTATACAATTTTCTTGATTCTCGTGTGAGAAGCTGTGCATCTGTGTGACCATGGACAATTTCTGTCCGCTGGAAGTAACATAGATGCTTTCACAGTAGAACAGCAACCAGAGATGTGAAATCCATGATATTGATACAGAAAGATATTAGAAAATTATAACTTGTTATAATATAAAAAATAACTTAATGAGCTTTAATGGAAACACCCCTTTAAACCCCATAGCACCAATAAGACGTAACCTTACGTGTAATTGCGGATGGGAGTATGAAGAGGGCTCACGGGTGTTAACCTTTATCGCTGCCGGCGGCATTAAGAGTACCGCCATCTTGGCTCCGTCGTCCCTCTCCGTGACTCATCGTGAGCAGTGATCTGTCCATGAACCTCGGGTCACACAAAGACCAGAGGCTACATGTTTTAGGCCATCTATTACAATGTGCGATTACGATCAAACAGACAACCTACAGGTAAACAGTAAATAGTAAAATAAATAAAAATAAAGTGTATAAAAAATAAATTCAATCGCCCCCTTTCCCTAGAATTGAATCAATATATAAAAACAGTAAAATCATAAACAACATTAGAGTCCGAAATTGCCCGATCAAATATAATAATGTTTTTTCACGCGTTAAACCTCGAACGGAAAATAGCGCCCGATCGCAATGGCATTTTGGTCATTTAAGAATTTCTATTTTCAAAAGAGATCAAAGGGCATCAGTCCTAAAAAAAAAGCATTGAAACCGCATCAAAAGTCGCAAAAATTACAACACCCCGCTTGGTACACTAAAGTATGA
The DNA here is from genome assembly GCA_019512145.1 of Engystomops pustulosus. NCBI lineage: Eukaryota > Metazoa > Chordata > Amphibia > Anura > Leptodactylidae > Engystomops > Engystomops pustulosus. The sequence continues at coordinate 61,530,122 of CM033646.1, forward strand.
AAAAGTATTAGCGCAAGAATGGCAAAATGAAGAATTTTTTTTTGTACGGAGGTTTTAATTTTTGTAAATGTATGAAAACTATAAACCTGTACAATTGGTATCACCGGGATTGTATTGACCCAATGAAGGAAGTAGACCTGTCATTTGGGGCGCACGTGAAGCTGTAAAAAAAAAAAAAAAAAAGCCCACAGAAATGGCGCAAATGTGTTTTTTCATAATTCACTGCATTTAGAATTTTTTTTTCCCGCTTTCCCAGTACACGGACATAGATATAGAATGCCAGCACTACGAAGTGCAATTTGTTACGCAGAAAATAACGCCCACACAGCTCTTTACATGGAAAAATTAAAAGTTAGATTTTGAAGGTGGAGTGAAAAATAAAGACACAAACGAAAAAGGGTCCTTACGGGTTAAGGTACACTCCAGGAAAACTTTTTTTTTTCCTATCCTGCACCACATACCTTATTGCTAGTTATATTAGAATGGGAGAAACCCCCCATTTCCCTGTCATATTTCTCTATGCTTGTTCTCTATATTACCAATGATGCGCCAAAAAAATGCATGCATCATGCAGGTTTCAAATATAGTCATACCATAACGGGAGAGCAAGGCCCTTCTGTTGGTCCACCAATCAGGCATTTTTATTACATTAATATAACAGGAATTTTTAGCTAGACAAGCAATAACTAAAGTAGATAATACACACTGGGGACACCATGCATCGAACTTTTGGCTTGCATTTTTATTTTTATTTTTGAGACGTTCAAAACACTTTTTGGACACAACTAAGGCTGGCCCCTGACACAGCGTAGAAATAAGCTGGGAACGGATTGCGACTTTCGCGACTTTTTGCAACTCTGTTTTAAAAGTTCAAATTCACGGAAGAACCAACGCCACATGTATCAATAATGTAAAAGATACCTTATATACTCGAGTATAAGCTAGTTTTTCACACAAATTTGTGTCCAAAAACCCTAACTCGGCTTATACTCGAGTCAACTAAAAACATAATTACAAAATCACCTTTCGACGTCAACCCCCATAGGTCCTCTTCTGTCTGAGAGTCTGAGACAGAAGAGGACCTTGGGACGGCGCAAAGAGGAGAACCGTGTTATTATTTTTTTACTATCGGGCTGAGCTGAGCTACGGGCTGGATAGGCAGGCCAGGCGTATGCTACAGGGCTGGGCAGCCGTCGTCCTGTGGCGGTATGCTACACAGGGGCTGGGCAGGCTGTAGCAACAGGGGCTGGTCGAGCTGTATGCTACAGGGGCTTGGGCACCTGTATTAGGCTGGGAATTCGTATGCTACAGGGGCTGGGCAGGCTGTATGTACAGGGGCTGGGCCGACTAGTATACTGGGAGGCTGTAACCAATGCATTTCCCACCCTCGCTTATACTCGAGTTCATAGTTTTCCCCGGTTTTTGTGTTGAACATAGGGGTCTCGGCTTTACTCGGTCCGGCTTTACTCGGATTTAACGGTAACATATGACCAGTAGAAAATCCAAACAAAAACAGACGGACCAAGCCAGACCAACAATCTTACAGGCCCCACTGACATGCCCCACATTCCTAATAAAAGACTAGGAGTTTCAATAACCTTCTTTTTGTACAAAACTGGTTACATGATCCCCAATACACAATAAACGTTATAATAAAAGGTGCGACAGTGGCAAGGCTTGGGTCGCAAGGATCCATAATGTGAGAAAAATTTTTATTTGTAAACTTTCCCTTCGCTCCAACCATTTGGTAGATAAGCCAGCACAATAAGTACCAGTTACATTTATGGAGAAGATATACACTCACACTACCAAGCTCAAAAGTTTGAGGTAATGTTAAAAATTTCCGTTAATGCACCTTTTCTTTCATTAAGCCAACATTAAATGTATCATAATACACTCTATACTCAGTTGGTGGCGAACCATAGCAACAGGGCCGAGTGGCACTCGAAACCCTTTGGCTGTGGCACCCGGCCTTCTACCCCAACTTCTAATTGCAGATAAGACTACAAGGCTTTCTGCTGTATCCAAAAGCCCAGGGACTGTACTTTATATTGTATTGTGTCTCAGATGCCATATAATTAAAACCTGATTACCAGCAGGGGATTCAAGAAGTTATGCTTAACTTATATGTTGGCACTTCTGTCGTAAAAAATAACAAAAAAACGACATATAAGTGGGTTCTTTGGTTGTAGCTTGGGCCACTCAGTCTCCAAAAGGTTCGCCAGTCACTGCTTTATTAACTGTTAAGTGTGAAATAACTGCTAGACTACAACTCGTTTTAATGAATATTTACATTAGGTGTACTATTGTCGCACATTTCCAAACAACCACCACTCCTGTGGTTTAACCTTAAGGACGAGGGTTTTTTTCACCTCATTTCTCGCTCTCTCCCAACTTCAAAAAATCAATAACTTTTTCATTTTTTTCCGGGTACAAGACTGTTTGAGGCTTATTGTTGTGCGTAACAATTTTACTTTCCCGTAATGTTATTTATTTTTAAACTGCCGGGTATGCGAAGTGAAAAAAAATTCCAAACGTGGAAAATTGAAAAAAAACCCGACTTGCGTCATGTTCTTGTGGGTCTCATTTTACGACGTTCACTCTTCCTTCAAATAACATTCCTACTTTTATCTTTGGTTCGGTGCGATCGCGGTGAATACCAATTATACAGGTGTTTATTGCGTTTTAATACATTTTCAAAAATACAACGAATGTGTACAAAAAAGAAAAAAGATTTTTGCCATCTGTGACGCTAATAACTTTTTCATACATCTCTCGCACGGGTGTGAGGGGTATTTTTTGCAAAAATGACGCGACGTTTTCATTGCTACCCCATTTTGAGGGTCTGTTGCGACATTTTGATATTTTTTATTCGGAGGTCACTTGCCGCCTAACGTTTTTTATATTTTGATAGATCACATTGTGGGGGGGGAACGCGGCGATACCTAATTGATTTGTGATTTTTACTGGTTATTATGTTTTATATCGTTCTGGGAAGGGGTGATTTGAATTTTAATATTTTCTTTTATTTTGTTATTTTTATAACTTTTTTTTTTTCACCGTATCTTATCCATCTAGGGTACATTAAACCCTATATGGCGAGCTAGCTACCCCATAACTGCAATACTGTTATTTGCAACTTAGCATTTTTGGCAGCAATCTCATTACAATGAGGATCCATGGCTCATTGTAACGAATCTGCAGCTTGCCTAGTAGCCTCGTTCAAGAGAAGACACGGCTACACATGGCAAAACCGATCGCGCCCCCCGTATGACCTTCGGGGGCGGGCGGTCGAAAAAGATGGCTGGCTGCCGACGCGCGCCGCCGTCTTTTAAAAACGCCGCCGGCGATTTGCCGGCGGCAAGAGAAGGTTAATAGCCGCGTATCGTGAAAACAAGCACCGACCGCGTTAGTAGCGGTGGGCGTTTTGTCAAAATGCAACAAACCCCACTCTTGTATAGCAGGACTCAGGCCGTGAGCCCTCTTCATACACTCCCTTATACCTCTGCGCCGTAGAGCTACGGCGCAAGACGTTAAGGGTTAATGGTACATTGTGTTTGTGTTTTTGTTCTATGCAACTGCAGAATGGCAGAAAAAAAGAACTTCATGTGCAACTGGACAGTCCATTCTTGTTCTAGAATAAGGCCATTCCATTTGTGACCAAATTGCCAAGAAAGTGAAATTTCCTACAACGGCTCCAACCATAATAGTAAACAAGTGAGAGGTCCGCAACACAAATCTTAATCAGAATCTGTAGTTTGAGAACTGATTGATTGCCTGCAGGTCCTCAACCTGGCAGCTCATTAAATAGTACAAACCAACGCCCCAAAGTGACACCTCTACAGTTTTGAAAAGACGACTCCAGTGACAGAGATAATATCTGTAATGCTAATAAACATAAAAGATAATATGGGTACAGAACACAGACATTGGACACAAGAAAGAAATGGACAAAAGGTTGTCTATGCCGAATAATCAAGTGTGAGAACAGGTGAGAGACTCGAACAACTGAAAAGTTTGCTGAAGATCCTGAACATCTGTCATGTGGAGGATGTGATGGCCTGGGTTTGCTTTGGTGTGGTAAAGTGGGAATTTGTACTAAGCGTCAAATGGATTGTGGATAAGGAGGCTAACACTTCCATTTTGAAATGCAGGATGCCACGTCATTACCCTGTGGACAGGAGTGAATTGGACCAATTTAATCCATAAACAGACAATTTAGAAAAAACGTCATGGGTGTGGTACTCCAAATCCACGCGGTACTATCCTTGCTCATATGACACAATCTCTTTATTCATCATTGCAAGTGCATGTACATGGATAACTTACAAGCGCCTGAGATCAACACGTTTTGATGCTATCGTGTCTTAATCTGTGGTGGACGATATTAGAACTATTTAGGGATGAAGCACGTCAGCTAGTATTCGTCTTAATGATAACGCAGCCCAGTCACCAGATCCCCAACCCCATTGAGCGTTGTGGGAGGAGCTTGACATACGCAAAGATGCCATAAGCCAATCCACTTGTGGGAGGGGCGTCTGGAGCTGGGGTGAAATTTCTCGAGATAACCTTATCAATTTACAAGCAGAATCTAAATGAAAAACAATATTTCAAACCATGTCAATGTCTGAACTATATTTTCTATCTTTTGCAACTCATTAAAACAAAAAGAAAAAAAAAAGTATGAGGTTACAGGGAAAACACAATCTCAAAAATTCTCTGGGCATGACCCAACAACTACTTGAGCGTCGGAGTTATTGGTAGATGATACCCACTATCATTCCTCATTTTGATGCTCTGTGGGATGACCTCAACCTCACACATCTAAATAGGGTCTTGTTTCTCTAACCTCCTCCCGAATGGAAGTACAATAGAATGAGAGTGATATGTGAATGTAATCTGAAGAAGAATTGTTGCATTTGTAAGGATGTCTTCCATATCATACCCGGGATCAGGCACCCCTATAGCTAAGTAATCACGTGTAGTGTTGTTGAAGCCCCATCTATATGCATGCTCAAACTGAACATTTCTCTCCTTTTCTCATATCTCCTGCTCAGGCGATGGTGCCCATCCACTGGTGGGCCACTGGAAGTTCATCTGATTCTGAATCAGGTCCATTTCTAAAAAAAGTGATTAATTCACAGTACAAGTACAGAAATATTAAGAAAAAAATGCAAAGACACATAAAAGATTTTAGCCCTTACACAGACATCTACAACTGCTTCCATCTCGATGTGGGATCAATGCGAGTAAATAAGGGCCTACACTATAGATATCATTAACTAACCACACGAGTCACCCAAAATGATAAGACTGAAAGATCATGGACTCACAAGTGTACGTAGTAACCTCCTGTCGCTGCTATCAATTGCTCTCTTCCAATTTTAGATCCAGGGGGCTGCTGGGAAGTGTTAACATTAAAATCTCACCATTTCCTTGTTATGTCATAAGCACTTGAAGGTGGGTGTAACATTCGTCACCTCGTAGGAACTTCACCTAATAATGAAGAAAATGCAAGGATTATGCAACATTACTACGTTACATGACAGAGTGGCTTTGGCCCTTTAAAAACGAAAAAACAAACAATTTCAGGTGGCTTAAAAAAAAAAATTGGGCTCAACCATACACGCCACAAACGGGCGTTTCATAATACCCACCTTACTGACAAACAGAGGTGTTTCTGAGGGAGTTGGTGTTATCATCGTGTGCTGTCATTATTCAAAGACGGCAAAACAAATCGGCAGAGACTGATTGATAGAGTTAGTTTGGTTTGGCGCCATTTAAGTAGACGTGTTTTTGTGATTCGCTCTAGATGGAAGAAGGGCAATATCATTCAGTATTCGCTTTTTGTTTTAGGAGGGAAACAGTGTCCGAGAAGATTAAAAGCAAAGCGGATGCTTGTTTATGGGGACACTACACACAAGAAATAGGGATCAGCCTCAAAGAGACAGCTTGTAGAGGTCATTACACTCCCAACTCCTCCCCCCACCCCCACAAAAAAAACACCATGTGTAGAAAATACTTTGGTGTTGTTTTTGCCGGTTGGTGCCTGGCTGCGCGGCTTTCGGCCGGATTGCAGCATATACAGTGCCGCCCCTCCTACCCCTGCCGAGCACCTTGCGGCTGCAATGAAGTCATGTGACGCAGCTCAGTCCTGAGTTCTACATCGTTGATGCTGTTGATGTAAGGCGGCCTAGCATATTACTATAATTGTATTAGTACCTACAATGATAGGGGCAGGAACAGAATTACTACCGTGGCTGTGTCCAAGTGTGGAATTGTGCAATGAGTCGCGCCGTACCCACTCTGCATGCTACGGCTAAGAATTTCTGACTTTATATAGGCGGGTATGACAGTTACAATCTTACACCACCCTTCAATCTCATATTGTTGTATGGGGCCCCATTTGTTGCCTTTACAAGCCATTCAAGATATAGGGCCACATAACAACTAGAATGTGCCATTTCATTATAGAAGATGTCCTGGTTCCTAAACCATGTTTTATGTGGGGCCCATGTTTTGTTCTTGGTTTGCCTGTTTGTCACAAAGGTCGAAGGTATCAACAGTTTATTAAGATAAGGAATTGTTAGGTTGTCCGCTTTACAAAATTACATTGTTTGAGGGGATGGGCACTTGTGATATTTCAATATATTTATAATGTAAATTATAGTTAAAACGATTCTGGTATTTCAGGAACTGGTAGTAGCTTTACGAAACAAAACTGTAGTGTCCCAAATTCTGTGAACTAATTAGAATATTTAGTTACAACCTAGGACTGCACGAGGCGGCACCTACCCTAGGTGACCACATTGTACACATACTTAACACACATTGACGCGTACCCAGATTTTCCGCCTTGTAGGTGACCTGTGTGGCCGGCAGAAGGAAGGGATAATATTCATAATGGCACTGAGTTCCGGGAGTCTGGTCAGCTCACAGCCTGCAGAGGAATGAGTGGGTTGGCGGTAAAGTTGACCACCCACCGTTATTTGTTACCAACAAACTATGATCGGCAGACACTCCTTACCTTATAGTACAGGATCATTTTGGCGAAAATTATTGTGCTCACCGCGAGAGTAGAATGCAGTGCTGATAAGCAAGGAGAAGCTGAGCAGACAGCCAGAACACCCCTAACCTGGAAGACACAAACAAAGGTATATCTACTAGATCAAATATAGAAATGCCAAAGACCCATTTAACCCCATACAACAAAGTAAACATTTCCTTGTTTGTTTGGCCACTAGCAACCTTTCATGACAGCTATCAGAGCAGAACATCTTAGTCTACAACTTCTACACCCTACAACATGGATCATAAATTCATAGAGATACATAATATAAAGTCATCAATAGCTGCGTAGGCCTTACACAAACCATTAATGGGACTTGTATGTAAGCACACCATTAGGAAGGTTCATGAGGTGAAATAATTAAGGAGGTATAATTGCATGAGGACAAGGTCGAAATCATTGGTTTTCACAGACAGATTAGAGTGTTACGGACAGGATCGTTAAAAGGACTCAGCGCTATACAAAGTCCCGAAACGCGTTACCTCCACACACTGTGGCTGTGTTTCTTTTGTCTGCGCCTACTGTGTCCCTATCCTAGCATGGTGGGTAGGATGTTTTTTATTTGTTTAAAAACCTTTTTTGGAATACTTTTTTAAGAGTCGTTTTAAAACCCTTGACATCTTGTATGGCTGACGGCGATTCCCGACCCTTTTTTTCCTTCGTTTCCTTTCCTCATGAAGCATATCCGTGACTGCCGGACCAGTGGGGAAACATTCCGTGAACCTGGCCTGATTTCACGTCGGAGCCAAGCTGCTGCACATTGGGTGAGCCGGATACCCTTACTTTTCTTTTCTCCTAGAAATATAGGTATGTTCCACTAACCCATCATAAAACTGAAAAGTTATAAACTAAATTGATCACCTCTGCAATATGTAACACATTTCACCTACTGCATCAGCAGAACAGCATGACGACACTTTACAACAACTTTACTCTACTCTAGCTAAACTCAACTTCACTGGACCTCGAAGTCGAATGCTGTGTTTTTCTTCTCTGTGTATGCAGTAGTCAGTGGAACAAAAAAAAACGAAAAATAACTGAATAACTAAAAAAGACAATATGTGTGTCAGAGTTCATGACCGGGTCGCAATTCAATATAAAATGCGAGAAAATGGACCCAATACTGCACGACTACACCCACAGAGCTTAACTCCTTAATACTGCTCCTATGCACCAACTGGCTGCGATTCCATCATAATACACACCTCAACTCTTAGGGAACCCATGTTATACAGCCTCAGCTGATGCAGAACATAACGTGTACGAACCGTCAACGGCAGAGCCCTCTTCTTTACATAGTAGGCACCACATTGTGTATTTGCCTGTAGAGAGTTGCAGCGCGAACGTTCGATGAAATGTGGCGCCCGGTTTAATGAATCTAATCTGGCCACTCCACTGCACTGCTCCAAAAGAGTTGAAGCAACGACATAAAAACTGCCCGACACTTTAATAATGCATCTGAAGGATTTAAAAACGTTTCTCTCTAGTACAAGGTCAGCACCGAAAACTTGGCACAAAGGCTGTAAAGGGGTTTGTCACAAATAATATAATTGGATTGTGTAATGACAAGTATAAGAAATATATTTGGAAAAATTGTATCATTGTCCTGTTTTCTGATTCTGCTTGTTCTGCTATCGTCTTACTGACTTGTTTTCTTTCTTCCGTGGATAGAAATCTGTCCTGGTGGCGAGAATGGACATGCAGGTACCTGAGTCCCAGTTATTATCCAACAGTTCTGTTACGGGTGGTGTCACACTGGCTTTTTGAACCCATTTAAGTCATGTGTACATCCTGTAAATATGCAGGTTTTTTTTTTTTAAAAGCCCCATTTTTATCCGACGAAAAACACGGCTTCGTTTTTTTAACGGATTGAAACGCAATGAACTAAACACAGGTTCAAAACGCAAGTCGTGACCCCCCTTACTCTCAATAATACTAATGTTCATGCATCTGCGTGTCCATCACAGGACCATGGACAGATTTCTATCCAGTGAGAGAAACACGAAATTTTCTAGAAGCAGCAAGCAAATCTAATTAATACTAATCCTAATTTATATAGCGCACACAAGATTATGCACACAAAACAGAGCTGCACACAATCCTAGAAACCAGCGAGGAAATACAGACAAGTATGTTGGAAAAGATTAACTTTTACTTACCAATATCACATTTTTGTTAAAAGTGGACGCCCCTTAAATAAATGGTGGCAAGAGTTTGTTTGTCAACACCTCTTATACCTGTTTTAATGTTGCTGGTGCACGTGCACCCCCAGCATGGACAGATCAGTGATTCAAAGACCGTGCCTGGTGATGAATACGCAACGAATCCCTGAAAAAGCCCTCTCATGGAAAATCATCTTTTTATCTCTACTTCGACCTGCGGCACAGTCATATAATACCTATCACAGTCCAGTTATGGAATTGCATCAACTAGAGAACGTACAAACTAGTGAAGCACAGACTGCCCCAGATCGGTCAGGCTTGCAATCACAGTGTTCTATTTGGCAGTATCACCACCTCTGGAAATGTACTCATCTAAATTTTCAGCCACAATCCGAAGCATTACACAAACCGCCTCTAAGCTCATAACACCAAGAAGGGCGACTCTGTACAACAGACCTACAACAAAAGAACCAGGCTGTCATGTCAAAGCAGGTTGCCTCATATAACTAGGCGGGCATTAAGGGGCGGATACCAGATCGTAACATCAGAAGTGCTATGGTTACACATACAAGTCACCGTTCCATACCCTCAGATCAGTGGTTCTCAACTGTGGGTCGTGACCCGGCAGGGTCGAACGACCACAAAACACGGAGAGCTCGCCTAACGCCCTTGTGGAGCCGCGATTTATTAGTGTTTTTATGCATGCGCGTTTAGGTCACCCAGACAACGTGTAGTAACTGTAGGACAGGGGGTCACACATTACAAAGTTGAGAACCAATCCGGCAGATACTCCATCAGCTATTTGGGGCGTGGATTATATATGGAGACCTTGCCTCTGTTTCTGTATAATGGAGACACTGTTCTTTATGTTCCCACCAATACACCCTATGGAATAACTTGAGGTGTGCACTGGCATAGTGTCGGGGTCTGAGCGTTCAGTAATGTAAGGTGGCTTCCTATATGTGGCGGGGGGAGGTGTGCTGCTGTTCACTGTAACAGCGTCATGGAGGTTCAGCCCCCAATCTTAGAAGAGGAGGGTCTGTCTTATATTTGATAACTGTGGTAGATATATGGAGCTGTATATATGTCGGGCGTCTGGTGTGTGTACCCAAATATAGAAGGGGGGTTGTCAAGATCCCCCACTTCGCGGGATCTTCAGGTCCCGTCAGCTCCATTTCCGGTCCGCTCGACCTCCATTGATTTCTGAGCCGGATCGCGTATCACCGGGAAGTCCTGTTACCGACAACCTACATTTATTACCCCCCCATAAACACCACAACCCAAGAGCAACACCGGTGGGGGACCCACACGTTACGCAACGGCCGCCATCTTGGATCCACGTGTCGCTCCTGGACGTCGGCGGAGAGTGACCAGTCCTTGACTACCGGGGTTATATAACCATGGAAAACGGCTCGCGGCGAAGGGTTATAAATTATAACATGAGTGACTCCGGAGTACATCTTACTAGAACGTCCCTGACACGGAGTTATGTTTTGGTATTCCGATGTTCCGTGGTGATGCGATTAACGTGCGCTGAGCTTTCCTGACCTTACCCTGCACTGACAGGGGCCAGTCCTGTTGGCTATCACGAAGTCTATCTGGCGGAGCTCGGGCTTGATGCTGTTATTGGGAGTGTAATAAGGAACCGCTTCCCCACGAGGGTCCTTTTCGTTGATGTCGAATATCGCATCACACTCAGCAACGCAAAGCTGTCGGGAAAACGGCACAGCCCGAACGTCCTGCACCGCGGGGTGAACGACAGCTGCAGTTTCACATCCAACGCGTGCAGCGTATTAGGCCGTGCGTTTCCCGGTCATCTTGCGTTGCGAGTGTGATGGAGTCGTAAATACGGCAATGCACACTCGCAAGTGGGGAACGGGCCCTATAAGACACTGCAGGCGGAGTTAACCCCTTAAGGACGGGGTATTTTTGGTTGCTAATTTCTCGCTCAATCCAACTTGGCAACCAATCCATACACTGTTTTCATTTTTCCGTGTACACACCTGGGTGAGGGGCTATTTTGTGCGGTAAACAAATTTACTTTCCGTAATGTTATTTATTTTAATTAACATGCAGTGTACTGCGAAGCTGAAAAAAATTCCAAATTGGGAAAAAATAATTGAAAAAAAACCGGCACGTGATGTCACGTTCTGTGTGCTCAGGTTTTTACGACTTTCCACTCTTCGCTCCAAATACACGGCCTACTCTATCTTTAGGGTTCGGTGCGATATCGACGGTGATACCAAATTTCTATAGTTGTCTATGTGTTTTATACATTCGAAAAAATTAAACGAATGCGTACAAAAAAAAAGAAAAAAACATTTTTTTGCCATCTTCTGACGCTAATAACTGTTCATACTTTGGCGCACGGATTGTGTGAGGGGAATGTTTTTGCAAATACGGCGAGTTTTCATTGCTGACACATTTGACGTCTGGCGCCATTTTCATCATATTTTATTTCCATTTTTTATGTTTATGTAAAAAGGTTGTAAAGTCGCATTTCGGCATTTGGCGCCATTTCCCCTCGGAGGTCCACCGCGTTCGTGTAAACCGTTTTTATATTTTGAATATACGTGATTTGTGGGCGCGGCGATAACCAAGGTTTGTGATTTTGACTGTTATTATTTTAATATCCGTTCTAGGGAAAGGGGGTGATTTGAACTTTTTAATATTTTATTATTTTTTTCTTGTTTTTAAAACTTTTTTTTCGTTTTTTTTCACTATCATTTAGACCATCCTAGGGTACATTAACCCTAGAATGAGTCAGTCGCTGTCTACCTATAACTGCAAACTTCTCGGTATTGGCAACATTCTGGCATTTTTTGAGCACCATTCAATTACAATGAGCCACTGGCTAACATCTGTTAACGAATCTGCAGCTGCAAGATAGCCTCGTGTCAAAAGAGACCGAAGGTCTACCATGGAAGCACCGATCGCCGCCCCCACGATACGTTCGGGAGGCGTGGCGATCGAAACAAATGGCGGCGCCCGCGCGCCGGCCGTCTTTAAATGCTGCCGGCGTTGCCCGGCGGCAAAGGGGGGGTTAATAGCGCGATCTGTGACTAGCACACACGACCGCGTTATTAAGCGGTGGGGGTTTTAGGCATTATCAAAAACCCCCACCTTTGTATGAAGAGGACTAGCACTCGTGAGCACCTCTTCATGACATCCCTTACACACTCTGCGCCGTAGATCTACGGCGCAGAGCGTTAAGGGTAAATCAACTGTGATGTCATTATATTACTATGAGGCAGCGATTGTTATCTCTGCTAAAATAGGACATTGGTGATGATAATGCGAGACAATGACATCTGTGAGGCATCTCTGTCTGGCATTTTAATAAGGCGGTTTGTCTGTGCTGGCACTCTAAGGCGCTGGCAACGTCATACTCCGACAGTGGTTATTCTCAGCTTTTGTAGAGACATAGAGGACTGTTGATGTTTTCATCATATTGTGCACTTTTGGCACTTTATTCCATTGTTATGATCAGGTAGATTCCAGGTGATAAATCCTTCTGATTATTACACTCCAGTGATTGACAGGGGTCAGTCGGTGTACCCTACAGCCAGGTCACTGTACATTGTTTTGGTATGTACATCATGGGTGATGTGCATACACCCTACATGAGGCGACGTGTGTCCACCGGCCCTCTAGTGACGGCGACCTGCGGCCCGGCCCTCTAGTGAGGCCGACGTCTGGGCCGGCCTCTATGAGGGACGTCTGCGCCGCCTCTCTGAGTGCGACGTGCGTGCGGCCTTATGACGACGCTAGTGAGGCGCGGCGACCCCCTCTAGCGAGGGCGACGTCTGTTGCCGGCCCTCTAATGAGGCACGTCTTGGCCAGTCAGCACATAATGGGGTATAAGTACTGCAAGCACAATACATAAACACACACAATATTCATACATTGTTATTGCTCTTTTTTGCAATATTCATTCAATCCATATTACACGTTACTCCGGTGCAAGTGAAGTGTACTGTAATGTCTTTTAATGTTGCAGATTTGAAAGGAACTTCAGAGGGAGGCTGCACTGTCCCTGAAGGTTCAAACTCTGCTCCCCAGGAGATTGATCGCTCCAAGGAGAACAAGTTACTCTTTACATACTCTGTACACTGGCAGGTATGAGAACTTCATGACTGTTCTGAAAGGCTAGAATATTTTAGAATGTTTTGTAGAAAGAGGTTTCTTTGTTTTTTCTCAGGAGAGTGACATTAAATGGGCTTCCCGCTGGGACACCTACCTGACCATGAGTGACGTGCAGATTCACTGGTTCTCAATCATCAACTCTGTGGTTGTCGTCTTTTTCTTATCAGGTGATACTTCTATGTATTGATACTAGGTATTGTCTTCAGTAACAGCCAATGTCAAGATTGATAATGCACTTATGGAAAGGGTGAGACATTGTGATGCTGTAAAATAAAATATTTGGGTAAAACAAATACAAGTGTTTACTGGAGTGCTGACTCATGTTTCTCTTTTGGCTGTAATTGTTTCTCTTTTGGCTGTAATTGTGACACCAGCTCTAGTTGTGACCAGAATATAAGATCAAGTTTAGGCTACATATAAGATGGTGAGGGTCCAGTCCTTTTTTTTTTTTTATCCCTCAGACATTTTTTTTTTTTTTGGTCCACAGGTATTCTAAGCATGATCATCATCCGAACCTTAAGGAAAGATATTGCAAACTACAACAAGGAAGATGATATTGTAGGTTACATTCACTAAAACCATCACAGATTCACTCTGGTGACCTTTTTGTCCTCTGACACTTCTCTGTTATTCTCTCCACAGGAAGACACGATGGAGGAGTCTGGCTGGAAGCTAGTGCATGGTGATGTCTTCAGGCCTCCTCAGTATCCCATGATACTAAGCTCCCTGCTAGGGTCTGGGATCCAGCTCTTCTGTATGGTACTCATAGTAATCTGTGAGTATGTGGCGATGAAGGTTTTACAGCGGGGTTGTGGACTTGGGACCACCCTGTGATTTTTACATGTGGGTTATTTGTCACCTCCAGTTGTGGCCATGCTTGGAATGTTGTCTCCATCAAGCCGTGGAGCCCTGATGACCACTGCCTGCTTCCTCTTCATGTTCATGGGGTATGAATAGATGGGTCTACTTACACCATGTTGTCTAATAATCAGTAACATGCTTTAACTTGCCATCAAATGTATGCTTCATTTCCAAATTTCTTAGGGTCTTTGGAGGTTTCTTTGCTGGCCGTTTGTACAGAACTCTAAAGGGTCATAGGTGGCGCAAAGGAGCTTTCTGTGTGAGTAACATATGTTTTGAACCATGCCTTATGTTCCTGTCACTTCTAAAGCTGTTTTATAGCTTGCCTGGTGGTCTGATATGTGCTGCTTTGGAGATATACTGTAGGTTAGTTTTTGTTGATGCAGTCACTTCTAAAAAAAAAAGCTGTTCGTTACAACCGAGGACTGTACAGACACTGAATGAGCAAGTAGTGACTATGAGTTATGTCCTGCTGTCTGGTAGCTGAAGATTTCTGATTCAAAAATACAGCTCTGAAGGTGATTGGAGTATAAAGCATGGTAAGAGTCAAGATAATTGCTATATAATTGAAACAGATGTGTTTAAATATGATCTATGATCCTGTCCCTATAGACAGCAACACTGTACCCAGGAGTGGTGTTTGGCATCTGTTTCGTGCTGAACTGCTTCATCTGGGGGAAACATTCCTCTGGCGCGGTGAGTCTAGTATTACCTTGGCTTGTTTCTTCTATCTTTGTCTTTTGTAAGCTTTAAAACCTCTGTCCTTGCCCTGCAGGTTCCCTTTCCCACCATGCTGGCTCTGCTTTGTATGTGGTTTGGAATCTCGCTACCACTAGTTTACCTTGGATATTACTTTGGGTTCCGCAAGCAGCCATATGACAACCCTGTCAGGACCAATCAAATCCCCAGGCAGATTCCAGAGCAGCGCTGGTACATGAGGAGGTTTGTGGGGTAAGTTCTCATGAGTATCCCAAAAAGCAGATACCCATATCATTTCTGGGCTCCCTGAGAAGTATTGTCCCTGCTGGGACCATTCACTGTGCTGGCCTTATACCACTCACATCTAAACATTTGGCAAGTTGCATTTTACTCCTGTTCACTGTACATACAGTTCAGAAGACAACGGTATATGCTGCCCTGAATAAAAACATCCTTAACAGAAAAAAGGCACATTAAAAACAAAATCCCTTCCTGCACACGTGTACAAAAGATAAATGCCTAGTCATGAGTCATGGGCATGGAAAGCAATATGGTCCGAAACTTTTAGTTTATTGTCCTTTTTTTTTTTTTTTTCCTTTCAGAATCCTGATGGCTGGAATATTACCATTTGGAGCTATGTTTATTGAGTTGTTCTTCATCTTCAGTGTAAGTAGTCTCTGCTCACAGTGTAAACACCTAGTAATCTTGTCATTAAGCACAATGTCTATGGATGGATTGATAACTCCGTACTTATGGAAGAGATTCAGGAAATGTTTTCAAAGCTTTGTTTGTTTTGCCAAAATAAAAAAAAATACATAAATGTAATTTATATGGTACCTGCAGATCAGTACAGAAGCCATCATGATGTCTTCAAATGTCTTGTCCACCACTTCAAGGGGCGTTCTTATATGGGCATTCACTTTTAAAGGGAACCAGTCAGATGCATCTAACCCCTAAATTGTTGACTGTAATGTGTTTCTCTGCATGATGATAATGAAATGAGTCAGTGGCTCCTGTGAATTATAAAAAGAACCACCACCACTCCGCATTGTAATCCTATGAAATGAATAAGCTGGGTGTTCCTGAGCTGAGTCGGAGTGCGGTCACGCGTTCAGTTTTTCAGATGCAGATTTTGAAGCCAAAAGTAGGTGTAGATCATAATGGGTTGAGACAAATAATTAAAAGATGCTGCTCCTACTTTTACTTCATTCCAGGTTTGGGCATCAAAAACTGCATCTGAAAAACTGAACATGTGACTGCTCCCTCTGGCTGCAACACCCCTCCTCCTCTGTCCTCTGGTAAACATGCCAGAGGGATGTGTGTTGGGGTATGTTGACCAGAGGAGGAGGGGTGTAGCTTCCTGACTCGGCTCAGGAACACCTGGTTGACTCAATTCACAGCATTACAATGTAGAATGGTGGGGAGGGGGGGGGGGCATTTTATAATTCACAGTATCCAGTCTCATTTCAATATTATGCAGAGCAACTATGTCTACAGTAATTGAGGTAGGAACTTCTGTTTGGGGGACTAGATTCTTAGGTTCTCTTTAATTTAATGAATTTGCCACATGTGTTTCTTAAATCAGTGGTTATTACAAAAAATTAACCCATATAAAGAAAAATTTTTATATTTGTTGTCATAAAGAAACAGAAAAGCTGTCCTTGGATACAACCATAATTGCTGGAGTTATTGCACAAAGAAACAAATTTGTCTTTACATATGAAACGGCCAGGAGTAACTGCATGTCCAACAGCCATCCTGTGCTAATGATCCCTAAATCCAGGTGGTCAAATGGGGCTCAATAGCACATATCTGGTCACTTCTGAAAGAGTGCAGGGGTGGTTGTTTCGAAGGGATAAAATTGCTACATTTATAGGAAATTATCTTCACACTGGTAGTTTTTTCAGGAAATGTGTATACTTGACAGTTTAATTAAAAGAAATTTGAATGAGAATACCCCTTCAGGCATAGCTGATAGGGTCCACTCAAAATCATACTCTCCTATGGACTTTGTTATGTGTGCAATGGCCTAGTACACAGCTGAAGCTCCCACTAATAGTCAATATTGGTAAAGAATATGTTTCTATCATTTGTATAGGGATGATTGATGGTTATATCTTTGTTCCAGGCCATCTGGGAGAATCAGTTTTATTACTTGTTTGGCTTCCTGTTCCTGGTGTTCATTATCCTTGTGGTGTCCTGCTCACAGATCAGCATTGTCATGGTCTATTTCCAGCTGTGTGCAGAGGTGAGTAGCTTGACACATGCAGCATTTGGTTCGCCAGGAGCCTTGTTGAAAGGTTTGTCACAGAATAACCAGAATAATCTACCCACTGGATAAGTGAATTGTCTCATCGCTGGATGGTCACTTTTGTAAATCTGGTGCAGCATAGAGTTGTCATGGAATTTTTGAGCAGTTTTACCAGTCTTGTTTAATAGTTAGACAGTATAAACTAAAGTCTAAAATGATGGCAGATTTATTACATTAATTGGATGTTAAAAAAAAAAAAAATCTGCGGAAGGATTCCGTACATTGACATCTGTCTTCCAAAGACTATCATGACCTCCACTAAACTTTTTTTAAGAAGAAAATGAAGGCGCATAGTCCACAATACTTTCTCATCCACTATTTCCTGCTGTAAGGTGATATACAGTACACACCAAAAGTTTGGACACGCCTTCTTATTCAAAGAGTTTTCTATATTTTCTTCACTACAGAAATTGTAGATTCACACTGAAGGCATCAAAACTATGAATTAACACATGTGGAATTAGATACTTAACAAAAAAAAGTGCGAAACAAGTGAAAATATGTCTTCTAGGTTCTTCAAAGTAGCTGCTTTGCACACTCTTGGCATTTTCTTGATGAGTTTCAAGAGTTGGTCACCTGAAATGGTCTTCCAACAGTCTTGAAGGAGTTCCCAGAGATGTTTAGCTCTTGTTGGCCCTTTTGCCTTCACTCTGCGGTCCAGCTCACCCCAAACCATCTCGATTGGGTTCAGGTCTGGTGACTGTGCAGGCCAGGTCATCTGGCATAGCACCCCATCACTATCCTTCTTGGTCAAATAGCCCTTACACAGACTGGAGGCGTGTTTGGTGTCATTGTCCTGTTGAAAAACAAATGATGGTCCAACTAAACAAAAAACAGAATAGCAGCCGCTGCAAGATGCTGTGGTAACCAGGGTGGTCCAGTATACCTTCAATTTTGAATAAATCCCCAACAATGTCACAAGCAAAGCACCCCCACACAATCTACTCCATGATTCACGGTGGAGACCAGGTATGTAGAGTCCATTTGTTCACCTTTTCTGTGTTGCTTGAAGACTTGGTGGTTGGAACCAAAGATCTCAAATTTGGACTCATCAGACCACTGCACAGATTTCCACTGGTCCATTTCTTATGTTCTTTATCCCAAACAAATCTCTTTTGCTTGTTGCCTGTCCTTAGGAGTGGTTTCCTAGCAGCTATTTTACCATGAAGGCTGCTGCACACAGTCTCCTCCTCCACAGTCTCTATAGTTGTTGTAGAGATGTGTCTGCTTATAGAACTCTGTGTGGCATTGACCTGGTCTCTAATCCAAGCTGCTGTTAACCTTTGATCTCTAAAACTGGTGACTCGGATGAACTTATCCTCCGCAGCAGAGGTGACTCTATCTTCCTTTTCTGTGGCGGTCCTCATGTGAGCCAGTTTCTTTTGTAGCGCTTGATAGGTTTTGCAACTGTACTTGGGGACACATACTTTTCCCATTTTTTTTATACTGACTGACCTTAAGTAATGATGGTCGATCGTTTTTCTTTACTTAGCTGCTTTTTTCTAGCCATAATGCAAATTATAACAGACTATTCAGTAGGACTATAAGCTGTACATCTACCTGACTTCTGCACAACACAACTGTTTGTCCCATCTCCATTTATAAGGCAAGAAATCCCACTTATTAAACCTGACAGGGCAATACTGTAATTTGAATACCTTTTCTGGTGACTACTTCTTGAAGCTCATCAAGAGAATGCCAAGAGTGTGCAAAGCAGTAATCACAGCAAAAGGTGGCTACTTTGAATAACCCAGAATGTAAGACATAGTTTTAGTTGTTTAACACTTTAAGTATATAATTCCACCTGTGTTGATTCATAGTTTTGATGCCTTCAGTGTGAATCTACAATTTTTATAGTCCTCAAAATACAGAAAACTCTTTGAATGAAAAGTTGTGTATGAGCCAGAGTCTACATCTATAGACGCGTATGGACATGTGCAGCCTTTTTGGCAGACAAGGTAAATATATGGAAAAGATGAAGTGTAAACCCAGCTTTGTCTAAATCTATTTGTGGGGTTAGTTTAAGTCAAAAATGTGCCAGATCGTTGGAGCATGAGGTCACATCTTAAACCAGCCCTATTGTCTGATAAACTAGTCTTTTTGTACAAAGTTTCAGTTGTTCTTGTTTCTGTTAAAATGTTGCCAACTGCACACTGAGCATTGACATCAGCTGATGCGGGGTCGAGTCTGCAGTAACATCTTTTGGCACTGCTGCAGTTTATCCTCCCATGATCAGCTCCGGAGAAAGAGAAACTCCCAGAGACCCTAGGAAGCAGGCAGCAGTGGTTTATTACTTCTTCTCTCTCCTAAAGTAGCACCATGCAGTGAATATCAGTGCAGTCATAGCTGCTGTCTCAATAGATCGGCAGTCATTAGATCGTCGGGGTTGATAGAGTAAATGAAAGCTGACTCAGTACAGCTCTGATCAAAATCGAACAGAGCACATCATTGGGGACATATAAAGTAAAACAAACACTGCATATGTATAAACAAATCTACTAGTCCACCACTTAGATAGGGAATGAAATATTTTGCAAAAAGATCCAGCTCACCAGTATTTCGGGGGCAGTTGTGCTGTAGATCCCTCTTCGGACCAGAGTAAGCAGTGCAGCAAAATATCAGATTGATCCAGCACCAAGACACTCTGTTTAATTAAAGGAAATTTACCATTTGTTTTTATGCATTATGAACTACGCATACCTTGCTGTAGCTACACTGATGAAGAAACATATCTTGTTTAATCACTGAACTGAGTGGTTTTGCTAAAAAAAAAAAAAAAAAAAAATTTAAGATTATGACAATGGGGCTCGTTAGCTCCTGTGGCTGTCTTGGTGCTCTCCTCACCCTAATTATGCACGGGCTGCTTCAGCTTTGTCCCGGCCAGCATAATCCGATAATACGTTATCACTGTGTTGTCCCTGACAGGCAGAAGTAATCACTGCCTGTACTATACCCCAGCTGCTGTGTATGAATCATCCAGCTCAGGTTGATTAGTCCTATCTGGACAGTTCAGGAAGCTGTGTGTGATGTGTATGGCAGCCAGCAGCACCCAGCTTTCCAATGGTCCTGAATTTTATAATTATTATTTTTTTTTTTTTTTAGCAAAACTACTCTGTTCAGACATTAAACAAAATGTTTTTTGCATCAATGTCACTACAGAATTCCCTCTCACCCTTTCCTAAATTACATATCTATCTATCGTTCATATTCGTGTGCTGAAAAACCAAGTGCTGAAAAACCTCATCTTATACACGAGTCAATTAAAAAAAAAAAAACTTGCATGCTTGTCACGGCTCCTCTTCGGTCTTCACTCTGCTCTATTAGCTGGCATAGACGCCAGCTGTTAATGTGCTGGGAGGGCTGGCTGTATACTACTGGGGGCGGGCTAACTAAATACTACTGGTGGGCGAGCGGGCTGGCTGTATACTACTGGTGGGCGAGCGAGCGGGCTGGCTGGCTGGCTGTATACTACCTGTTCTGGCTGGCTGTATACTACCTGTTCTGGCTGGCTGTATACTACCGGGGGCGGGCTGGCTGGCTGTATACTGCGGGACTGTGACCAATGCATTTCCCACTCTTTTTTTCCCGGTTTTTGATGGTAAAATTAGGGGTCTCGGCTTATACTCGAGTCAATTATTTTCCCAGTTTTTGGTGGAAAAATTCAAATCCGAGATGGATAAGCAGCACTCACCAAAATCTTGTGCATAGGACTTTATTGATGTGATGCTATACAAAAGAGGTGCAGGGCAAGGCAATGGGCCGATTCACGCTAATCTGGTGCATTCTCAATCCACCTGTTCACTTGAGACAGTACATATTATATACTCGAGTATAAGCCGAGATTTTCAGCACAATGTATGTGCTGAAAAGGCCCTGCTCGGTTTACACTAGAGTTAGTATAAAAAACACACCTGATATAGCATGTGTGAGGGAGATGGGCATCCTGAGAAGCAGTGCATACAGAGCTTCAAACAGACAGGAAGGCTGTGTGTGTGCACTACTCCCGGCTGAGCCACTAGACTGCTCACCATCAGCGGGACGTAATATACTGCCTGTGCACAAGTAGAACAAGTGTAGTCCTGACACTCAGTCTGTCTGTCTGTGCTCCTAACTTGCGCATACAAGGACTGTTACATCTGCACATTAACATCTAAACAAACTCAACTGTGGCTTAAAGTTGTGTAGTAAACCTACATGGATGGGTATAGCTGTTTAAAAGCAGAATCCTATTAACAGCTTATTATGTGTTGTGAGCAATTTAATATCACTACCACCAATGCTGCATTAACTAATGCATTTCATTACTTGGGGAGCCCGTGACCAATGCATTTCATAACCTCTGCTTACACTCGAGTCATTAAGTTTTCCCATTTTTTTGTGGTAATATTAGGGGCAACGGCTTATATTCGGGTCGGCTTATACTCAAGTATACACGGTAATGTATATAAATATCAAAACGAATGTCACTCATGTGGGAATAAATGGTCATTTTGAGTGGATATATACATTTTTTAAAAGTATACATTTCTTCCATTTTTTTTTTTGTGATTTTCACCCCACAAAAAAACTAAAAATGCAAAAAATCCAATCCACGAAAAAATAAGACTGTAAAGGTCTTAATAAATTTCTTAAAATGCCTGGTCATTAAAGCCTCAGGACTCGTAATGAAGGTGTTAAGAGGTATAAAAGGTTTGCAGCAATAAATGTGATCCTAGATAGAGGTTTGAGTTGTATATGTTGAGTAATATATGGGTCTGTGTCGTGCAGGATTATCGCTGGTGGTGGAGGACGTTCCTGGTTTCTGGAGGGTCTGCCTTTTACGTTCTAGTTTACGCTGTATTTTATTTTGTAAATAAGGTAAGTTTCTGACCTGGTATTGGTACCCAACCAACATAGTGCAGGCATCTCACCCAGCTCTCTATTTCTCTTCCAGTTGGATATTGTGGAGTTCATTCCTTCTCTCCTGTATTTTGGCTACACTACTCTCATGGTCCTCTCTTTCTGGCTTCTCACTGGGACTATCGGCTTCTACGCGGCCTACATGTTTATTCGTAAGATCTATGCGGCAGTAAAGATAGACTGACCCGCGTTCCTCTGCAGCATTTCCAGCACAAGGCAGAGCCGGTCTTCTCCGCCAAGACGCCTCTGGGGACAGTTACCAATAAAATAATCAGCAACAGCCACCATCATCATCATCTTCATGATCCAGAATGTATTGTTTGGTACTGTGTCCATGGCCGGGCCGAGGCGTATCCTGTAACTGCATTTTAACCTTTTGGTATTCCTATTTTCCAGTGCGGGTTTTTACTTTTTAGCCGGATCATTCCTGTCTTTACCATTCTGTCCACTCTGCTCTTTTCTTTTCCATTTTTTTTTAAATGATTCCTGCGTGTTATTGATCACTGGGGGTGTGGTGTGGTTGATGGAGACACTGGGACTTCCTGGCGGTAGGGTGCCCATGAAGGAAACTAACTCTAATAACTGGATTGTTTATTGGGCACAGTGGGGCTTCTATCGTTCTACTGGTCTTAGGATGAGCTGCTGGGTACAATTCACTGCTCCCAAACCAGTTATGAATTCCAGCCTGGGGAACGGTTGTGGGAGGGATCTTTGCCGAGGACTGTGAATACATTAAGAAGCATGCTTTCTTTGGGGAGGACGTAACCAGATCCAGATCAGGCACGGTTGTGAGGTCTTTGTTTTTGTATCGCTCGGAACTTGAAATTCTGGCTTCAATGAACTTTTACAGAAAAACAAATTTCAACCTCACGTGGTTTGTACTACATATTGGAGTTTTCAGCGTTTTTGTTTTCCCTCCTTGTCTCATTTTGTAAAAGAATCAGCCTGCGTAATAACTACTTAATGGAGGTTTCAAGTTTTATGTAATAGATTTATCATGGAAAGCTTCTGAATACGATTTTTTTCAGTTCCTTACCACTGTAAGATTTCTGCTTGCTAATAGAAAATAGGGATAGTTTTGGTTTATACAAACAATCTGAAAATGTGTCCTTTTGATAGGAAATCCTAATGGGGAGAGCTTGTTACTATGTATCCAGGCATAAACCCATCAGTACTAATCCTGGCAGTACTTACATGTTGCCTGCACGGATGTCTTCATCAACCTTAGGGTGTGGCCGCATGTGGAGTTTGTAGTGCGTTTACAAACGCCATGCAATCTCCCCTAAGCATTTGTATTGTGCTTACAAACACAATACAAACGCCACATGTGACTGCATCCTTAAGTACAGACAGTTTACATCTCAGGATATTCTAGAATAGTTTTATTTTTAGCAAACCTGCAGGAGTTTACGTCAAAAAGGTAAGGTCAGAATGCGTTAGGTTAGATTTTCAGCTGACAGCAAGCAAATATCTTGAAAATGGTTTGTAAATATAATGCAAAATGGCACAACCATAACTTCTGTCTCTTAAAGTAGGAAAACTTCTTTAAAGTTGGACTGTCTCCCTGCACACAGAGGTACTTTTCTGCCAAACTAGTAAGAAGGATACATAAATTTTGTCTGGACTATAAACGGTAACATTAGCCATGTTCCCTGGAGCACTTAAAGGGTGACTACCTAAATCTGTTGGCTAGGCTTGAAGATAAGATTGGGAATTAAAGGACTGTTCCCATTTCAGCAAATATTCTATGTGTAATAAAAAGTTATGATTTTCTAATATACTATTTTTTTAATGAATTGCAGAAACTTGCGTTTTACATGTTACTATGCGTTTGGCTCATTTTACAGTATTTGTCTTCATTAGGCCTCATTCACATGGCCGTATGGGGGATGTATAAACGTCGTATACACGTCTCCCATGGGCCAGCAATGGGCGCACTGTGTCGCACACGTGTGGCACCATTCCGTAGCCGTGAAAAGATAGGACATGTCCTATCTTTGCTCGGCATACAGCGCCATGCTCCATAAATCCCTATGGAGAGGGCGGGGGTGAGCAGCGTTCACCTCCTCTCCCAGAAACCAAAGTGTGCACGCCGTGCTACGGTAGGGCGGGCACACGTGTGTCTGAATGTAGCCTTACTGGAAGTGTAAGCAGCTGTCACAGCTAAAATGCTATCACAGCTGCTTACACTTCCAACAATGATAAAAAAACACCATCCAAATGCATTGTAACATGTAAAATGCGCACATTTCTTCAATGCTTTTAAAAACACATCGAAAACATCACATGGGACCGCACGTAGGAAGTAGAATGACAGCAAGCAGAGATCTAAAAGAGCTTGAGGAATTGGAAGCTAAGTTTACTGGAAAATGATATGACTTCATTTTATAAACAAGAACATTTATCTGCTGAAATGGGAACAAAACAACAGCCCAAACACTTCTCATGATTGTCGGCGCTGCTGATCGCTATGAGTCCCATCCACATCAGTGTTCTTGGTCTGAGATGCAGGATTTTCAGTAGTCAGTGATTCTTGGACTGAGAACGTGAGAACCTGCCCATACTTTGTAAATGACCAACAGAAGTTGGAACCCCCTTCTCCACACACTAAATAGACATCATGTATTGTAAGTGTACCCTCTGTTTGACACTCATGACTAACATTATTGCCATATCTGCTATCAATAACTTAAAAGCAAGTTCAGACTTCTATCGTGCAGCCACCACTGCCTCCTCTCTATTTGGTGATAAGTTCGAATTTAAATTATTTTTCAGTTTTTATTGAATATTCTCCTGAAATAATTTTTTTTTTTTTACACTGTTGTTCACCTTTATGCCCTTTTGTAAATAAATGCCCCTTCTGGTGTTCCTTGCTGGTGGATGATCTGTTCTGTAAGATAAAAAAGATGGCTGTGGGACTTACTATTGCACAATGTATCGAAACCTCAGTACTGGTTCAATATCAGGTTTCTGTCATTTTCAGTACTGAATAACCGTTCCTAGTAGCTGTCTGTCGGGTTAGGGAATCCTTAGAATAGATGTATCAGGCCATCTGCATCATCAGGGAAACATCATACACTGTCCCTATATGGTGTTTATACCTCTCTGAAGGCTTCCCCTCACACAAGGTGTCTAAATTATGTAATTCAATTAAATAAATTTTTTTGCCCAGATGGGGATTTGAACTCACAACCTTCACTCTCTACCTGTCATATAGATACAGCGCCTCTATCCATGGACTTAATGGTTGTCAATAAGCTAACTAAGAGCTTCACTATAGCTTACATAGTTACACAAGCTTAATGCACTGATATATAGAGGTTTATTTCAGTCATCTCTATACATTATCTCTTTAACCCCTTATCACCAAAGCCAGTTTTCACCTTCCTGACACGGCCCATTTTTTTCAAATCTGACATGTTTCACTATAAATGGTTATAACTTCAGAACTCTTTAACATATCCAAGTGATTTTGAAAGTGTTTTCTTGTGACACTTTGTACTTCATTTAGTTGAAAAATGTTGATATGTTTTTGCTTTTATTTATGAGAAAATCTGATATTTGGTGAAAATTTAGAAAAATTCTCGATTTTCGAAATTCAAAATGTTCTACTTTTTTCCCACAATGATTGCTAAAAAGCAAAAACTTTTTTGTTTTTTAATGTATCCCTCCGATTTTTGTAGAAGGTATGGGGCTATGAACTTTTTAGGTTGTGATTTTAGGGACCTGTCAGGTTTTCAAGCACTTGAGAGGCCTCCTAAATAAAAACTGGACCTACATGTGTTGGGGATATGATGGTCTGGGCTACCACAAATATGTCACCATTTACCCCACTACGCGCACCGGGAGTTATGTAGGGCCTGTGGGTAGTAGGATACTCCTGCGCGGAATGTTGCTATAAACGATTTCTGCACCGAAGCAGCGACTCTGTCAGTTGTCTAGTACAGACTGACACCATGCTTCTGACACCCTGTGATCGAAGCCGGATCCGATGCGTGAGTGTTTACTCTTACAACGATCGCCGGTCATTGCTGTATGGATTTCTCCTATTGATCGGGATTCCACTTCTGGGCAGGCCCGAGGTCGCCACGTGCCCTTGAGGAGTCATTTTATTGAAAGCTTTTTTGATAATAAAAGTTAAATTTTAATAGTCACATTTAAGTAGAATCACCACACTCAAATGTTGCTTATATGACTGCTGGTGCAAATTTCCTTTATTATCTGAAAATCCCCATTTAACTGTAATTTAATGGTGTGCTATTCCAAAGTGACAGAGACCCTCCGACAGCCGGTTGTCCAGAAGAAGGCCAAAGGGGTGACCTCTTGGTTGTTCCAAGTCTGTATATTTCTAGAATATTACATCTTAACACATCACAAATCCATTTTAAGCTGGTTGCCCTTGAAAGACAAATGCAAGAGAGTGATTACAAAATAAATTTTACACAGCACATCAGTGGTAACAAGTGGACATAAAGTACATATAAATATCCAGTTGCGTGGCCTTGCAGGGTCTCATGGTGGATAGTGTAATGAGAATTAGATAAAAGAACCAGGTAAAATATATATGGAATGCATTACAGTTCCTGGCAAAGAAACATAGATAAGGTATTCCATCCAACACTCGTAAAACAATAGGTCTTGCTCTTAATATAATTCCGAACCTGACTGAAAACGAATTATATTTGAGATCAATAAGGGGAGCAGACCAGTTGTTTCCAAATATACATCCATTTGGGACATAGACATCTTACTCAAATACTTGAGCTCTTTATACCCGGAGACACTGTCTGTCAGGACAACAGGTATAGCCCTGTCAGCAAGAACAATGGAGTTATCATTGATCCATATAAACGAACCGTGGTTGTCACAGGCACTGGGAGGTTTTCCATATGATCCTTGAAGGCAGAACAGAAACCTCATCCATAGGCCAAAGTCTAGTAGAAATTGATTTGAAGATACACTAGACCCGGGAGCAGTAAGCAGTAAAACAAAAAAATAACTAAATAGTTTCTCTTTCCCTCTCTCTCAGTGCTTGGCTCTTAGTGTGTAAGTAGCAGCTACAGGGTTACACTATGTCAGGACATAAATGTTGGGGATGTGTAAGAATTATTCCTACTTTCTCAGGCTTTTTGCTGGTGGGTTGGCATTTACCAGCAATGTTATCAAAAAGAAAATGCTGACAACATTAATATTATATGATGACATTGGCCCCCCATGCTGGGGATACCACATTGCATACATAAGACTGATTTGGTTCAATGACACATTGGGGGACATTTAAGGTCTTCTGTTAGACTTTGCACGTTCTTTCTAGTCTAAACAGCTTGCACAGGTATTGTGGCTGCGCTATTTTTCATGCAACACAAATTCAAAGTCCAACAGAAATGTGTAACACGTCCTATGTTAAAGATGCACGAAAAAAAAAGGGTTGCACTCTGCCAGAGCAGTGTAGAGGGCACCAGATTCATGAAGAACGGACGCCACAAATCCTGAATCTAGCGCCCCCTGCACACTACACAGGCAAACTGCACATAGTACACAATGCACTGTTCTTAGTAAATGAACCCCAATAGATATAACAATACACATGCTTAGGCCCCCATGCACACATCCATATTGCACCCGGTCACAGTGTGGTAAGCACAGGGTAAGCACAGTGACAAAGTAAGTCGGCCTTCCTTTCTCCACCTGGCTATGTGCTGTTCCCATGATCCGCTCTGTGTGAATACGGCCTAAGATTTGTCACACATAAAGAGTTTTTTTAATTACTACAGGACTGATCTGACACAGGCTGAAGTGGCATCTGGTACCTTACCGGTGACAATGCTTACATCTTAACACATCACAAATCCATATTAAGCTGGTTGCCCTTGAAAAGACAAATGCAAGAGAGTGATTACAAAATAAATTTTACACAGCACATCAGTGGTAACAAGTGGACATAAAGTACATATAAATATCCAGTTGCGTGGCCTTGCAGGGTCTCATGGTGGATAGTGTAATGAGAATTAGATAAAAGAACCAGGTAAAATAGACGCGCTATTCACAGGTCTTTCAGGATGGGGTGTTTTATTGTTATTAAGGCAACAAGGGTGGATAACGTGTTTCGGGAATGTAGTGTTCCCTTTATCTGGTCCAAAATGACAGCTTTTCAGAGTAGACAGTCAGCAAGGTCTTTGAGATTTATAAAACGTGAATAAAAATAATCGTCTTGAGGTAGACCTGGTAGTGGGTTCAATGTTAATGGTAGTTAAGTAACTGTGCCGGCGGTTTGCAGTGGAGTGCTGTGTACTAGGCTAGTACACAGCACTCCACCGCAGACAGCTGACACAGTTATTTAACTTCCATTAACATTGAACCCACTAGAGTAAACCTGATAGTGGAGGAGTTTAACACGGATCTGGTGACAACATCACCCAGATATTTAGTCTATATCGATCTGAACCTGGCACCTATGTTGAAAGAGGCATGTTCTAGGATTCAAGTGTGGAATAAACTTCCTATCTTAGTTTGAGCAAACGTAATCAAGATGACGCTGATGCCACAACTCCTATACATTTTGCATAATGCCCCAATCTGGATACCAAGGTTCTGAAGTAAACTAAGGTTCGGAAGGACTAAAGTAAAGCATCCAGAGAGCTTTGCGAAAGGTCACAGTGGGCGGAGGGGTCCGTATTTAACTAGGGGTCATCTGTAAGTCGGATGTCCTTAAGTAGGGGACCACCTGTATCCATGTTTATTGATTCCATAACAATGTTAAAAACTTATGATATCACATCAGACAAAGAAAAGGGTGACAATTTTCGGAGATTGCTATGTGACTGTCCTTACTCATAACTCAAAAAAAGCCCAGTATAATGGAACCTATTTGAGAACAAGGCTACTGGAAGTTACCAGTGTAGGTGTGGTGTATCGAGGGAGTGTTTTCCACTCAATGCTTGAGTATGTGATATTATTGTGGCAACTGACTTGTTAAATTAACTAATGTGCATGAAGATAGCATAAAGATGTCCACAACAGTTGCATTACACAATCTACAATCTATAATAAAAGTAATATTATTATACATGGTGGAAGTCTTATTATAATGTAAAGACAGGTATTGTATTTAATATAGGATAAATCGCTCCTGTGGTTCATGTCCCGTGAAATTGTTTGTCCAGGAGCGTGATCCAATAAGCCACCCTCATATTAAACTTTTTGGTGTGACATATTCTATTGCAGCGGCATTCATAAATTGTACAGACCCTTTATGATGATCACGGAAATGTTTAAAAATTCCACATACGTTACGTGTGCTTGCTGCATTGTTGGGGTTAGCTCCACCTATATGTTCTGAGATGTGGGATATAAATTTTTGTGACATGCAACCCACATTGACATTCCATGCACTCAAGTAAATATACTGGGGGTCATTTACTAAGGGCCCGATTCGCGTTTTCCCGACGTGTTACTCGAATATTTCCGATTTGCGCCATTTCTGAATTGCCCCCGGATTGTGGCACATCGGCGCTGGCATGCACGCGACGGAAATAGGGGGGGCGTGGCCGAACGGAAACCCGACGGATTCGGAAAAACCGCTGCATTTAAAACAAAAAATCTGTCGCGGAGCTTGGGCTTACCTTCACTCAGCCCGAGCCGGTGAACTCCAGTGCGTTCCGATGCTTTTCAGCGCAGCAGCACCACCTAGTGGACAGCAGAGGAACTACCTTAATGAACCCGGCCGGACCCGAATCCAGCGCAGAGAACGCGCCGCTGGATCGCGAATGGACCGGGTAAGTAAATCTGCCCCACTGTGTTTGTTGATTCACAGTTCAAATGTTTTTTTATAGGAAAAGTAGATTGAGTTGCGAGAACCTAAAAATAGAAGTTTGTTTCATGTATTTGCATATATTGCATCAAGTGCCAACATAGCACACACTACCTTTATATGACAATCATGTAGATTTGGTACTTCTTTCAACATATTGGTTAGGTGATATGATGCTACCTTTTGTATGCCCTGTTATAATAATTGTTCCTGATCGTCCTTCAGGCAGCACAGGGAAACAATGAGATTATGATCCCTAGATATAATCACAGAGACTAGTTAGAACAGCAATTGGCGCATCAATGGTTTTTCCTCTGCATTCCTGTTTTGAGCTCTGTTGTACTGTCTGTGTTTTCTTGTTAGATGTCGACCTCTAACTCTAAGGGCAGGAAGAGATCTCTCCTCAAACTGTCAGCAACCCCTGCTAGATGATGTGGATGATTTATGTAGTGGCTCCATGTCTGCAAATTTCTTAGCATGGTTCAAACATCAACTTGTTAATGCATTTAACCCCATAGCGCAATAAGACGTACCTGTACGTTTTATTGCGCATGGGGTAGTATGAAGAGGGTTCACGGGCTGAGCCCTCTTCATACACGCCGGGTGCTTGGGCGGCGGCGCGTGGGCGCCGCCATCTTGGCTCCGATCGCGGGTGTTAACCCTTTCATCGCCGCCGGCAAAGCTGCCGGCGGCATTAACGAGCCGGCGGCGCGTGGGCGCCGCCATCTTGGCTCCGATCGCCGCTCCCCGATGACGTCACGGGGAGCGGCATATATGGAATGCATTACAGTTCCTGGCAAAGAAACATAGATAAGGTGTTCCATCCAACACTCGTAAAACAATAGGTTTTGCTCTTAATATAATTCCAAACCTGACTGAAAACGAATTATATTTGAGATCAATAAGGGGAGCAGACCAGTTGTTTCCAAATATACATGCATTTGGGACATAGACATCTTACTCAAATACTTGAGCTCTTTATACCCGGAGACACTGTGTGTCAGGACAACAGGTATAGCCCTGGCAGCAAGAACAATGGAGTTATCATTGATCCATATAAACGAACCGTGGTTGTCACAGGCACTGGGAGGTTTTCCATATGATCCTTGAAGGCAGAACAGAAACCTCATCCATAGGCCAAAGTCTAGTAGAAATTGATTTAATTGAAGATACACTAGACCCGGGCTTATGCATAGTCCTTTCAATGAGGAAATATGTAGAACTGACACAGCCCTAAGCGGAAGAATTTCAGAACTGTTTATCACATCTAGAACTCTGATTAATAGAGCATCTCTGAACTCTACTAGAGGTTGGGTTCTTCAAGCAATGTCTGAGGCAGGTATAGACACCAACATCTTCAGGGCACATTCAGTCATAGGTGCTGCTGCAACCAAGGCATAAGCAAAAAAGGTACCTGTTGGACACAAACTGACAGCAGCTAGATGATCTTCCAAACGTACATTTGTAAAGCACTATTGGAGACCTTCAGATCAGGAAAGACTGGAGCCAGTACTAGGTGTGTGCTAATCTACCCATTAGCTGGTGCTGGGTGGCTGCCTCCCAAAGAACAAAACTCAGTTTGCAGGAATCTATGATCTGCAAACTGCATTTGTTTTAGGGAATAGGTCAGCCACCAGCAACAACTCCCATCCCTATAGAAACTTTTGGTACCCTATTTGTGACCCCGGTGGCTACGGAGCACTGCGGCATTCACTTTTAGTGCGCCGAGGAATTTACAGGAGGCATCCGCTGGCACCCATTAGCTGTTGCTGGGTGGCTGACGTATTCCCTAGAACTAATGCATAAATTCCTGCAAACTGAGTTTTAGTCCCAGGGGTTGGCTCCAGTTTGGATGCATTTTAAAAAAACATGTGCTGCAGACTGCTCAGCTCTCAGCCCCCACCTTTGTGCTCCTGTACAGCTCCTTCCTCCTGCTCCTACACAGAGCTCACAGCCTGATGATCTGACATCAGTGGGGGAGGGAGGAGCTGTACAGGAGCACAAATGTGAAAGGCATATTTGCAATGCAGGCAGAGTTGGACTGGGGTACCTGGGGCCCACCCTACTGCTACATAGAAATATAACCTATACCGTGGAAGTCCAGAAATTTATAGGCACAGACACGGAAGCAGTAAAACAGAAAATAATGAAATAGTTTCTCCCTCCCTCTCTCCCAGTGCTTGGCTCTTAGTGTGTAAGTACCAGCTACAGGGTTACATTATGTCAGGACATAAATGTTGGGCATGTGTAAGAATTATTCCTACTTTCTCAGGCTTTTTGCTGGTGGGTTGGCATTTACCAGCAATGTTATCAAAAAGAAAATGCTGACAAAATTAATATTATATGATGACATTGCCCCCCCCCCCCCATGCTGGGACACCACATTGCATACATAAGGCTGATTTGGCTCACTGACACATTGGGGCACAGTTAAGGTCTTCTGTCAGACTTTGCCACGTTCTTCAGTCTAAACACTTGCACAGGTATTTTGGCGGCGCTATTTTTCATGCAACACAAATTCAAAGTCCACAGAAATGTGTACACGTTCTATGGTAAGAGCACAAAAAAAAAGTGTTGCACTCCTGCCAGAGTCATGTAAGGGCACCAGATTGCATGAAGAACGGACGGCCACCAATCCTGAATCTACGCCCCCTGCACACTACACAGGCCAAACTGCACATAGTAACACAATGCAACTGTCTTAGTAAATGAACCCCAATAGATATACCAATACACATGCTTAGGACCCCCTGCACCTCCAGAGAAAGGATGGTTATTTTAGCAGAAGAATGTATAAATATTTAGATGGCACATGGGTGGGGGGGGTGGGAGGAGGGGAAAAAAGACAAGGGAAGGGGGGGGGGGGAACAATGAAGACTGATGAACTTTGGCTTAGTCCAATCACGATATATTGTACTAGCAAGTTCTGTGTAATGAGCGCCAGCTGTGTTGTTGTTTGGAGATCATACATGGGGTGTGATTCTGGAATATCTTTATGTAGTGAGCTTAAACAAATGAATCTATATGTGTGGATTGAGTCCTGGTGAGAGTCATTTTATTGAAAGCTTTTTTTGATAATACAAGTAAATTTTAATAGTCCCCTTTAAGTAGAAGTCACCACACTCAAATGTTGCTTATATGACGCTGGTGCAAATTCCTTTATTATCTGAAATCCCCATTTTACCTGTAATTTAATGGTGTGCTATTCCAAAAAAAGTTGACAGAGCCCTCCGACAGCCGTTGTCCAGAGAAGGCCAAAGGTGGTTGCCCTCTTGGTTGTTCCAAGTCTGTATATTTCTAGAATATTAACATCTTAACACATCACAATCATTTTTAAGCTGGTTTCCCTTGAAGACAATGCAAGAGAGTGATTACAAAATAATTTTACACAGCAACATCAGTGGTAACAAGTGGACATAAAGTACATATCAAATATCCAGTTGCGTGGCCTTGCCAGGGTCTCATGGTGATAGTGTAATGAGAATTAGATAAAGAACCAGTAAATGGAGGCGCTATTTTAAGGCAACAAGGGTGGATAACGTGTTTTTCGGGAATGTGTGTTCCCTTTATTCTGGTCCAAAATGACAGCTTTTCAGAGTAGACAGTCAGCAGGTCTTGAGATTTATAAAAGTGAATAAAAAAATCGTCCTTGAGTTAGACCTGTAGTGGGTTCAATGTTAATGGTAGTTATTACCTGTGCCGGCGGTTTGCAGTGGAGTTCTGTTACTAGGCTAGTTACACAGCACCGCCCGCAGACAGCTGACCAGTTTATTTAACTCCCATTAACATGGAACCCACTAAGAAAACCTGATAGTGGAGGAGTTAACACGGATCTGTGACACATCACCCAGAATATTGAGTCTATATCGATCTTAACCTGGCACCTAGGTAAAGAGGCAGTTCTAGATTCAAGTGTGGATAAACGCCTATCTCCTCCTTATTTTTGAGCAAACGTAATCACAGATGACGCGATGCCACAACTTCCTATACATTTTCATAATGCCTCAATCTGGATACCAAGGTTCCTGAATTAAACTAAGGTTCGAGGAACTAAAGTAAAGCAGTCCAGAGAGCTTGCAAAAGGTCACAGTGGCGGAGGGGTCCGTATTTTAACTAGGGTCATCTGTAAGTCGGATTTCCTTAAGTAGGGGACGCACCTGTATCCATTGTTATTGATTCGCATAACAATGTTAAAAACTTATGATATCACATCAGACAAAGGAAAGGGTGACACTTTTCGGAGATTGGCTATGTGACTGTCCTTACTCATTAACTCAAAACAAGCCATGATAATGGAACCTATTTGAAACAAGGCTACTGGAAGTTACCAGTGGTAGGTGTGGTTTATCGCGGAGTGTTTTCCACTCAATGCTTGAGTATTGAGTATTAATGTGGCAACTGACTGTAAATTACTATGTGCATGAAGATCGGCATAAAATTCCAACACAGTTGCATTACACAATCGACAATCTAATAATCAAGTAATATATTATACATGGTGAAGTCTTATTATAAGGTAAAGACAGGTATTGTATTTAATATAGGAAAATTCGCTCCTGTGGTTCTGTCCTGCGGAAAATGTTTGTCCGGAGCGTGATCCAATACCACCCTCATATTAAACTTTTTGGTGTGACATATTCTATTGCAGCGGCATTCATAAATTGTACAGACCCTTTATGATGACACGGAAAATGTTAAATTCCACATACGTTTACGTGTGGCTTGCTGCTTGTTGGGGTAGCGCCCCTATATGTTCTGAGATGTGGGGATATAACTTTTTGTGACATGCACCACATTGTCATTCCCAGCCTCAATAATATACTGGGGGTCATTACTAAGGGCCCGATTCGCGTTTTCCCGCGTTTTACTCGAATATTTCCGATTGCGCCATTTCGAATGCCCCCGGATTGTGGCACATCGGCGCTGGCATGCCGCGACGGAAAAATAGGGGGGCGTGCCGTACGGAAACCCGCGGATTCGGAAAAAACCGCGCATTTAAACAAAAATCTGTCGCGGAGCTTGGTCCTACTTCACTAGCCCGAGCGGTGAACTCCAGTGCTCCGATGCTTTTCCGCGGCATCAGGCACCACCTATGGGCCGCAGAGGAACTACCTTAATGACCCGGCCGACACGAATCCAGCGCAGAGAACGGCCGCTGGATCGCGATGGACCGGGTAAGTAAATCTGCCACTGTGTTTGTTGATTCACAGTTCAATTTTTTTATAGGAAAAGTGATTGATTTCGAGAACCTAAAAATAGAGTTTGTTTCATGTTTTTGCATATATTGCTCAAGTGCCAACATAGTCACACACACCTTTAATGACAATCATGTAGATTGGGGGTAAAACTTCTTTCAACATATTGGTTAGGTGATATGATGCTACCTTTTGTAGCCCTGTTATAATAATTGTTCCTGATCGTCCTTCAAGCAGCACAGGGAACAATGATATTATGATCCCTAGATATAATCACAGAGACTAGTTTAGAACGCAATTGGCGCATCAATGGTTTTTCCTCTGCAGTCCTGTTTGTGATGCTCTGTTGTACTGTCTGTGTTTTCGTGTTGAATGCGACCTCTAACTCTCAATGGCAGGAAGAGATCTCTCCTCAAACTTTCAGCACCCCTGCTAGATGATGTGATGATTTAGTAGTGGCTCCAGGTCTGCAAATTTCTTACATGTTTCAAACATCACTTGTTTAATGCATTTAACCACATAGCGCAATAAGACGTACCTGTACGTTTTATGCGCATGGGGTATATGAAGAGGTTTCACGGGCTGAGCCTCTTATACCCGCCGGGTGCTTGGGCGGCGGCGCGTGCGCCGCCATCTTGGCCTCCGCGCGCGGGTGTTAACCTTCATCCCGCCGCCAACTGCCGCGGCATTAACGAGCCGCGGCGCGGGGGCGCCGCATCTTGGCTCCGATCGGCCGCTCCCCGTACGTCTCGGGAGCGGCGATCCGTTGCCATGACAGCCCGGATCACACATGATCAGGCTATACTTTTTTAGCCATCTATTACAATGTGGCGATCTGCCATTGAATAGATGGTGTGCAATCCCCATCTACTGCCATACTGTATTATGGAGTATATGGTCTGACAATCCGACAACCTAGTGTATTAAGTACCCTAGGGAGTCTGAAAAATAGTAAAAAATTTTAATCAAAAATAAAAATTAATCTTAAAAAAAACTAAAATTCAACTCACCCCCCTTTCCCGAGAACTGAATATAAATAAATAAACGTAAAAATCAAAACACATTAGGGTCATCGCCAGCGTCCGAAGATGCCGTCTAATCAAATATAGAATGTTTTTTTTACTGCGTTTAACCCCGTAACGGACAATTAGTGCTCAAGTCGCAATGCATTTTTTTTTGCCATCTGAAAAATATAACAATTCCATAAAACGTATCAAAAGGTCGTCATTTTAAAATAAAACCTTGAAAACGTCATCAAAAGTCGCAAAAATGACAACCACCCACATCTCCATACACCAAAGTATGAAAAAGCCAAGAGACGGCAAAATGAAGAATTTTTTTTTTGTACAGTAGGTTTTAATTTTGTAATGTATGAACACTTATAAAACCTATACAAATTGGTATCCATTGATCTAGTGATTCTGAATTTTTTTCTCCCGCTTCCCATTATATGCAATAGACAATTCAAATGCCATCACATGAGTGCAATTTGTTACGCATAAAACAAGCCATCACACCGCTCTCTACATAGAAAATAAAAAAGTTATAGATTTTTTGAAGGGGGGTGTGAAAAATAAGACGCAACGAAAAAAGGGCCTGGTCCTTAAGGGTTAATGATGCTAGAAGGGAGATGTAATGGGGAGACCTCCCTCGAATTCAGCTGTGGTTTGTGTGATTCTCTGAACATGATTCTGCTATGAATGACTTCCCCTGATTCTAATGACCGATGATTATATTTTTATGAATAAGCAAATTCCAACTTTGCTTAACCCCCTTCCCGACATGTGACTTAATAGTAACGTCACTGTTGGGTCCGGGACATGGAGAGGGCTTCACAGCCGAGCCCTCTACATATCCGGTAAATCTTTGCTGCATACTGCATCAAAGCTTACCGTAACCGATCGCGTGTGTTTTTTCTGCTGATCGCCACCGGCACCACCATCTTTCCGTGGAATCGGCGCTCCCGTGACGTCATCGGTGAGCGGTGACCATCGCCATGGTAGCTTCGGGTCTCCCGTTCGGGTTAGCCCATTCATTACAATGTGCTATCAGCACATTTATGTATGATAGTGTAAAAATCCCCATATACTGTCCCCCCCCCCCAAGAAATACTTAGTATGGCAGTAATGATAGATCTACAGACAAACCTAGGTTAAAGTACCCTGGGAGTCTGAAAATAGTAAAAATAAAATCGTTAAAATAAAAATACGAAATAAAAAAAATATAAATAAAAAATATAATAAAAAAAACTAAAAATTCTTAATCACCCCCTTCCCTAGAACTGCTATAATTAAAAGTAAAAAATCATAACACATTAGGTATCGCCGCGTCCGAAAATGCCGATCTATTAAATATATAACGGTTTTTCACTGCGTTTTAAACCCCGTAACGGAAAGTCGAAATGGCAATTTTTGCCATTTAAAAAAAAAACTAAAAATTCTAATAAAAGTGATCAAAAGGTTTACATTGGTACACGCATCAATCCGCAAAAATGACACCACCCCCTCCATACACCAATATGAACAAGTTATTAGTGCCAGATATGGGCAAAATCCCCCCAAAATTTTTAGCAGAGGTTTTAATTTTTTAAAATTATAAACATTATAAAACTAACAAATTTGGTTATACCTCATAATTGTACCGACCCAAAGCAATAAAGTAAGACATGTCGTTTGGGGTGCACAGTGTAAATCCGTAAAATCCAAGCCCAAAGATACGGCACAAATGCTTTTTTTTTACAATTTTCCGCATTGGAATTTTTTTCCCGCTTCCCAGTACACGACATGAATATTATATACTCACCATTTGAGTGTAATTTGTTTACCAGAAAATAAGCCATAACCAGCTCTGGAAAATAAAACAGTCAGATTTTGAATGTGGGATGAAAAATGAAACCAAAAACGAAAAAGGGCTGCAGAAGTGAAGGGGTTAAAGCAGTTTAAGGATACAGTTGAGTCTAATACAAATGTAGACCATAAGTCAAAAAGGAACATTAATTCTATTTTTAGTCTCAAAAAACAGGTTCTCCTAGTCACCTGTACTCTCTGATTGGTTAAAGAGAGACTGGGCTAAACTGACAAAGAATTATTTAGTTTCTAGATTTAAAAGCCTCTACAACTTGAAGAGTCTGGCGAAAAATTGGAACGTTTCCTAATGTTATTTAGCTGTTGCTCAATTAGCCAGAAAAGCCATTATTCCTCGTGTTGTCAGTCCCATGATTGGAAGCTGATTCATCTAAAGAAATTATATGCTCCTACAGTGGTGCTTGTAAGGCGTCCCTAGCCTCCATCCC
This sequence comes from Engystomops pustulosus, assembly GCA_019512145.1. NCBI lineage: Eukaryota > Metazoa > Chordata > Amphibia > Anura > Leptodactylidae > Engystomops > Engystomops pustulosus. Next base: position 61,568,566 of record CM033646.1, read on the forward strand.
ACTGGCTAGATCTTAGAGACTGGCTCAGTGAATTCACAAACGAGTATGAATGAGGGCACTCCCAGAGGCTTGTTATTGGATACCATGCCAGTATTAAAGTTGGCAGTTGAAATTCCTTGCAGATGCACATCTAGATCGCCTCAAATGTTCGTTCAGAACAGATTTTAGCCCTCAAATTAGCAGAAGAGCCTTATGGCTCAAGATGTGGAATGGCCTTGCCCTTTCCCTAAAGTCAATTTTTGTCTCTCAGCGTCCGCCATACTTTTTTTTGGGGATCGCTGGAATGTATAAAGGGGTAGATTCCCGAGAAGAAAAAACAATTCCATAATTTTCGTACACAGAACCTGGAAAGGTGCCCTCCAATATCCCATTTTCAGAAAACAGCTCCTCTTGTAGAAGCCAGCTATACTCCAAGGTCCCTTACAAAGGTAGGGACTAGATTAACAACTTTTGGCATCTATGGTCAGAACATCATCGACGTGTGGGGTTTCCTCCATCATACGTCAGAGGTTATTAACTCGAGTTCAAACAGTTCCCCTCTGAACAGGTTGTTTTTTCATCAACACACATGCCACGCCAGTGTGGCAACTGGTCCCAGTATTTCCGTCAGAATCATCCCTGGAACCAGTCCCCATCAGTCAAAAGGGAAAAGGATTATATTCACACATTTTTCCCAAAGTCCGGAGGAATGTAAGGTTGTGATCAAACCTATCATTCCTCAAAATTTTCTCGTCCAAACCCTTTCGAGGACACCATTCGTCGTAATTACGGCTCTGCAGAAAGGGGACTTTATGACCAAATCGATCTTCTGGATGCAGATTTACACACCGCTATTTTTCCTCTCCACAGAACTAGCGAGATTATGGCCATCAGCGATCTCTGGAATGCATCATTTTTTAGTCACCTCCCCTTCGGCTTCGGCTTCCAAGAGGTTTAACCAAAGTGGGTAATAGTTTTCTGACATCAATCCAGAGATTGCAAGAATCTGTGTCAGACCATATCTGATGATTGCTAGTGAGAGCCTCACTCAGCTCTCTGGAAACTCATCTTCAACGCCTCTGTCAACTCTAGAAGACCACGGTTATTTTAATAAACCATCGAAAGTCCCATCTTATGCCCTCTCATAGCATAGTTTTTCTAGGGTTGGTTTATAATTCTCTCAAATACAGTGCACCCGCTCATGGGCTTATTTTCGTTATGTTCTTCCACCGATGTAAAGCGTTTTAGTATCTTTATATACAAGTTCCAGCACAGCAACCGTGTCACGCGCGTAGCGTGCATGGTGCGGTGATGGGGTACTTGTTATAAAAAATTATTAAGCGTTTAACGCTTTACATTGGTTGAAAAACATAACAAATAAGCCAGCACCAGCTCACCTGAGCTGGGGCACGGCCTTTGCCAGCTGATAACCCTATACCGGAAGGTGGTTAGGTTTCCTTTAAATAAAATTGTGGGGCGGTAAATCTGTATATAGTTATCATGTGGGAGAATCTGATATAGGGGTTGGTTTGTTAATTAAACTATGGAGCTGTTATAATTTAATTGGGGGAGAGGAGCCTTTTATAAAAATTTTAAATAAATGTAGGAGGTGTCACAATGTGGTTGCTATATCCATTGTGGTGTGTGGCAGGGGGGTCTGTTTGTCTAAGCGGTTTTATGATTTTGGAACACTTATTTAGTACTTTATACTTTAAAGTGACAGTGTCTATTATCGGTGCGTGTCGGAGATGTGGTGGTCCAGGACCTGAAGACATGCTGGCAGTTCGAATTCAAAGTCCTGGGCGGAGACTATGGTAATAGTCCCCTTCCTGATAGAGCAGATAGTCACCTTTGGGTACTAGATGTTGCTTTTGTCTTGTCCTGAACGCTTGTGGCTGTTTAGCAGCGTGGTGTCACAGAAGGGCCTTTGCCTATTTTAAATAGATTGAATTTACTAAATTTAATTACTAAGTAAGCAGTTCCAGTGCTACAACAGATGCAGAGCAGTGTTATACTGCCATGATATTGGAACCCAGCTCCTGGGCTTTTTTTATAGGTGACAGGTCCTCTTTTAAGAATGTCTCAGGTTGTAAATCTTTGCAAAAGTTTTTTGAAATTCGGGGTGGGGGGGGTGAACATATCCTGGATGCGGGTTGGACCGTGGTTGGGGGGGGGTCCATTTAAATTTTTCCCATTTAAAATCTGGTGTCTTGAATTCCTTAAAAGCAATATCAGAAGGCCAATAGATAACTCTTAAAGTCAATTAAAGTTAAAATACTTCAAAGCTCTCACAAGATTAGACCCAATCCTCAGCTCCACTCCCTCCTAGGACTTGCCTACAGTCTGGAAAATCTCATAGTTTCCCCATTTGAACCTTTAGAGAAGGCATCTATCAATGGCTATCAGTAAAGACTTTTTTCATAGTGGCTATTTCTTCCGCAATGCATTGCAGCGAAGAGCCTTATCCCACAGGATCCTTACTGAAAATTTAGGAGATAGCCTAAGGTTCCATCTTTCAAAAATATTACACAAGAAATCTGTTTGATGTCCAGAGAGATTCTGATGAAAGAATCAATTCCTTCCGAACTTCTGAAGCACTCTTTGTAACAACTGACAGGCCCAAACAGAGTCAGCAGCAAAGCCACACAGCAAGGTGGATTATAGGTGTCATTGAGAAAGTTATCTTCTTGCAAAGCTACCATCCCACTAAAGATTAAAGCCCCTTCCACCAGCAACAGGCGTCTACTCCTCTGTTGTATACGTCCGATGGGCTTGACTCACTCGGCGGCAATGGGCTAATTCTTGCAAAAGAGTTGCAGGTTGTCATGCTTGTCCCACCCTTCATGATTGGTATTGGCTGTAAGCAGCATTGTATCATTTGCTGCCTGAAGGAACGATGATGAATGAAAAAAATGCAGCCAGGGAGGAGCATAAATGTTAACACTCTCTGTGTAACAACAGGAGAGCCCATCTTCAATCTGTAGACAGGGTTGCCATGCAATTGTAAACTAAAGTGCAACATTGTATTCTTTTCCTATAAAACTAAGCAAATATTAATGAAGTACTAAGAAGTACAGATGTTTTCACCAGATTCACATATCAAAAATCCTCTGAATGATGTTAAGCTTGAGAAAATCATGCACTGTTATTTGGATGCCAATTCACAAATTTAAAATCGTTCCATTAGACATTCTCTCGTCGTTTAGCTTACCAATCAAAAATTATCCAAATTGTGCCTTGTGAACATACCAGTTATTATAGACCCAAAACTGGCATATACGGTTTTACAAACAGTCATAAACTACAGCAGATTTCCTTGCCAGTGGGTCCTTCATGTACGAATATTGGTCTTGCGTACATACACATTGTAGATCCAATGGAATTACATTTCTTGAGGGCCTTCTTTTGGTGGTCGAAAATAAAGACTCCATTCATAATATCCTCTAGTAAATGTTTATTTATCAAACTTCACTCTTTAAACAAAAAAATAGAACAATTTTTCTCCCCCCCCCCCATTAGAAAACAAGGTTTAATATTCCACTCAGACCAAAAAACTATATCAGTTGTACAATGTCAATTATTGGTCCACAGTGTGAGGACAACGCTATCTGTTACAAGCTGGCCTGACCTCTGGCCAATTCAGGTTGTTAATTTCTATAATACAGAAGTCTGTCCTCTAAGAGACGCTGCTACATAGCAAAGCAGTTTACTGCTTAAGAGGGGAGTTTATTCAAATCCCAATGTCATTATCTGCATATATAAACATTTTCTTCAATTACATGTGAAGATAACCTTCCAATAAATGTAGTCATATGTTCCCTTCGAAACAAGGCTGTGTCCCTGGATCGGCCCCTGCTGAGTGATTGCACAAAGAACAAGAGTTTTATGTATTTTTGAAATGTCCGAAAGTTTACTGCGTGTCACACAAGCCGTCCTGTGGTAATGATTGCTGAAGCCAGTAGTCAGGCAGGACTCAATCTCTCATCTCTGCCACTGCTGCCAAATGTGAGGTGGTCGTATCAAGAAAGCTATCTGGTTCTAAGGGACAACATGGCTATGTTTATGAGAATGATCTTCACAAAGAACATTTTTTTTAATAACATCCAATTGAAGAAATATTTACATATGGCAAAGGAATGAAATTTAAAGCCCAGATGGGAAAACCCCTTTAACTTTACCTATTGAAAGATTTGATGATTCTGTTAACGTGTAGACCTCCATAAGAAATTCACTGGACAAGTCCTTCTGATGAGCCATAACGGGAGGAAAAAGTTCACAGAAAAACCACTTGATCCTCCTATTGATTTGAAAATATGTACCAAAATTCTGTGTAAACTAGACCTATGAAAAGATCGAAATCTAACTGGAAATGAATAGTCACTCCGCATTAGAAGGTCAAACAAAACCGGGTAAGCATTTTTGGGGTTCAGCTTGCCACAATTGCAATTTGAAAACCATTCACATTAGCCCTTCCCACCAATTTTTTTACTCCAACATACGGTAATCTGAATTTTTCAGTTTATATCTGTTAATAGCTTGCTTTCGCCGGGGGGGAGAGGGGCCATTCCCCCTTTTTTTTTTTCCCCCCGTCCCCCCCCACCCCCCCCCCCCTTCCCCCCCGTGGCCCTCCCCCCCTTTGTCCCCCTCTCCCCCCCGTCCCCCCCCTTTTTTCCCTCCCCCCTCCCCCCCTCGTTTTACAAATTGTCCTTCCTAAAATGCCATTAATATGTATTCTGTACATGATGAAAGAAAAATCTGTATGAGACAGACCGAAAAAAAATCTATCATGCATTTTAATACGATTTTTGTTTTATTCCTTGTACAGTAACACATTACCTTGCGTTGTCAGTAAATCCATTCGTTTTTAAAGAAAACAAAAAATTAATGGAGGGCTTTTCAATCCCTGGGAATTTCACAGACTCTTACATTTCTTTCCACTGATCCGTGGTCCATTGGAAATAACATTTACGGACCGTCTTATTTTTTCATGTTTGTGTCACAGACACAATAGAAGCCTATGGGTCCGCAAAAATTAAGACTTACGATATTTCTTGACTCGTTTTTTTCTGTGACGATGCTGATTAACAAAGATCTTATTTCTGTTGTAAAATCATAGTTTTTTTTTTCCCCTTTCTTGTAGATGTGAAAAAAAAAAAACAGTACAAACACGCTTGCTTAAAATGGGTGTTATGTGCCTTTTGAAATATGATACATGCTACATAAATGCAATGCATTGGACAAGAAGGGCTTGTGCTGATTGCATGTATTCTCTAAATGTAGATGCGATCAGGAATAGCACCATATGTTTTACATTAGTTACATTCAAACACTTGGTGCTCGTTACAGATCGCAGCGTTTCCTCTGAAACGCAGATGCATCGCACAAGCCCTCCCCGTTCCGACTGCATGTGTTTTCAACATTTTTTTTTTTTTTTTTTTTTTAAATCCAACTTCCACGGCAGTCTGTGAGTTGTTATGTACTCCACACAACTTTCTGGAAATCCCATAAATGGGTCCCGAGCATCACGCAGATGGTCCCCTAGGTGCCTACGTACCTTGTTGAAAGGAAAATTGCTGCCATAAAAGAAAAATTTTGGGCGTGCGGGTTTCATTGATTGGGTCCAGGTGTGATTTGCGGTTTTTTGCACAAAAAGCTCGCATGTCGTAATTGTGGCAATTTACAGTGCTAAATGTAAATGCAGCCATGTGCTGGTTATGGCATGGGAAATTGCACAATTAGGATATATAACCTTTCTAGTGCAATCCACGCACATCACAACTGACCAGAGTGATAATCCCCTCCCAAGTGTCTCAATGTTTTTATTTAAAAAAAAACACAACACGTGTTTCTTTAACCAAACAGGCAGACTACACCTAACTGAGTTGTGTTTGTTCTTTTACCTGAACACCCAACCCTCAACAAATCGGTAGAAATTGATACTGTCAAATTTTTAACAATGTTGACGATAAAATAAAAGTAGTAACAAGCCTCCAGCATACAGAAATAAAATTAAGTGAATCTAACCACTCAAATCGTGGTCTTTATCGGATCAGTGTTTAAAAGCTTGATTGAAGCAGTCTCCATTCTTGACCCATCTGCTATACATTATAGAGGATGCGAAAGAAGTTAAAAGTCACAAAATTATCCAGAAACTGCATTGCAGAAAAAAAGAGTTTTGCATCAAGGAGAATGTTGACTTGAAAAGTTCTGCAGAACAATTATCGGGAAGAATAGGTTTTGCGCAGATCAACTGGAGTTTCCTGACTTTCGACCTCTGCGATTCAGCTGATCATGGCATGCAAAGACGGGGTCCATCTCCATTAGTGGCTTGTCATGGGAACTGCAGCTGAGTTCCTATACAATTCCAGTGAGAGCCACCGCCAAGTATAATGGAACCAATATCAGCTGATTCAATGGGGTCCTAAGTGCTTGACTGCCCCAGTTGGCTATTTTCACCTATCCTATTTTTCATAAGTTGCGATTGGTGTAGTGTATGTACGCGACACAAAGAGCAACAATCATCTGCAAGTAAGAGGCAGCAAGAAAAACAAGTGATAGTTATATGCTCCTGATTCAAATCATCACGTCCATTCAAGAGAGCTTTCACTGTTGTTGGGGTCCTAACAGATTTTCTTTTGCCCATTCCTAGGTACTGGTGTCCCCATCTGCCAAGTCCAGCAAGAAATTAAGTTGGCAACATGAGGATCGTTACTGTGCTCTTTAATGCAACATGGTGGGTACTGAACCGAATGAGAGGTACACTGAAAGATGAAGAGAAAGTTTTAAGACCTACCAATTTCTCCTGTCCCTCGAATGGCCAACAAAGGTGTGGTGGGCCATGAGGCTGGAGTGTTTTATATAGTAGCCTAAAGTGCAGGCTATCGCAGGCAGTTTTTATCTTAGCGGTGTGGACAGCCCCTTATAACATTTGCCGAACAAACAGCAGAACAGATTTCATCTCCTAGTTGCACCATGTTTCTTTAAATCTAACTTTAGGCAATATGCACAGGTAGTTTTAACGGTGGTGAAATTTACGCGTAATTCTGAACTCTAAAGCATCAGAAATTGTGTGGATTTGATGCGGTTTTCGGTGCTCAGGGTACGCTCCCTTTGCCTGCCTTTCTTTCCCTGCAGTGTTGTAGGGGGTATTGTGTGCACCAACACTCCAGATGGGAGGAGTGTGACCCATCAGTTTATTTTTTTAACCTTTGTCAGTTTATGGTGTCTAAAATTTTGTTACTTCAGGAATTAAAGGCAAAACATTGACGGAGATAAATTCATAATATATCTATATTTATCTATTATAATTGAGTTGGAAAAATACAAGGAAAATAAAGGCTTAAGTGCGATGAAATCCAACCATTCATATGCAACAAATGATATGTTTTGGCTTGACTCGGTTATTGTCTTATTATGTAGTTTTCCAAACTGCGGGGTTTTTTTTATGTTTGTAAAACAACATTACAGTACGGTTGACATCACAGCTGTAGAATATTATACATTATCAATTCCCCTGCAGTTCATCATTCTACATATCTATCATGTATATCGACATTATTCTAGGCTGTTTTCCACTAATCGCCATGTTATCCATGACTCCAATAGAAATCTGCCTATTCCATATATTCAGATTTCAGTGGGCTATTAGGGAAGGTCCAGTAGAGCCAAACTAAACCAAGACTATCTGACGTCTGCCTAAAGCTATATGCATACGTAGATAATTGCAGACGCTATGTCCATTCATTTCTTTCTCGCAGAAATATATATAAAAAGTTCTCATTGCAGCCCCTGCTGTATAGGCTATCTGTCACTTACATCTACTTATATGATGCTAATGCCATATCCCAATTGGCAAAAATAAGGCATCCGCCAGACTCACCTTTTGAACTGGAATAGGGACCACTCCACTGTGCCCACCATAGACTACATGATAACATGATATTGATGCAACTGCGACTTAGTAAATAAGTCATATCATCCAGCAATAACCCCTTTCTATTCCCAAATGTCTGTCGTAGGGGTGTAATGGGGGGGATTCAATAAAATACCCAACTGAGGGTAATAGCAGCAAACAAGAAAAATATTTAGAAACTTCCCTGAAGTGCTTGTCGTATTATTTACCATCTTAATCAACTCTAAAATAAAACTTTTTTAAAACTTTTTATTTATCAGGATCACGGCTTGCTGTCGGTGAAAACACGGTGGTTTTGGGCTCATGACTTGGAACTCTCTTGTGATATCCTAATGCCTCGTCATTTAGGATGTGGTTTTAGTTTCTGGATAAAAAAATGTGTTACCACTAACATTAGCAGTGAACTGGAAAATAGTGATACATTTAAACAAACACAATTTACAGTCACAAAACTTTCATTTTACTTTGATTTATTTGAGCATAACTAAACCTTGAAGCATTTTGTATTTAAAATGATGGTGCAAGGTGATAATAGTAAACTTTAAATATACTTCATTAGGAAAGGAGGTTTTCTGTGAGGCACTGTTATTTTTTTTTTGCGCCCCTTTTCCAAGTGCCACTTTGTTTCCCTTTCTGAATACATGTGATGAGTTGCCTGTTAGTCCACTTTTTCACTTTTTGTGGTGTGGACTTTTTAGTCTACCAAACTGTAGCTTTCAGAATAAATCGGGGCCTAGCATGTTTCTGTTTTGGGACTTATTTAGGCACAAGAATGGGACAATTTCGAGCCCAAATTCCACAAGTCGTACAAACATCTGGGCTACAGAATAAAACTAGAACACTGCCTTTTATCCTTGTGCACTAACTTTGGTTTATTCTGCACCTCAAAAGTCTCAAACGTAAAGTCTCCACAAAGAAGAAAAAGAAGCAATAGGAGTGATACCTGTCCCCTGTGTCGTTTTTCTTTTCTTATCCCTGTAGGGAGCAGTGCCCCGGAAAGCCTTCTAAGCATTTCCACTATCGACAGACAAGAATTAACTCTTTCCAAAACTAGATATTTTTCCTTGATAATACAGCTCTCAAGGAGATTTGATAGAGGTTTTAAAGAGTCTTTTAACAATGGCCTCTTTATCTTTGAGTTGTTGTGATACCGGAAAAAGTGAATTACACTACTCAATAAGGAAAAGAAGACACAGGACATAGTTCTTTCAGTATTTACAAGTTTTCTATTATCATCTGCATGATTGAGGTATAAAATTTTGTTGAAAGTTTATTACGCTTCTCTTTAAAGGGACTGAGCATCGCCATGATTTCAGAATACAATGGGAATGGCCCCACAACACCCATCTAATGATTTGCCTGCTGCTACAAGCAAACTGAACTTACATGAATTATGGGGGGGGGGGGGAAGGGCACTGAATTAGTCCGAGTGTTTTCACCGTTACCTAAAGACCCAACCGTAGCACTGTCTAGGGATTTCCCTAGACTTGAATAGTTAGCTGATTTTCCAGACTATTCCTTTCCCCTTCTCCTTTGCGGGATAATGCAATCCAATCAAACAGAATCATGACAGACTTGTTGTGCTTTCGACATTTGTCTAGTAATCGCTTGGTGAGGAGGGGCACAAAAGTTTGGCGGACTGAAACAGCATCCACTGCTGGCTATAACTGGCTGTTATCTAAGCAAAGAAATATAACCTGTATGGTAATATAGAAGAATAGCTCGTTCGTCCTATGGATCCACAGGAGCGGCTACCTCTGTGGTGTAGCTTATGTCTTAATTTGCACTGTAAATTGCTTAGTGAGGTAACATGAGTGAGCAATATCACCAAACTAGTAAACAAACCTATTAAAAAGCATCCAACCATTCTCCTCAGGTGATGATTGTCTCTACATTGGCACAGAATCTTGAAGAAGGTAGATGAGACTTGGCCTGGTATACGGTAACGGAGTACTGTAATGGGTACGTTTTCAGAGAACCATCACAAGGTGGCGAAGGAGATTCGGCAATCCCGGTGAACAATACAATTGTTGTTGCTGTTGAATGTTGTCCACCATCTTGTGTCTTTTCTCCCCTGAACTTGCCACCATCTTCACTTTTTTTAGGGGGATCTTCTGTTTCCACTAAATGTGGAAATGCACAGTCTCTGATCCTGAGGTATGATGCACTGTACAAAGCGAGAGCTTCAAAACAAGAACAATAAAGCTTGAGCTTCAATATATGCTTGCCAAATGTGAGAGCTCACATGTTCTCTCTGGAACAAATGAGTAAGAAACGTTCTCCACCAGGATTATTGAAGCTGTGACACTGAGGCAATGTTGTGGAGTTAATGTCTGAGGTATCATGAGGCAAGGGCAAAATCCACTACACAACCATTGCCGGTGAAATGAATTGTGGATTTTCTCAACATTATAAAACCTATACAAATTTGGTATCCATGTGATCGTATTGATTCTGAATTTTTTTCCCGCTTCCCAGTATATGGCATAGACAATTAAATGCCATCACTATGAAGTGCAATTTGTTACGCAGAAAACAAGCCATCACACAGCTCTCTACATAGAAAAATAAAAAAGTTATAGATTTTTGAAGGTGGGGTGTGAAAAATAAAGACGCAAAAACGAAAAAGGGCCTGGTCCTTAAGGGGTTAATGATGCTAGAAGGGAGAAGGTAATGGGGAGACCTCCTCGAATTCAGCTGTGTTGTGTGATTCATCTGAACATGATTCTGCTATGAATGAATCTTCCCCTGATTCTAATGACCCAGAGGATTATATTTTGATGAATAAGGCAAAATTTCCAACTTTGCTTAACCCCTTCCCGACATGTGACGTAATAGTACGTCACATGTTGGGTCCCGGTACATGGAGAGGGCTCACAGGCCGAGCCCTCTACATAGCCGGTAAATCTTTGCTGCATAATGCAGCAAAGGCTTACCGGTAACCGATCGCGGGTGTTTTCCTGCTGATCGCCACCGGCACCACCATCTTTCCGTGGATCGTCGCTCCCCGTGACGTCATCGGGGAGCGGTGATCCATCGCCAGTCTTGGCAGTGCTGTTAATAATACTGGGGGCAGGCTGGGCAGTGCTGTAGTATACTGGCACTGGGGGTGCTGATAACGGGGCATGGGCAGTGGCAGTATACTACTGGGGGGCAAGCTTGGCCAGTGCAGTATACTACTGGGGCAAGCTGGGCAGTGCAGTATACACTGGGGCAGCTGGCAGTGCGTATACTACTGGGGGCAGCTGGGCTCTAGTGTTGTATACTACTGGGGGAAGCTTGGGCAGTGCTGTTACTACTGGGGGCAAGCGGCAGGGCTGTATATACGGGGGAAGCTGGGCGTGCTGTATACCCCCACACCCTGGGGGCCAAGCTGGGCAGTGCTGTATATGATGGGGGCAAGCGGGCATTGCTGTATACTACTGGGGGCAGGCTAGGGTGGTGTATTACTACTGGGGGCAGGCTGTAGACTATAGGAGGGCTGGCATATTACGGGGGTGGGGGGGGGGGGTCTGTGACCAATCCATTTCCCACCCCTCGGCTCTATACTCGAGTCAATAGGTTTTCCCAGTTTTGGTGGTAAAATTATGGGTCTCGGATTCATACTCGGGTCGGCTTATACTCGAGTATATACGGTACGTTCAATCCTGTGGGAGATTACAGGTGAATTCATGCAGGGTCCACAGGACCGGTTACCACAACTTCCGCAATTAATGTGGATTGGGGCATTGATAAGCTGGCACAGGCACATTAATTACTTAATTGGTCCTTGAAATACAGATCTATAATTCAAGAGTTTTCAGAATGGCAGAGCCGAACAGGGTTGCAGGATCGGTCGATATATGGAATGCATTACAGTTACCTGGCAAAGAAACCATAGATAAGGTGTTCCATCCACACTCGTAAAAACAATAGGGTTTTTTGCTCTATAAAATATAATTCCAAACCTTACTGAAAAAGCGATTTATATTTGAGTATCAATAAGGGAGCAGACCAGTTGTTTCCAAATTACATGCATTTGGGACTAGACATCTTACTCCAAATACTTGAGCTTCGTTATACCTCGGAGACACTGTGTTGTCAGGACAACAGGGTATAGCCCTGGCAGCAAGAACAATGGTGTTTCATGATCCATATAAACGAACCGTGGTTGTCACAGGCACTGGGAGGTTTTCCATATGATCCTTGAAGGCAGAACAGAAGAACCTCATCCATAGGCCAATCTAGTAGAAAATTGATTTAATTGAAGATACACTAGACCCGCGGTTAGGCATGTCCTTGTCATGAGGAAATATGTAGAATGACCCACAGCCTAAGCGGAAGAATTTCAGATGTTATCACACTAGAACTCCTGAGTAATAGAGCATCTCTGGAAAACTCTACTAAGTTTGGGTTCTTCAAGCAATGTTGAGGCAGGTATAGACACCAACAATCTTCATGGCAACATGTCGTCATAGGTGCTGCTGCAACCAAGCATAGCAAAAAAGTACTGTTGGACCCAAACTGCAGCAGCTAATGATCTTCCAAAAGTACATTTGTAAAGCACTATTGCGAGACTTCAGAGTCAGGAAAGACTGGAGCCAGTACTAGGTGTGTGCAATCTACCCATAGCTGGTGCTGGGTGCTGCCTCCCAAGACAAACTCGTTTTGCGGAATCTTGATCGCAAACGCATTTGTTTTTAGGGAATAGGTCAGCCACCAGACACACAACTCCCATCCCTATAGAAACTTTTGGTACCTATTTGTGACCCCGGTGGCTAAGGAGCACTGCGGCATTCCTTTTGATGTCGCCGAGGAATTTCAGGAGGCATTCCGCTGGCACCCATAGCTGTTGCTGGGTGGGGCTGAGTAGTCCCTAGAACTATGCAAATTCCTGGCAAACTGAGTTTTTAGTCCAGGGGGCTCCAGTTTGATGGACATTTTAAAAAAAAAAAACATGGCTGCAAGACTGTCAGCTCTAGACCCCCCACCTTGTGGCTCCTGACAGCCTCCTTCCTCCTGCCCTTACACAGAGTCCACAGCCTGATGATCTGACCATCAGTGGGGAGGGAGAGGAGCGTACAGGAGACAAAGTGAAAGGCATATTGCAATGCAGGCAGAGTTGGACTGTGGGTACCTGGGGCCCGAACCATACGTGCCTACATAGAAATCTAAACCATACTGTAGAGAGTCCCGAAAATTTATAGCACAGACGAGGAATCAGGATAAAACAAAAAAAATCACTAAATAGTTTATCTCTTTCCCTCTCTCTCAGTGCTTGGCTTCTTAGTGTATAGTACCAGCTACAGGGTACATTATATCAGGACATAAATGTGGGCATGTGTAAGATCAGTCCTACTTTCTCAGGCTTTTGCTGGTGGGTTGGCATTTACCAGCAATGTTATCAAAAAGAAATGCGACAAAATTAATATTATTATATGATCAATTGCCCCCCCCCCCCATGCTGGGGACACCACATTGCATACATAAGGCTGATTTGGCTCACTGACACATTGGGGCACATTTAAGGTCTTCTGTCAGACTTTGCACGTTCTTTCTAGTCTAAACAGCTTGCACAGGTATTGTGGCTGCGCTATTTTTCATGCAACACAAATTCAAAGTCCAACAGAAATGGTAACACGTTCTATGTAAAGAGCACCAAAAAAAAAGTGTTGCACTCTGCCAGAGCAGTGTAAAGGGCACCAGATTCATGAAGAACGGACGCCACAAATCCTGAATCTAGCGCCCCCTGCACACTACACAGGCAAACTGCACATAGTACACAATGCACTGTTCTTAGTAAATGAACCCCAATAGATATAACAATACACATGCTTAGGCCCCCATGCACACATCCAGAAGAAGAGGATGGTTATTTAGGCAGAGAGATTGTATAAATGATTTAGATGGCACAGGGAACAAGAGGAACTGAAGACTGAGAACTGAGCTTAGGGTACAATCAAGAGTATTGTACTAGAAGTTCTTGTGTAATGAGCGCCAGCTGTGTTGTTGTTTGGAGATCATACATGAGTGGTGTGATTCTGGAATACATTTATGTAGTGAGTTAAACAAAGGATCTATATGTGTGGATTGAGTCCTGGTGAGAGTCATTTTATTGAAAGCTTTTTGATAATAAAATAATTTTTAAAAGTCACATTTAAATAGAATCGCCACTCGCAAATGTTGCTATATGACGCTGGTGCAAATTTCCTTATTATCTGAAATCCCCATTTTACTGTAATTTAATGGTGTGCTATTCCAAAGTGACAGACCCTCCGACAGCCGGTTGTCCAGAAGAAGGCCAAAGGGGTGCCCTCTTGGTTGTTCCAAGTCTGTATATTTCTAGAATATTAACATCTTAACACATCACAAATCCATATTTAAGCTGGTTCCCTTGAAGACAAATGCAAGAGAGTGATTACAAAATAATTTTACACAGCACATCAGTGGTAACAAGTGGACATAAAGTACATATAAATATCCAGTTGCGTGGCCTTGCAGGGTCTCATGGTGATAGTGTAATGAGAATTAGATAAAGAACCAGGTAAAATGGTATGGCGGCTATTTTAAGGCAACAAGGGTGGATAACGTGTTTCGGGAATGTAGTGTTCCCTTTATCTGGTCCAAAATGACAGCTTTTCAGAGTAGACAGTCAGCAAGGTCTTGAGATTATAAAAGTGAATAAAAAAATCGTCCTTGAGTTAGACCTGGTAGTGGGTTCAATGTAATGGTAGTTAAGTAACCTGTGCCGGCGGTTTGCAGTGGAGTGCTGTTACTAGGCTAGTACACAGCACTCCCCGCAGACAGCTGACACAGTTATTTAACTCCCATTAACATGAACCCACTAAGAAAACCTGATAGTGGAGGAGTTTAACACGGATCTGGTGACACATCACCCAGATATTAGTCTATATCGATCTGAACCTGGCACCTAGTGTAAAGAGGCATGTTCTAGGATTCAAGTGTGGATAAACCCTATCTCTCTTAGTTTGAGCAAACGTAATCAAGATGACGCTGATGCCACAACTCCTATACATTTTGCATAATGCCTCAATCTGGATACCAAGGTTCTGAAGTTAAACTAAGGTTCGGAAGGACTAAAGTAAAGCATCCAGAGAGCTTTGCAAAAGGTCACAGTGGCGGAGGGGTCCGTATTTAACTAGGGGTCATCTGTAAGTCGGATTTCCTTAAGTAGGGGACCACCTGTATCCATTGTTATTGATTCCATAACAATGTTAAAAACTTATGATATCACATCAGACAAAGAAAGGGTGACACTTTCGGAGATTGCTATGTGACTGTCCTTACTCATAACTCAAAAAAAGCCATATAATGGAACCTATTTGAGAACAAGGCTACTGGAAGTTACCAGTGTAGGTGTGGTTATCGAGGAGTGTTTCCACTCAATGCTTGAGTATTGATATTATGTGGCAACTGACTGTAAATTACTACTGTGCATGAGATCGCCATAAAATGTCCAACACAGTTGCATTACACAATCACAATCTATATAAAAGTAATATTATTATACATGGTGAAGTCTTATTATAATGTAAAGACAGGTATTGTATTTAATATAGGATAATCGCTCCTGTGGTTCTGTCCGCGGAAATGTTTGTCCAGGAGCGTGATCCATACCACCCTCATATTAAACTTTTTGGTGTGACATATTCTATTGCAGCGGCATTCATAAATTGTACAGACCCTTTATGATGATCACGGAAATGTTTTAAAATTCCACATACGTTACGTGTGCTTGCTGCTTGTTGGGGTAGCCCCCTATATGTTCTGAGATGTGGGGATATAATTTTTGTGACATGCACCACATTGTCATTCCCAGCCTCAAGTAATATACTGGGGGTCATTTACTAAGGGCCCGATCGCGTTTTCCCGACGTTTTACTCGAATATTTCCGATTGCGCCATTTCGAATGCCCCCGGATTGTGGCACATCGGCGCTGGCATGCACGCGACGGAAAATAGGGGGGCGTGCCGAACGGAAACCCGACGGATTCGGAAAAAAACCGCTGCATTTAAAACAAAAATCTGTCGCGGAGCTTGGTCTACTTCACTCAGCCCGAGCCGGTGAACTCCAGTGCGTTCCGATGCTGTTCCGCGCAGCAGCACCACCTAGGGGCCGCAGAGGAACTACCTTAATGACCCGGCCGGACCGAATCCAGCGCAGAGAACGCGCCGCTGGATCGCGAATGGACCGGGTAAGTAAATCTGCCCACTGTGTTTGTTGATTCACAGTTCAAATGTTTTTTTATAGGAAAAGTGATTGAGTTTGCGAGAACCTAAAAATAGAGTTTGTTTCATGTTTGCATATATTGCATCAAGTGCCAACATAGTCACACACACCTTTAATGACAATCATGTAGATTGGTACTTCTTTCAACATATTGGTTTAGGTGATATGATGCTACCTTTTGTATGCCTGTTATAATAATTGTTTCCTGATCGTCCTTCAGCAGCACAGGGAACAATGATATTATGATCCCTAGATATAATCACAGAGATAGTTAGAACGCAATTGGCGCATCAATGGTTTTTCCCTGCAGTCCTGTTTGGAGCTCTGTTGTACTGTCTGTGTTTTGTGTGATGTCGACCTCTAACTCTAAGGCAGGAAGAGATCTCTCCTCAAACTGTTCAGCAACCCCTGCTAGATGATGTGGATGATTTAGTAGTGGCTCCAGGTCTGCAAATTTCTTAGCAGTGTTTCAAACATCACTTGTTAATGCATTTAACCACTAGCGCAATAAGACGTACCTGTACGTTTTATTGCGCATGGGGTAGTATGAAGAGGGTTTCACGGGCTGAGCCCTCTTCATACACCGCCGGGTGCTTGGGCGGCGGCGCGTGCGCCGCCATCTTGGCTCCGCGCGCGGGTGTTAACCCTTTCATCGCCGCCGCCAAACTGCCGGCGGCATTAACGAGCCGCGGCGCGTGGGGCGCCGCATCTTGGCTCCGATCGCCGCTCCCCGTGACGTCTCGGGAGCGGCGATCCGTTGCCATGACAGCCTCGGATCACACATGATCAGGCTATACTTTTTTAGGCCATCTATTACAATGTGCGATCTGCCATTGAAATAGATGGTGTGCAAAATCCCCATTACTGCCATACTGTATATGGCAGTATATGGTGTGACAATCGACAACCTAGTGTATAAGTACCCTAGGGAGTCTGAAAAATAGTAAAAAATTTTAATCAAAAATAAAAGATTATATTAAAAAAAACTAAAAATTCAATACCCCCCTTTCCCAGAACTGAATATAAATAAATAAACAGTAAAAATCAAACACATTAGGGTATCGCCGCGTCCGAAGATGCCCGATCTATCAAAATATAGAATGTTTTTTTTACTGCGTTAACCCCGTAAACGACAATAGTGCTCAAAGTCGCAAATGCATTTTTTTGCCATTCTGAAAAATATAACAATTCCAATAAAAGTATCAAAAGGTCGTACAAATTTTAAAAATAAAACACTTGAAAACGTCATCAAAAGTCGCAAAAAAATGACACCACCCACACTCCATACACCAAAGTATGAAAAAGCAAGAAGACGGCAAATGAAGAATTTTTTTTTTGTACAGAGGTTTTAATTTTGTAAATGTATGAAACACTTATAAAACCTATACAAATTGGTATCCATTGATCTATGATTCTGAATTTTTTTCCCGCTTCCCATTATATGCATAGACATTAAATGCCATCACATGAAGTGCAATTTGTTACGCAGAAAACAAGCCATCACACACGCTCTCTACATAGAAAATAAAAAAGTTATAGATTTTTGAAGGGGGGTGTGAAAAATAAAGACGCAAACGAAAAAAGGGCCTGGTCCTTAAGGGGTTAATGATGCTAGAAGGGAGAGTAATGGGGAGACCTCCCTCGAATTCAGCTGTGTGTGTGATTCATCTGAACATGATTCTGCTATGAATGAATCTTCCCCTGATTCTAATGACCCAGAGATTATATTTTTATGAATAAGGCAAAATTCCAACTTTGCTTAACCCCCTTCCCGACATGTGACGTAATAGTACGTCACTGTTGGGTCCGGGACATGGAGAGGGCTCACAGGCCGAGCCTCTACATACCGGTAAATCTTTGCTGCATATGCACAAAGGCTTACCGTAACCGATCGCGTGTGTTTTTTCCTGCTGATCGCCACCGGCACACCATCTTTCCGTGGATCGTCGCTCCCGTGACGTCATCGGGAGCGGTGACCATCGCCATGGTAGCTTCGGGTCTCCCTTCGGGTTAGCCCATTCATACAATGTGCTATCAGCACATTGTAATGTGATGAGTAGTAAAAATCCCCATATACTGCCAGATACTTAGTATGGCAGTAATGATAGGATCGTACAGACAACCTAGGTTAAAGTACCCTGGGGAGTCTGAAAATAGTAAAAATAAAAATCGTTAAAATAAAAAATAACGAAATAAAAAAAATATAAAAATAAAAAATTATAATAAAAAAAACTAAAAATTCTAATCACCCCCTTCCCTAGAACTGTATAATAAACAGTAAAAAATCATAAACACATTAGGTATCGCCGCGTCCGAAAATTGCCGATCTATTAAATATATAACGGTTTTTCACTGCGTTTAACCCCGTAACGGAAAGTCGAAAATGGCACTTTTTGCCATTTAAAAAAAAATAAAAAATTCTATAAAAAGTGATCAAAAGGTTGTACATGGTAACGTCATCAAATCCGCAAAAAATGACACCACCCACCTCCATACACCAAATATGAAAAGTTATAGTGCCAGAATATGGCAAAATCCCCCCAAAATTTTTACAGGAGGTTTTAATTTTTTAAAATGTATGAAAACATTATAAAACCTATACAAATTTGGTATACCCATAATTGTACCGACCCAAAGAATAAAGTAGACATGTCGTTTGGGGTGCACAGTGAAATCCGTAAAATCCAAGCCCACAAGAATACGGCACAAATGCGTTTTTTTACCAATTTCACTGCATTTGGAATTTTTTTCCCGCTTCCCAGTACACGACATGGAATATTATATACCACCATTTTGAAGTGTAATTTGTTACCAGAAAATAAGCCATAACCAGCTCTGGAAAAATAAAAAAGTTACAGATTTTTGAATGTGGGGAGTGAAAAATGAAAACGCAAAAACGAAAAAGGGCTGCAGAGGGAAGGGGTTAAAGCAGTTAAGGATACAGTTGAGTCTAATACAAATGTAGACCATAAGTCAAATAAGGAACAATTATTCTATTTTCCTGTCTCAAAAAACAAGGTTCTCCCTAGTCATCCTGTACTCTCTGATTGGTTAAAGAGAGACTGGGCTAAACCTGACAAAAGAACCAATTTAGGTTCTAGATTTAAAAGCCTCTACAAACTTGAAGAGTCTGCGTATAAAGAGTGGGAAAGTATTCCTAAGGTTGATTTAGCTGTTGCTCAATTATCCAGAAAAGCCATTATTCCTCTGTGTTGTCAGATCCCATGGATTGGAAGGCTGATTCCGGTCTAAAGAAATTATATGCATCTACAGTGGGTGCTTGTAAAGCATCCCTATCCTCCATCCCACTGGCTAGATCTTAGAGACTAGCTAAGTGAATTCACAACGAGTATTAATGAGGGCACTCCCAGAGACTTGTTATTGGATACCATGCCTGTATTAAAGTTGGCAGTTGAATTCCTTGCAGATGCACATCTAGATAGCCTCAAATGTTCGTTCAGAACAGATCTTTAGCGCTATCAAATTTAGCAAGAAGAGCCTTATGGCTCAAGATGTGGAATGGCCTTGCCCTTTCTAAAGTCAATTTTTGTAATTTAGCTTTTCAGCCGGAGTCTATGTTTGTCTCTCAGCTCTCCGCCATATTGGAATCGCTGGAAGGTAATAAAGGGGTGAAGATTCCCGAGAAGAAAAAACAATTCCATACATTTTTTCGTACACAGAACCTGGAAAGTTCCCCTCCAAATTGCCCATTTTCAGAAAAACAGCTCCTCTGGTAAGAAGGCCAGCTATACGCCAAGGGTCCCTTAACAAAGGTAGGGACTAGATTAAAAACTTTTGGCATCTATGGTCAGAAACATCATCGGACGTGTGGGTTTCCTCCATCATACGCAGAGGTTATTAACTCGAGTTCAAACAGTTCCCTCTGAACAGGTTTTTTTTTCAACACACATGCCAACCAGTGTGGCAACTGGTCCAGGATTTCCGTCAGAAGCAGCCCTGGAACCAGTCCCCATCAGTCAAAAGGGAAAAGGAGTATATTCACACATTTTTCCCAAAGTCCGGAGGGAAATGGAGGTTGGTGATCAACCTATCATTCCTCAACAATTTTCTCGTCCAGAAACCCTTTCAGATGGAAACCATTCGTTCGGTAATGACGGCTCTGCAGAAAGGGGACTTTATGACCAGAATCGATCTTCTGGATGCAGATTTACACATCCCTATTTTTCCTCTCCACAGGAAATATCGGAGATTGGCCATCAGCGACTCTCTGGGAATGCATCATTTTTAGTTCACCTGTCTCCCCTTCGGCTTCGGCTCCAAGAGTTTTAACCAAAGTGGTAATAGTTCTGACATCAATCCAGAGATTGCAAGGAATCTGTGTCATACCATATCTAGATGATTGGCTAGTGAGAGCCTCATCTCAAGCTCTTCTGGAAACTCATCTTCAACGCACTCTGTCAACTCTAGAAGACCACGGTTATTTTATAAACCATCGAAAGTCCCATCTTATGCCCTCTCAGAGCATAGTTTTTCTAGGGTTGGTTATAAATTCTCTCAAATACAGTGCACCAGCTCAGGGGCTTATTTTCGTTATGTTCTTCAACCGATGTAAAGCGTTTAGTAATCTTTATATACAAGTTGCTGCACAGCACCGTGGTCCACGCTCGGTAGCGTGCATGGTGCGGTGAAGGTACTTGTATATAAAAATTACTAAAGCGTTTAAACGCTTTACATTGGTTGAAAAACATAACAAAAATAAGCCCAGCACCAGCTCACCCTGAGCTGGTGCACGGCCTTTGCAGCTGATAACCTATACCGGAAGTGGTAGGTTTCCTTTAAATAAAATTGTGGGCGGTAAATCTGTATATAGTTAATCATGTGGGAGAATCTGGATAAAGGGGTTGAAATTTAATTAAACTATAGGAGCTGTATATAATTTAAATGGGGGAGAGAAGCTTTTATTAAAAAATTTTAAATAAATGTAGAGGTGTCACATTGTGGTTTCTATATCCAGTGTGTGTGTGTGGGCAGGGTGGTCTGTTGTGTTCTAAGCGGTTTTATGATTTTGGAACACTTATTTAAGTGACTTTATACTTTAAGTGACAGTGGTATATTATCGGTGCAGTGCGGAGATGTGGTGCCAGGACCTGAAGACATCTGGCAGCGAATTCAAAAGTCCTGGGCGGGAGAAGATGTAATGAAGTCCCCTTCCTGATAGAGCAGATAGTCACCTGTGAGGTACTAGATGTTGCTTTTGTCTGTGTCACTGACCAGCTTGTGGCTGTTAGCATGCGTGGTGTCACAGAGGGCCAGTGACTAATTTTAAATAGATTTAATTTACTAAATTTAATTACTAAAGTAAGCAGTTCCTAGTGCTACAACAGATGCAGCAGTGTTACACTAAAACCTCGAAAACCTCTGATAATGCTAACAAACACTGCCACAATTTTCAGTAGAAACGCCGGACCGCCCTGTTAGCAGTTGGGTGTATTTATGAGGGGGCGGTCCAAGGCGCTGCCTCTCCCGTGGACCACCCTCCTACTCCATAGGCTGGCGATGACTGTCGAGCTTCATGCAGCAGTCACCGCCACTAATCCCGCCCCCTCATGAATATGCCCGACCGCTTACAGCGTGGTCCGACGTTTCTATTGTACATTGCAGCAATGTCTGCTAGCGTTATCGGAAACCTCCAGTGTAAGGCTACAGGCACACTACCGTGTGCCCGCCGCACTGTACCACGGCAGGCACACGGCAGCGCGGGGAGAGGAGGAGGAGGTGAGCGCCCTTAAAATCAATATCAGGAAGGCACAAGATATACACTCTTAAAGTTCAATTTAAAGTTAAAATATCTTCAAAGCTCTCACAAGATTAGACCCAAATCCTCATCCTCCATCTCCCTCCTAGGACTTGCCTACAGTACTGGAAAATCTCATAGTTTCCCCATTTGAACCTTTAGAGAAGGCATCTATCAAATGGCTATCAGTAAAGACTTTTTTCATAGTGGCTATTTCTTCCGCCAGATGCATTGGCAAGCTAAGAGCCTTATCCCACAGGTATCCTTACTGAAGAGATTTAGGAGAAAGCCTAAGGTTCCATCTTTCAAAAATATTACACAAGAAATCTGTTTGAATGTCAGAGAGATTCTGATGTAAAGAATCAATTCCTTCCGAAATTCTGAAGCACTCTTTGTACAACTGACAGGCCCAAACAAGAGTCAGAAAGCCAGCAAAGCCACACTAGCAAGGTGGATTATATGTGTCATTGAGAAATGTTATCTTCTTGCAAAGCTACCATCTCCACTAAAGATTAAAGCCCCTTCCACCCAGGCAACAGCGTCTAACTCCTCTGTTTATACGTCACTATGGGCTTGACTCACTCGCGGCAGATGGGACTAATTCTGGCAAAAGAGTTGCAGTTGTCATGCTTGTCCCACCCTTCATGATGGGTATTGCTGGTAAGCATCATTGTATCATGTGCTGCCTGAAGGACGATGAGGAATGAAAAAAATGCAGCCAGGGAGAGAGCATAAAAGGTTAACACTCAGCAGAGACCCATCTTCAATCCTGTAGACAGGTTTGCCATGGCAATTGTAACTAAAGTGCACATTGTAGTCGGTTTCCTATAAAACTAAGCAGAATATGTTAATGAAGTACATAAGAAGTACATAATGTTCACCACATCACAATATCAAAAATCATCTGAAATGATGGTTAAGACTTGAGGAAATCATGCACTGTATTTGGATGCCAATTCACAAATGTACAAATCTTTCCATTATACATTCTCTCTGTAGTTTTAGCTTACAAAATCAAAATTGATCCAAATTGTTGCCTTGTGAACATAGCCAGTTAGTATATACACCAAAAACTGGCATATAGACCGTGTGCAGTCTGTATCACTGTAGACAATGTCAGTGTCAGGAAATGTTTTACAAACAAGTCATAAAATACAGCAGATTTCCTTGCAGTGGGTCCTTTCATGTACGAATATTGGGTCTTGCGTGACATACAGCAATTGTAGGATCCAATGGAATATACATTTCTTGAGGGCCTTCTTGTCGAAGAATAAAGACTCCATTCATAATATCCTCTAGTAAATGTTTATTTAGCAAACTTCACTCTTTAAACAAAAAAATAGAACAATATTTCTCCCCCCCCCCCCATTAGAAAACAAGTTGAATGATTCCCACTAATGACCAAAAACTATATCAAAGTGCTACAATGTCAATGATTGGTCCACAGTGTGAGGACAACGCTATCTGTTACAAGCCTGGCCTGAACCTCTGGCCAATGCAGGTTGTTATATTCTATATAAAGAGAAGTCTGTCTCTAAGAGACTGCTGCTACATAATGCAAAGCAGTTTTACTGCTTAAAGGGGAGTTTATTCAAATCCAGATTCATTAATCTGCCATATATAAACATTTCTTCAATTACATGTGAAGATAACTTCTCATAAATGTAGTCATATGGTCCCTTAGAAACAAGGCTGTGTCCCTGGATACGGCCCCTGCTGGAGTGATTGCACAAAGAAACAAGAGTTTTATGTATTTGAAATGTCCGAAAGTTACTGCGTGTCACACAGCCGTCCTGTGGTAATGATTGCTGAAGCCAGGAGGTCAGGCAGGACTCAATCTCTCATCTCTGGCCACTGCTGCCAAAATGTGAGGTGGTCGTATCCAAGAAAGCTATCTAGTTTCTAAGGGACAACATGGCTATGTTTATGAGAAATTATCTTCACAAAAGGAACATTTTTTTTAATAACATCCAATTGAAGAAATATTTACATATGGCAAATGAATGAAATTTAAATGCCCAGATGGGAAAACCCCTTTAACTTTCCTATTGCAAAGATTTGATGATTCTGTTAAAGTGTAGACCTCCATAAGAAAATTCAATGGACAAGTCCTTCTGAATGAGCCATAACAGGGAGAAAAAGTTCACAAGAAAGAACCACTTGATCCTCCTATTGATTTTAAAATATGTACCAAAATTCTTTGTGTAAACTAGACCTATGGATCTAAATCTACTGGAATGAATAGTCACTCCAGAATTAGAAGGTCAAAACAAAAACAGGGTAAAGCATTTTGGGTTCACTTGCCACAAATTTTGCAATTTGAAACCACTCACATTAGCCCCTTCCCACCAAATTTTTTACTCCCCAACATACGGTACATCTGAATTTTTCAGTTTATAGTCTGTTAATAGCTTGCTTTCTGCAGGACAAATTGTACTTCCTAATGGTGCCATATAATATGTATTCTGTACATAGATGAAAAGAAAAAAATCTGAATGAGACAGAACCGAAAAAAAAATCTATCATGCTATTTTAATACAGATTTTGTTTTATGCCATTGTACAGTAACACATTACCTTCTGCGTGTCAGTATAATCATTCGTTTTTAAGAAAAAAAAAAAATGAAGGGGGGCTTATTCAGATCCCTGGGATTTCATAGACTCTTACATTTCTTTCCACTGATCCGTGGTCCATTGATAACATTTAAGAACCGGTCTTATTTTTTTTCAGGTTTGTGGATCACAGACGACAATAGAGGCCTATGGGTCCGCAAAAATTAAGACTTACGATAGTTCTGTGCACTCGGTTTTTTCTGTGACGATGCTGATAAACCAGATCTTTATTTCTGTTGTAAAACAATAGTTTTTTTTTCCCCTTATCTTGTAGATGTGAAAAAAAAAAAACAGGTACAAAACACGCTTGCTTAAAATGGGTGTTATGTGCCTTTTGAAAATAATGGATAGCATGCTACATAAAATGCAATGCAATTGGAACAAGAAGGGGCTTGTGCTGATTGCATGTATTTCCTCTAAAATGTAGATGCGATCAGGAATAAGCACCATATGTTTTACATTATTTACATTCAAAACACGTGGTGCTCGTTACAGATCGCATGCGTTTCCTCTGAAACGCAGATGCAATCGGCACAAGCCCCTCCCCGTTCCGACTGCATTGTGTTTCAAATGCATTGCCAATGAAACAAATATTTTTTTTTTTTTTAAATACAACTTCCACGGCAGTCTGTGAGTTTGTTATGTACACACAACTTTATGGAATCCCATAAATGGGTCCGAGCAATCAACTGCAGATGGTCTAGGTGACATAACGGTACCTTGGTGTGAAAGGAAAATTGCGGCACAATTTGGCGGGCGGGTTTCATGGATTGGTCAGGTGTGATGTGCGTGTTTTTGCACAAAAATATTGCATGTCCGTAATTGTGCAATTTTACGTGCTAAAATGTAAATGCAGCCATGTGCCCGTTATGGCATGGGAAATTGCACAATTATGGATATATAACATTTCTAGTGCAATACACGCACATCACAACTGACCAGAGTGATAAATCCCCTCCCAAGTGTCTCAATGGTTTTTATTTAAAAAAAAAAACAACAACACGTGTTTCTTTAAATAAAAGCAGACTACACCTAACTGAGTTGTGTTTGTTCTTTTACACTGAACACCCAACACCTTCAACAAATCGGTAGAATTGAGATGTCAAATTTCTACAGATGTTGACGATTAAAATAAAAGTAGTAACAAGCCTCCAGCACAGAAATAAAAATTAAGTGAATCTAACCACTCAAATCTGGTGGTCTTATCGGATCAGTGGTTAAAAGTCTGTGATTGAAGCAGTCTCCAATTATTGACCCATCTGCTATACATGTATAGAGGATGTCAGAAAGAAGTTAAAAAGTCACAAAATTAGTCCAGAAACTGCATGGCAGAAAAAAAGAGTTGCATCATAGGAGAGAATGTTAGACTTGAAAAGGTTCTGCAGAACAATTATCCATAGGTTTGCTCAGATCACTGGAGTTCTGACTTTCAGACCTCTGCGATTCAGCTGATCATGGCATGCAAAGACGGGGAGTCCAGCTCCATTTAGTGGCTTGCAATGGGAACTGCAGCTGAGTTCCTATACAATTCCCAGTGAGAGCCACCCACAAGAGAATGGAGCCAATAGTCAGCTGATCAATGGGGGTCCTAAGTGCTAGACTGCCACCAGTTGGATATTTATCACCTATCCTATTTTTCATAAGTGCGATTGGTGTAGTATTATGTAAAGCGACAAAAAGAGCAACAATCATCTGCAAGTAAGAGGCAGCAAAGAAAAACAAGTGATAGTTATAGCTCCTGATTCAAAATCATCACGTCCATTCAAAGAGAGCCTTTCACTGGGTGTGGGGGATCCTAAACCAGATTTTCCTTTTGCCCCATTCCTAGGGACTGGTGTCCCATCTGCCAAGTACAGCAGAAATTAAGTTGGCAAACACGGATCGTGACTGTGCTCTTGTAGATGCCAACATGTGGGTAACTGAAACCAAGAAGAGTACACTGAAAGATGACAGAAGAGTTATGACCTAACTCTGGCAGGAATAAACTTTGCGGTCCCCATGATTGACGACTCCGCCTCAACCCTGGTGACAGGTTCCCTTTAACAAAGTTATTGTATAAGTTTTAAGACCTACCAAATTCTCCCTGTCCCTCTAATGGCCACACAAAGGGGTGGTGCCATGATGCTGTAGTGTTTTATATATTAGCCTAAAGTGCAGGCTATCGCAGGCAGTTTATTATCTGAGTGGATGTGGACAGCCCCTTTATAACTTTGCAGAACAAACAGCAAGAAACAGATTTCATCTCCTAGTTGCACCAATGTTCCTTTAAATCTAACTTTTAGGCAATATGCACAGGTAGTTGAACGGTGGTGAAATTTACGCAGTAATTCTGCAAACATCTAAAAGCAGCAGAAATTGTGTGGATTGTGATGCGGTTTTCTGTGGCTCAGGGTAGCGCTCAACCTTTGCCCTGCCTTTCTTTCCCCTGCAGTGTGTGTATGGGGTATTGTGTGCACCAACACTCCAGATGGGAGGAGTGTGAACCCATCATTTTATTTTTGTTAACCTTTTGTCAGTTTATGTGTCTAAAATTTTGTTACTTCAGGGAATTAAAATGTCAAACATTGACGGAGAATAAATTCATAATATATATATCTATATTTATATATTATAGTGAGTTGGAAAAATACAAGGAAAAATAAAGGCTTTAAGTGCTGATAGAAATCCAACCCAATTCATATGAAACAAATGATATGTTTGAGCTTGACGCGGTTATTGTCTTATGATGTAGTTTCCAAACTGCGGGGTTTTTTTTATGATTTGTAAAACAACTTACAGTACAGGTTGGACATCACAGCTGTAGAATATTATACATTATCAATGTCCCTGCAGTTCATCCATTCTACATATAATATCATGTATATTGACATTATTCTAGGTGTTTTCCCACTAATGCCATGTCTAGCCAATGACTCCAATAGAAATCTGCTATTCCAGTATATTCAGATAATTCAGTGTGGCTTATTAGGGAAGGGTCCAGTAGAGCCAAACTAAACCAAAGACTAATCTGACAGTCTGCCTAAAGCTATATTCATACGTAGATTTATTGCAGACCTATGTCCATTCATTTCTTTCTGCAGAAAATATATGATAAAAATGTTATCATTGCAGCCCCTGCTGTATAGGCGATATGTGCACTTACATTCTACTATATATGATGCTAATGCCTATGATCCAATGGCAATAAATAAGGCATCCGCCAGACTCACCTGTTGAACTGGAATAGGACCACTCACCACTGTGCCCACCACGTAAGACTACATGATAACATGATATTGATGCACGCGACTTAGTAAATAAGTCTATCATCCAAGGCATAACCCCTTTATATTCCCAAATGTCTGTAGTAGGGGTGTAAAATGGGGGGGGGGGATGTCCAATAAAATACCCAACTGAGGGGTAACTAGCAGCAAACAAAGAAAAATAATTTAGAACTTCCCTGAAGGGCTTGTCCAGTATTATTTAACCAATCTTAATCAATCTAAAATAAAACGTTTTAAAACTTTTTATTTTCAGGATCACTGCTTGCTGTCTGTGAACAGACACAGGTGTTGGGCTCATGACTTGGAACTCTCTTGTGATAAGCCTAATGCCTCGATCATGAGGATGGGTTTTAAGTTTCTGGATTAAAAAAATGGGTGTTACCACTAACAGTAAGCAGTGAACTGGAAAATAGTGATACATTTAAACAAACACAATTTAAAGTCACAAAACTTTTCATTTTACTTTGATTTATTTAGAGCATAACTAAACCTTGAAGCAATTTTGTTATTTAAAAATGAATGGTGCAGGTGATAATAGTAAACTTTATAATATACTTCATTATGGAAAGGAGGTTTTCTGTGAGGCACATGTATATTTTTTTTTTGCTGCCACTTTTTCAAGTGCCACTTTTTCTTCCCTTTCTGATACATGTGATGAGTTGCCTGTTTAGTCTCACTTTTTCAACTTTTTGTGTTGTGGCACATTTTAGTACCAAACTGTAGCTTTCAGAAGTAAATCTGGGCCTAGCATGTTCTGTTTTGGGACTTATTAGGCACAAGAATGGGACAATTTCAGAGCCCAAAATTCTCACAAGTCGTACAAACATCTGGGCTACAGAGATAAAAATATAGAACACTGCATTTAATCCTTGAGGCAGCTAACTTTGGTTGATTCTGCACCTAAAAAGTCTCAAACTGCGAAGTCTCACAAAATAAGAAAAAGAAAGCAATAGGAGTGATACATGTCCCCTGTGTCTTTTTTCTTTTCTTACTCCTGTAGTGAGCAGTGCCCCGGAAAGCCTTCTGAAGCATTTCCACTATAGACAGACAAGAATTAACTCTTTCCAAAACTAGATAATATTTTCCTTGATAATACAGCTCTCAGAGGAGATTTGATAGAGTTTAAAGAGTCTTTAGACAATGGCCTCTTTATCTTTGAGGTGTTAGTGGATACAGGAAAGAAAGATGAATTACACTAACTAAATAAGGAAAAAGAAGGACACAGGGACATAGTTCTTTAAGTATATTACAAAGTTTTCTATTATCATCTGCATGATTGATGTATAAAATTTTGTTGAAAGTTTAGTTACGCTTTCATCTTTAAAGGACCTGAGCATCGCCATGATTATAGAATACAATGGGAATGGCCCAACAGACATCCCTATCTAATGATTTGCCTGCTGTCCTACAAGCAAACTGAACTTACCTGAATTTGAAGGCACTGAACTTAGTCACGAGTGTCACCGGTACCCTAAAGACCCAACAGTAGGACTGTCTAGGGATTTTCCCTAGACTTGAAATAGTTAGCTGATTTTCCAGACTATTGCCTTTCCCCTTCTTCCTTTGCGGGATAATGACAATCCAATCAAACAGAATCATGACAGACTTGTTGTGCTTTAGACATGTTGTCTAGTAATCGGCTTGGGTGAGGAGGGGCACAAAAGTTTGGCAGGACTGAAACAGCATGCCACTGCTGCTATAACTGGCTGTTATCTATAGCAAAAGAAATCTAACACTGTATGTTAATATAGAAGAAATAGCTCGTTCGTCCTATGGATCCCACTAGAGGAGCGGCTACCTCTGTGGTGTAGCTTATGTCTTAATTTGCACTGTAAATTGCTTAGTGAGGTAACATGAGTGAGCAATATCACCAAAACTAGTAAACAAACCTATTAAAAAGCATCCAACCAGTCTCCTCAGTGAGGATTTGTCTCTACATGGGCACAGATCTGGAAGAGGTAGATGAGACTTGGCACTGGTATAAGGTAACGGAGGACTGGAATGGGTACTTGTTCAGAAGACCATTCCTACAAGGTGGCGAAGGGAGATGCGGCAATCCTGTAGAACAATACAATTGTTGTGCTTGTTGAATGTTGTCCACCATCTTGTTCTTTTCTCCCCTGAACTTGCCACCATCTTCACATTTTTTAGGGGGATCTTTCTGGTTTCCACTAAATGTGGAATGGCACAGTCTCTGATCCTGAGGTATGATGCACTGTCAAAGAGAAGAGCTTCAAAACAGAACAAATAAAGCTTTGAGGCTTCAATATATGTTGCCAAATGTGATAGCTCAAATGTTCTCTCTGGGAATCAAATGAGGTAAGAAACGGTCTCACCAGGGATTATTTGAAGGCTTGGTGAAACTGAGGCAATGTTGTGGAGTTAATGTCTGAGGTATAATGAGGCAAGGGCAAATCACTACCACAACCAGTGCCAGGTGAAAGGAATTGTGGATTTTCTCCCATGGATATTTCAGGATTGGGTAAAGGAAAATTACAAGGAGGGAGATTGACAGGCAAGAAGCTGAGAAAATGGTTGAAGTCTACTCCTGAGGACAAGGGATCACACAGGGCGGAGAGGTAAGATTCATCTAATGTGGCCTGTGGCATACATGGTGCCAGCTCTGGAGAAGTAAGTGACAGCCCCCCAGACCCATCAGACATAAAAGGATCCATTTCACTTTTAGGGAGGTATGAGGTAGATGTGAACTGGAACCTGTTAGATGAGTCAGTAGAGAAGTTAGATGCTGTCTCAGGGGGATAACTAAGCCCTAACGACAATGAGGTTGGCACTAAGGACTGAGGAATGCCAGTGTTGGGTATTGGCTGAAATGACGTAGTATACATCCCTGTGGGAATTATATCTTTTTGCTGCATGCACATAATTGACCCCCACTCTTCTTTTACAACAGCCGATTGACAGCTCATGTGGTTTATGTCATCTTGAGGTTCTGTCTTGATTCGCGGAGCTTCATCACAATGGCTCTTCTTCATGTGCCGGGTTAGGTGGTCCTTGCGCCCAAACATCTGGGCGCAGCAGTGACACTGGAAATCCTTGCGGCCTGTGTGCACAACTAAGTGACGGCGGACATCTTTTCGCGTGTAGAAACAACGATCACAGTGCTCACAGGGATATTTCTTTTCTCGGTTGCCCATAGAAGGTCGGTGATTGTGGCTTTTCAGGTGCTCCAGCACTGTCTGCCGGTCACGGAACACCTGGAGGCATATGGCGCAGCTGAGGTCCCCTCTGGCAATGGCATGTAAGGCAAGATGGCGTCTGTGTCCATATTTTGTGCTGTAGTTTTTACTGCATTCTGGGCATTGTAGGGCAACCCTGTTAGGGTTGTGGGTCTGCAGGTGATTCTTCAGGTGGTCTTTGCGGTGAAACATTTTGCCACAGTGTGAGCATTGATGGGATTTCTGCATAGAGTGAGTGGCCATGTGCCTACAGGGGAGAGAAAAAAATCTTACTAGTCCCATCACTTATAATTAGACTGCACAGAGCAGGATTATATCTAAAAACCTTTGGAGTTGTTTAATTAAGACTAGCACTTTGATTGCCGGCCTTACAGGAAGCCTACCATCAAGAATTTACCTAATAAGGTAGATAGCATGTTCGTAGAAACCTACCATCATAAGTCTTAAACTATCTTTCGCTAATGCTATAACACTTTCTAACCTGATCTACACTTTATATAACTAATATGGTATTTTTTAGCATAGGCACCTGGCCAAAAATGCTGGCCTCTACCAAAAATTAGCATGTTGGTTATATAACGTGTAGATCAGGTAAGAAAGTGTAATATTAGTGAAAGATAGTTTAGGACTTAGCATGTTAGTGGAAACCTACCATCACGTCTACCTTAATCGACTATCAGGTAGATTCCTAATAATAGGTTTCCTTTAAATGGTCAATAACGTTTTCATACAACTATTCTTGTTGAGATACCTTTCAATATATAAAATCACAGCCCCCCATAGACTGTAAATAAGCCATGACACTTATCTATAGACTGCATCATCTCATGATTTAGCCTGGCTTCAAACAAGTGAGTTTGCTTAGTATTATACGCTGACTGTATCTGCCAGAACGCAGAGCTGTCGGAACTAAAGTGACATGCTGTTATATTAGTACAGTGCAGGCAAGCACACACACACAGCGAGTTTGACTGAAGCATAGGGTCACTTAACAAGCTTGCTAATGTGCAGCTGAAATAACCAAGATTTTTCATGATAGTGTTGTAGAAGATATAGGCTGCCTATCTCTGTACCTGCACAACTTGTATTTAGATGCAAATGTCTTGTCGCAAAGCAGCTGGGGGCAAGTGAACCTCCGAGGGAGAGGTGGGCTCTCCTGCTCACTGCTACAAGGAGCATCGAGTCTGTTGGTGTCATGCAGGAATTTGTTCTCGGCACAGTTTTGCTCCTCCTGGGGCTTGGCCTCTGCTTTCCACTCGCTGCTTTGATCGTTGATTGCAGCATCAAAGAAAAGAGTCTTCATCGCAGAACCACTGATGTCACAGCCATGTGCGCAGTCATTTCCCCATCAGTAACAGCATGATGTCTGTTCAATGGAAAATGGTTATAAAGAAACTTAGCTTAAAGGAAATTACATGTCCATGTGTTCCCCATTTCTGGATCTCCTTTATCCTGATTTTTTAAGTGGTTTAAAAAATATGTAGAGGAACCTGGGGTGTTCTGGGGGGTATCATCAGGGCCACTCTGAGAACTGATGGGTTAGAATAGCGCACACATCACTTTACAGTCAATCCACCTCCTCCCTCAGCAGCCAGAGCGCCGGTGACATCAGCGGGTTCCCTGCAATTCCTGCGCATGCACGTTAGTATCTCTATTGTGTTACATGCGCGCAATGAGGATACTACTGTACATGATAATTGCAGAGAGGCCGATGTCACCGGCTCTCTGGCTTTAGAGGGAGGAGGTGGGATTGATTTTAAAATGATGTGTGCACAAGCGGTTCTCAAATTGGCCATGGCAATACCCCCCACAGAGCCCCTCAGATTCATCTGTATATTTTTTAAACCACATTTTTAGGAAAACCTTTTTAGGGCCATCATGATAAAGCATGAACAAGTCTGGACACAGGGGAAAGACATGACATGAAGTGTGACTGATCTACCAATGGTGATTCAAAGGGATAATAGACATAGAATGAAGAAATTAGAGACTGCAGATGGTTGTATTGATGGGATACACTGAGGAAAAAAGATTGACTACTTTATAGATTATGACATGTGCATAAACCAGTGTATGATAAATCTCCCCCATCGTATGTATCTTGGGACTTAAAGAACCTGTCACCAGCTTGCACCCAGTTAAACCACAAAATGTACCTCATATGGCAGGATTACATACAAGATAGGGTCCGTAGGTTTGTTGTTAAGTTGAATTTGTATGTGCATTGAAACTGTATATTTTATAATTGTAGATCCAGACAAATTTTTTTTTGTCCCAATGACAGAGTTTTAAATTTTTATTAGCTGTAATGGGACCAAGGATTGTCAATAAAACTTTATTAGAGACACTTTACAGCTGATCATTGCAGCCTGGGACTACAGAAAAGCATCCAGAGAGCTTCACCAGAGATCACAGAGGGCAGAGGAGTCTGTCTGTAACTATGGGTTCTAGTGTTGTCTTTATAAAGGTCCAACGTTGCCTAATGCCAGAAAAATTATGTTATATTCTCACATACCTCCTCCAGTCAGGGAGGTGGGGTCTCAAGGTCTCTAAATTATTTCATGTTACAGGCAGTCCTTGGGTTACGTTCAAGATAGGTTCTGTAGATTTGTTTGTCAAATTTGTATGCAAGTCAGAACCGTAGATAATATAAATGTAACTCCGGCCAAATATTTTTCTGGCGTCTGTGACAACTGGATTTTAAAAATGTTGCATTCTCATAAGAACCAGGCTGTAACTACACCGACGCAGTATCATGTCTGAGCCGAGTGTTTTTTCTGATAAAACAATTATAAAATTATGATAATGAAGCACTGTCGCTTCTGAGGCTGAGCTCCTGGCTTCTCCTAGCAGATCACTGCTTCACAGGATGATGTAATCCCTGGGTTGTGCCTGAAGGCAGAATAATCAATTGATGCACCATCTCCCAGCTGCTGTGTATGAGTGATCCGGCTCAGGTTGATTTGTCCTGTCAGGGCCAGGCCCCGTGTGTAATACAAGCTCCGTGTAACTTGTGCAATCACGCAATCAAGCTTTCGCAAGGTCGTTGATGTTATAATAGTTTTTTCACCACTCAATTAAGGGATTCACCAAGATATGATCTAGCTATAGTATTCTCAAGGTATGTTTGGTTCATAATGCGTCAAATCAACAATAAAGCTTAATTACAGACACCTTTGATAACTGTCACATCTTATCACAGTAAATAAGTACAGAAAATTACCAACATCCAGAGGTCTGTTTGTAATTAGGGGTCGTCTGTAGTCGGGTGTTCTTAAGTAGGGGACCGCTGTACTCGATTAATATGTTTTCCCAGCCGATTTGCACTCACAACAACCAAGGTCGGCTTGGCATAAGAAAACAGAGTCTGGTGTAAATGGGAGGATTTTTTCTGACTACAGCTTCCATAGAGTTATACTGTGACACAAGCTCAAAGTACTGGTATATGAGATGGATCTTCTCAGAGATCTCTCTATGTATCACCACATTGGCCTTTTAAATTACATGTAAATTGAATAACCATGTACAAGACACATTAAATTAGAGATTTATATTAACATACCAGGAAGATCTTAACAATATAACACTCACCGCCACTTATTAGGTACACCTGTCCAACTGCTCGTTAACACTTAATTTCTAATCAGCCAATCACATGGCGGCAACTCAGTGCATTTAGGCTGTAGACATGGTCAAGACAATCTCCTCAGTTCAAACCGAGCATCAGTATGGGGAAGAAAGGTGATTTGAGTACCTTTGACGTGCATGGTTGTGGTGCCAGAAGGGCTGGTCTGAGTATTTCAGAAACTGCTGATCTACTGGATTTCACGCACAACCATCTCTAGGGTTTACAGAGAATGGTCCGAAAAGAAAAAACATCCAGTGAGCGGCAGTTCTGTGGGCGGAAGTGCCTTGTTATGCCAGAGGTCAGCGGAAATAGGCAGACTGGTTCGAGCTGATAGAAAGGCAACAGTGACTCAAATCACCACCTGTTACAACCAAGGTAGGCAGAAGAGCATCTCTGAACGCACAGTACGTCGAACTTTGAGGCAGTGGCTACGCAGCAGAAACCACCGGTGCCACTCCTTTCAGCTAAGAACAGGAAACTGAGGCTACAATTTGCACAAGCTCATCGAAATTGGACAGTAGAGATTGAAAATTGTTCCTGGTCTGATGAGTCTCGATTTCTGCTGCGACATTCGGATGGTAGGGTCAGAATTTGGCGTCAACAACATGAAAGCATGATCCATCCTGCCTTGTATCAACGTTCCTGGCTGGTGGTGGTGTCATGGTGTGGGGAATATTTTCTTGGCACTCTTTGGGCCCCTTGGTACCAATTGAGCATCGTGCAATGCCAGCCTACCTGAGTATTGTTGCTGACCATGTCCATCCCTTTATGACCACAATGTACCCAACATCGGATGGCTACTTTCAGCAGGATATGCGCCTGTCATAAAGCTGGAATCACTCAACTGGTTTCTTGAACATGACAATGAGTTCACGGACTCAAATGGCCTCCACATCACCAGTCTCAATCCAATAAGCATTTTTGGGATGTGGTGGAACGGGAGATTCGCAACATGGATGTGCAGCCGACAAATCTGTGGCAACTGTGTATGCCACATGTCAATATGGACCAAAATCTCTGAGGAATCGTCCAGCACCTTGTTGAATCTATGCCACGAGAATTGAGGCGGTTCTGAAGGCAAAAGGGGGTCCAACCTTTACTAGCATGGTGTACCTAATAAAGTGGCCGGTGAGTGTATAATAAATGGTCATAAAAAACTAAAGGTCTCTTTGCAAAATGCTGGTTGATCGCTACTGATCACATCCCTTTATTTGAAATGAATATGTGATTTGGATGAGACCCGTCCCCACATGTCCTGCGATCGGTGCAGTAACAGGGGGGGGGGGGGGGTCAGCTGAAACTGGCCATGTATGGAGAGAGATAAGCCTGTGAGCTCTCTCCATACACCCCGCGCAGCACCAGGAAGTAATAGTATGTCCTGGTGTGCAAAGGGGTTAATCCCTGACCTGAGTGGTTTTGCTGAAAAAACAATCATAAAATTATGATAATGAAGCTCTGGCCTTCTTCTCTCTCATATTAAGTATGCACGCTTCAAGAATGATGTAATCTATCGCGTTGTGACCGACAGGCAGAAATAATCAAGCACTGCCTCAACCCCCAGTCCTGTGTACGAGTTATCCAGCTCACGTTGATTAGTCCTGTCTGGACAGTTCAGGAAGCTCCATGTAATGTGGCAGGCTGAAAGCAATCCACCTTTCCCAAGGTCCTGAATGTTATAATTGTTTTTTCAGAAAAAACACTCAGCTCAGGGATTAAACAAGATATGCTTCTGCATCAGTGTAGTTACAGCATTCTCAAGGTATGATTGTTTCATAATGCATGAAATCATATGGTAGATATCCTTTAACCCCTTAAGGACCAGGCCCTTTTTTGTTCTTTCGTTTCTATTTTTCACTCCCCACAATCAAAAATCTATAACTTTTTTATTTTAACACATAAAGAGCTGTGTGGTGGCTTGTTTTCTGTATTCCAAACTGCACTTCATAGTGATGGTATTTATTCTTCCATGCCGTGTACTGGCAAGTGTGAAAAAAATTCCAAATGCAGGGAAATTGGTGAAAAACGCATTTGCGACGTTTTCTTGTGGGCTTGAATTTTACTGATCACTTTTTAAAGAATTTTTTATATTTTTCAAAATGGCAAAAAGTGCCATTTTAAAATTCGGCCGTTATTTTCATTACAGGGTTAAACGCAGTGAAAAAAACGTTTTCATTTTATTTTGATAGATTTGCATTTTCGGACGCGGCAATACCTGATGTGTTTTGATTTTTTACTGTTCATTACATTTATATCAGTTCAAGGGAAAGGGGGGTGATTTGAATTTGATTTTTTTACTATTTTTGAGACGCTATAGTATTCTCAAGGTATGTTTGGTTCATAATGCGTCAAATCAAATGGTAGATTTCCTTTAACAATAAAGCTTAATTACAGACACCTTTGATAACTGTCACATCTTATCACAGTAAATAAGTACAGAAAATTACCAACATCCAGAGGTCTGTTTGTAATCAGGGGTCGTCTGTAAGTCGGGTGTTCTTAAGTAGGGGACCGCCTGTACTCGATTAAATAGGTTTTTCCCAGCCGGGATTTGAACTCACAACAACCACGGTCTGCTTGCCATAAGAAAACAGAGCCTGGTTGTAAACGGGAGGATTTTTTCTGACTACAGCGTCCATAGAGTTATACTGTGACACAAGCTCAAAGTACTGGTATATAGAGATGGATCTTCTCAGAGATCTCTCTATGTATCACCACATTAGCCTTTTTAAATTACATGTTAAATTGAATAAACATGTACAAGACACATTAAATTAGAGATTTTATATTAACATTACCAGGAAGATCTTAACAATATATACACTCACCGGCCACTTTATTAGATACACCTGTCCAACTGCTCGTTAACACTTAATTTCTAAACAGCCAATCACATGGCGGCAACTCAGTGCATTTAGGCATGTAGACATGGTCAAGACAATCTCCTGCAGTTCAAACCGAGCATCAGTATGGGGCGCCTTTTTAAATTACATGTTAAATTGAATAAACATGTACAAGACACATTAAATTAGAGATTTTATATTAACATTACCAGGAAGATCTTAACAATATATACACTCACCGGCCACTTTATTAGATACACCTGTCCAACTGCTCGTTAACACTTAATTTCTAAACAGCCAATCACATGGCGGCAACTCAGTGCATTTAGGCATGTAGACATGGTCAAGACAATCTCCTGCAGTTCAAACCGAGCATCAGTATGGGGAAGAAAGGTGATTTGAGTGCCTTTGAACGTGGCATGGTTGTTGGTGCCAGAAGGGCTGGTCTGAGTATTTCAGAAACTGCTACTGGGATTTTCACGCACAATCATCTCTAGGGTTTACAGAGAATGGTCCGAAAAAAGAAAAAACATCCAGTGAGCGGCAGTTCTGTGGGCGGAAATGTACTCAAATGGCCTCCACAGTCACCAGATCTCAATCCAATAGAGCATTTTTGGGATGTGGTGGAACGGGAGATTCGCATCATGGATGTGCAGCCGGGCATTTTCGGACGCGGCAATACCTGATGTGTTTATGATTTTTACTGTTCATTTACATTTATATCAGTTCAAGGGAAAGGGGGGTGATTTGAATTTGATTTTTTTACTATTTTTGAGACTCCTTAGGGTACTTTAACCTGATTGATCCTATCATAAACAGCCATACTACAGTATGGCTGTATAAGGGGATTTTCCTCCTCATTCATTACAATGTGCAATTAACACACAGTAATGAATGGGTTAAATCCAGACAGTCTTCAGAAGACCCGAGGCTGTCATGGCAACTGATCGCCGCTACCCGACGACTTCACGGGGAGCGACGATCTCCAACAAGATGGCAGCGCCATATTTTTGAAGCCGGCAATGTGCAGGTTAACACCCACGATCGATGCTAGCACCGATCGCAGGTGTTTCCAGTATGTATTTGCTGCGATATGCAGCAAAGACCTACCGGCTATGGATAGGGCTCAGCCTGTGAGCCCTCTCCATGCACCCGCAGCCGACCCGTGAGGTGCTATGTCATGGGTCGTGAAAGGGTTAAAGGGAACCAGTCATTAGAAATGGGCCCAATTAGCCACTACTAGTATGTTGTCAATCAGCTTAACACCTTCCAGATCATGTTTCTTTCATGGCTCAATGTGGTTCCATCATGCAGAAAATCAACTTTGAAGTGAGTTGTACACTGGTATAAAGTCAAGGAGGCGGAGAGTTTAACATTGAAGTTCAGCTCCTCTCATGTGATTGACATCATGCACCGGACTTCAGGAGATCTGCCTAGTGATGTTGCTGGATGCAGGACTATCAATTCCAGTAAAGGGGATGTTCTAAGCAGGGAAAATTTCAATGCTAAATTCTCCACCTCTTTGACTTTATACAACTAATCCCACATCTTACTTCAAAGCGGATTTTCTGGATGATGCCCCCATACAGGACCATGAAACAACATTATCTGGAAGGTGTTTAGCTGGTGTGTGCCCCCTCCAGCAGGAGATTTTCTTCTGAAAAACCACGTTTTGGTAGGATAGCAACTGTGCCAAACTCCTTCCATTAACAGATCGTGTATTGCACGGAGCTCTGAGATGTTCATTGCCTGGGCTATGCCTCATTCATGCACACAAATGTGCCATTTAGCCATGGTCCCTTTTATGTAGGTCGTCTGTAATTTAAATGGAACCTACTACCACATATCTACCTATAAAGGTAGATCTGGGTGGTACGGTAGGTGGATCTATAGGACGTGAGGATAGCCCTTAAGGGCTAATCCTCACATCCCCGCAATAGTTTGACAACTTTAATTTGGCAAATATGTAAATTTTGTAAAGTGGCTACATAGCGTGGCTACTCCACGCCCCAGTAGGCTCTTTGTTCCTCCTACCAAAAATCTTCGGCACGCAGCTTCTCGTAGCTGCACGCCCTCGTTCGATAATCCAATCGTCTGTGCATGGGCAGAACAGCAGGCCTGCGGCTGTGCGGTCACTGCTCCGAAGCCGGAGCCACTGTGCATGCGCAGACGGCAGGTTTCTCAGACGAGGGTGCGTAGCTAGGAATTTTGGTAGGAGAAACAAAAAGGCTACTGGGGCGTGGAGTAGTCGCGCCGTGTAGCCTCAGCTCCGGCTACTCCACGCCCCGTTATCCGCTTTACAAGATTTACATATTTGCCGAATTAAAGTTAGCAAAGGATTGTGGGGGAAGTGAGGATTAGCCCTTAAAAAGGGCTATCCTCACGTCTTATAGATCCACCTACCACCCAATCTACCTTTATAGGTAGATATGTGGTGGTATATTGCCACTCACACAAAAAAAAACTGGGATGTCATCAGGGAGCGGCAATTGGTTGCCATGACAGCTGCGGGTCCTCATCACACCCGGGGCTGCATGGCACATGCAGTTTCGTTCCAATGAGCCAGTGAAAATGGCATACACTGCAATCCTATAGTATTGTAGTATATGGTAGGAATGATCAGACCATATAAAATGTAATAAAAAGTAATCAAAAGGTCACACAATCCTCAAAATGGTATCAATGAAAACATCAGAAATAGATTTTTGAGGGTGGAGAGCGAAAAATGAACGAAAAAACACTGTGTCCTTACAGGGTTAAACACCAGAACAATTACTGAGTAATTTTTGGCTGCTGATGTTCTGTTATTGAGGAATCCCAGTCGGTCCTCCGATAATGAATGTGGTCACAGTTTTATAAAATGTTCTACAAACTTTTCTAGGTTTTTAATCTGTCTTGATACAGCTACATGTAAGATCAAAATATGTATGTGCATCCCAAACTGTAATCAGCAGACATGTTAGGCACTAAGCTTGTCATGCAATACAGATACTGTTTTATAATTGAAAGGCAATATAAAGTAAGTGTCTCCAGACATCACAGGCTCTTACCTACTGTAAAATATCTTGCATCACCCCTCTGGGAGACAACGCAGGAAACGCCTCACCATCTTCTAACCTGCAAGAATATGATGCATAAATCAGCCTTGAAAGAAAGGTGTCATTTATGTTAAATATTTTTAAAGGAAAACTACAATCAAAATCAATAACACTTAACCGTTGCACTTACTTATAGATCCAGGTGGTCATCTAATATTTTTTATCCATGGCCTCAACTTTTAAAAATGATGCTAATATGGTTACCAGTAAATATGAGCAGACCTGAGGTACAAAATTGGACATATTGCCGAATGGGAAAATTGACGCCCCTAGCCGTGGCTATGATTGGCCAGGTAACGCAGCCAAACCTAGAACTTTAAAGTCAGGTCCACTATTCTCAAGTTACTGGAGCCCCTCCTTGCTGCAGCTTCACAGGCTGTTACATTGTCTCACTCTACCCCTGCGGAAACGGATACATGGGCTGGTCGGACCCCACATCTGAGCATGGTGTAGTGTACCAGAGTCCTTGCATCATAGAGATATATGATGCAAGGAGTCTCTGTATGCCAACTGGATTGCAGTGCTACATGTTTTAGTTGTACAAAAACTTTGTTTTAATTTGAGCAGGGGTTGAGCTTATTTGTTGTTTGGAATAATTAGTGTGTCTATAGTCCTGGCTTTTGGCACATGCCGATACCAAACAGTTTTTTACACCTGTGGCTTGGTTTTTATCTTATCTAGACTGTAACTTAGTCAGCCTACTACACATTGAGAGTAAATAATGGACGCTACAGGAGTCCGTTAAAGCATGAGATATCCCCTCGTTTGTCTTCTGTCAGCACCCGTAGAGTGAGGCTGTGTTCACACATTGCATTTAATATATAAACTATACGCAGTCTTCAATGGTGGTGCTCCTGTACATCCGCATATCTCCCTGTCAGGGGGTCCATGTGTACACGAGCATGGGGACTGGGAGTGTGGGTCAGATACAAGTAGTTGAAGGAACAAGTGTTGTGTAGTTATCAGGGTGCATATTAGTGGCTGGAGACAGTGCGGTTTGTAAATGAGGCTTCACATGTAAGTGCATATGGGTGTAAATAAGTAACTATATGAAGATAATG
This sequence comes from Engystomops pustulosus, assembly GCA_019512145.1. Classification (NCBI taxonomy): domain Eukaryota; kingdom Metazoa; phylum Chordata; class Amphibia; order Anura; family Leptodactylidae; genus Engystomops; species Engystomops pustulosus. The sequence continues at coordinate 61,610,140 of CM033646.1, forward strand.
GCTGTGTGGAATGCTGAGAGTGTAGTGTTGGGGCTCGAGGTAATATCAGGGCAGAGGCTAGATACGCGTCCAGGGGCAGGTTATTTGTGTTGTGGCGTTGTACGTACCCCGTTATTCCGCTTCCGCCGGTTCCGTTATCCCCGAGGCCGCAGGACAGAGTTGAGTGCGCGGTGGATTCTGGGAGTGACGTGATGTCGCGGCGGTGGAAGAGAGCGGGGATGACTCAGGCTCCCCGGGTACGGAGAACAGTAGGCCGCCAGGCGACAGAACAGCTTGAGTTGCGGGTAACGGTGTTGCCTGAGGCGGGTGGGTCCGGGTGCTGTGTCAAGGACTTTCAATCCCCACTCACCCGCCTCCACAACATGGCGGTCTCCCGCCTGGGTTTGCTTGCCTCGCTAACATGGCGGCGCCCGGGGGAAGCTTCCGGCAGTGATGGAGCCTCTCATGGTCCTCTGCTCTTACCTTCCAGGACTTCACCAGGCAGAGAAGGAATGGGACCCAGCGGGTATTGTTATATGCCCCCTGCATGGGTGAGTTTATGCGGGAGCTCCCCACACTCCAACAGCTATTGAAGGAACAAGAGACCTTCTAGAATGAGAGAGCAGGGCAGACTCTGTCACAAACTTTAGCACTGCCTGAATAGGTCGGTCACATACACTGACCCCTCTCTAAAAGTCATGCTGGGGTCTAATGCCTCTGCCCTGCTAGAGTCATTTGTAGTCCACATATGCAGATGGGAAGCCGTCACGAACACTGATCCCTCTCCAGGGGCCCACCCGCACGCCGAGCTCCTGGGCCCAGGGGCCACCCCGCACGCCGAGCTCCTGGGCCAGGGGCCACCCGCACGCCGGCTCCTGGGCAGGGGCCACCCCGCACGCCGAGCTCTGGGCCAGGGCCACCCGCACGCCGAGCTCCTGGCAGGGGCCACCCCGCACGCCGAGCTCTGGGCCAGGGGCCACCCCGCACGCCGAGCTCCTGGGGCAGGGCCACCCGCACGCCGAGCTCCTGGGCCAGGGGCACCCCGCACGCCGAGCTCCTGGGCCAGGGCACCCCGCCCCGGCTCCGGGCCAGGGCCCCCCGCAAGCCGAGCCTGGCAAGGCCACCCGCCCGACGGCTCCTGGGCCAGGGCCACCGCACGCCACGGGCTCCTGGGCCAGGCCACCCCGCACGCGGGCTCCTGGGCCAGGGGCCACCCGCACGCCGGGCTCATGGGCCAGAGGCCACCCCGCACGCCGAGCTCTGGGCCAGGGGAACCCGCACGCGAGCTCCTGGGACAGGGCCACCCGCACGCCGGCTCGGGCCAGGGGCCACCCGCACGCCGAGAGCTCCTGGGCCGGGCCCCCGCACGCCGAGCTCCTGGGCCAGGGGCCACCCCGACGCCGAGCTCCTGGGCCAGGGGCCCGCAGCCGAGCTCTGGCAGGGCCACCGCACGCCAGCTCCTGGGCCAGGGGCCACCCGACGCCGAGCTCCGGGGCCAGGGGCCACCGACGCCGAGCTCCTGTACACAAACCCTTTCCAGGTAGAGGGATTTTTTGGGGGGAAGGTTTTAACCTTATTTTCTTAACATCCTAGGGTTCCCTATTTACTTATTTACAAGTTATCTGTATAGTTCTGATGTATTAATGTTTAGTATCCATCCTCCCTCCTTTTTTACCTCAGGGGCATCACCACCCAGTCTTCTGGCCTGCTACGGAAATCTACTTATTGCAAAATGCATAATCCATGTAAGCTGATCATAAATACTGTACTGAAGTTCGAGGATGATGGCAGTGACATCGCAGCTGCACAAAGTGTTTATCATGTGGACAGGTGGGGAATCTTGTTGTGCTGCATAATAACACTCGGTGGTTTTGAATTTTTTATTTTTTTTGCACAGGGCGCTTTGGCAATCAGGAGGATCACTTCCTTGGCTCTTTGGCTTTTGCCAAGATGGTAAATCGAACTCTGTGTATCACCGTGGATTGTTACACCACCATCGTCCTCCATACACTAATGTGAGTTGTGGGATTCATTGTCTGTGATGGGGAGTGAGTTGGAGGACTAATTTAGTCTCAAGGTGCATGTATCCTTTGAAGAGTTTTCACGCTGCTCCCCTACACCAGTACCACAGAGTGATGCGATGGAAGACTTCATGAGACTTTTGCTCCCAAGACTGGCCAGCTGAGAAGCGATTGCTTACTGTTTTCGCAGCAGCTGCTCAGCGGAGTCTGAAAAAAGAGCTGCCCTTGAAGGTGAATGTGGGTTGTGACCGTTCTTATTGTTGCTTGCATCATGTTTTTCTAATTGTTTGACCGTTATTAGTCCCTTTATATAAAAGCACCAATCTTTTCATTTACCTTGTGTGCCCTAGCAACTTCACTGTGACTAGCCGCAGTCATTCATCTATGTGTGTCTGTAGGCTAAATGGGAATTTCAGGACATTTTAATCACCTATTTTAGGCTATGTCATCAATATTAAATTACATCTACCATCAGTTTGCGGGAGCAGACAGTGGAGTGCAGTGCGGCGGGCATGCATAAACTAAAAGACGCTGACATTCAGCCTGAGCACCTCTGGATAATCTGCATACTTTTAATACTCTTTTCCAGCTAAAACCGTTCCAGGACCAGCATAACAGAGGGAGCATGTGTTTCCACACATCTCCCATATTCAAACTGATGGTAGATGTCCTTTAAATTGTTTAGAGGGTTCTGACACCTGGCACATTCAAATTAGAGATCGCGTCACATGCCTATGCATCTCAATTCAATTGAATAGTGCTGAGATACGATACCATGCAAAGCCAGTGAAGAAACAGAAGGACTTCTTTGAATGATGCTGTTTCTTAAGAGCTGTGGGGATGCTGGTGTCTGAAACTCACTAATTTGATATATATGATAATGTTTTGTTTCAGATGCGGGGAAATCCTGTTAAAAGGTTGAACAGGGGACTTCAAGTCCCCCATAGCTGCCCTATAATGCCTAATTCCAGCATCTCATAGATTAATTACATTTTTTTTTTAACCCCTTAATCACGTATGCTTAAGCAGCAATCAAAAACAAAATTCAGACAACCGTTTAACCTACAGCATATTTCTAAATGATAATAAGTTATATTGTACTGAAATTCACATTTGTTTGTCGATATTTACTAGGATGGGAATCCCTTTGGCCCTTCTGGGATCATTTCCATGTGGACTTACTCGCTCGAGCTGTTGGCATTAATTTTAGTGCTTATTAAAGATGTTGGCAAAGCCGGTGAGTGACAATGAAATGTGTCAATAATCAGATATAATAATAGTCGTTGGGGGGATTTATCTGAACAATGCTGCAGATATGTAAGAAAATGGGGGAGACATGTTTCATACAATGCTTCGTATGAAGTGTGAAGTCACCAAGGGATGAGTGGTTGAAAATCTAATAACCTCTGTACTTAAATATACCATTTATCACATGCAAATTTGGTGAATTTTTGATAGTACAAGATAACATGGGCAATTTAATAGCATGTATGAAAGTTGCATATACTGAAATGTTTATTTTAGTTCATGTTACTCCTCCCTAGGGTATTAATGGTCCTGCCTTTATCACAGTTTTGTTTTGATGCTGAAAATACATGTAGGACACAACACGTGTTAAGTACTTGTGGAAAAAAAACTGTAAAAGGGTTTAAAATAATCAGGATGTTGGATATTGTGTGAGCTAACAATGACAACATATTTATATAAAGGCAGTCCAATGATGTAAATATTACATGTTTTAACATGTTGTCCATGTAATAAAAAAAATAAAATTTATCTGAATTTGACAGGTATCCTCCCTCCAAACACCAGTTCTTTCCCCCAGGGGCACAGCACAGTTTCCGGTGCTAGAAGAAACACAGGAGTTTACAGAAGTACTTGGTTTGGTCTGAAAAATGGTTCAAGAAGGGGAGAAGCAAATTGAAAATGTACTGGTCAAGCCGTATGTGGGGGTTCACCGAGAATTGGTTCTTATTGGGTGGTGGAGTAACCATGACAGAGACTGGGAAAAGGCAATCTCACTAAGTGTATGGAACTGCCTCCTGGAAATGTAAAAAATAACTTTAGAATGATGCCCCTTGTATTAGCACACCACATGTACCGTATATACTCAAGTATAATAATAATTCTTTATTTAATAGCGCACACAGATTACGCAGCGCTGCACAAGCATATCAAATTGGTCCCTGTCCCATGGGCTTCACAATCTAAACAAACTCACGTATGTTTTGAAGTGTTGGAGGAAACCCGAGTACCGGGGAAACCCGGTACCGGAGGAAACCCGAGTACCCGGAGGGGACATACAAACTCTTTGCAGATGTTGACCTGGGTGGGAGATCGACCCAGGACCCCAGTGTGCAAGGCCGAAAGTGCACTCATCAGCCACCGTGCCGCCCTAAGCAGAGACCCCTAATTTTACCACTAAAACTGGAAAACCAATGACTCGCGTATAAGCCGAGGGTGGGAAATGCATGGTCACAGCCTCCCTGTATATAGCCTGCCAGTCCCCAAGTCACCATATAAAAAAAAAATACTACTGCCATTCAGACCCTGGGCAGGCCTCTTCTATCTTCATGCGGTGGCAGGTCCGCGACAACTCCCTGGGCAGGCCTCTTCTTTCTTCATGTGCACCAAGCAGGTCAGCGACGGCTCATGCGCACGGCATACAACTGCTTCCCGGGCCGTCGGAATGGTGAGTAGTGGCCCTCCCATAACTCCTCCCCAGCCTTGTGCCTGCTACTGGTCACCGTTCATGTCATTTGACCAGGGTGACATCATCTCACTTAGCTTCTCAATATAGCAAAACTGTACCCCATGCATGTATCAGACCACATGAAGTCACAGCAGCCCATGGACTTCTATTCTTTCCATCATCCATTGAGCTGTTGTGATCTCATGTAACCACATACATGGGGTACAGTTTGCTATTCTTAGAAGTCTGAAGGACCTGCGATGATGTCAACTATCACGGTATGAATGAACAAGATCCGTGTAAAAGAGTCAACAAATATTTCTATCTGGACATAGAGCTTTATATGTCTGGAGTTGGATATTAGACGACTGTTCCAAGTACAAGGAGGCTATCGCAGTGATTTGAAGAGACACAGAGCAGTCATCAACTAAAGGGGGTCAGAAAGCTCATATGTGCATATCAGAAAAATGGCTGTAATTAAGGTACAGTGCCTCACTAACAGCAATTTTAGTGATATGGGAGGACTTGTAACCCTTATCAGGCAGGCATTGTTATTTAGGGTGGTCAAATCTGGTGACAGTCTCTTTAAGGTTTACAGGATGCAAACAGCCGGGAAACCGTTTCTTGCATATAGTTGTATACGCTCGGCCACCAATGAGAACTGAAGTAGGCTGACCAAGAGTAGTGTGTCACCATGGAATTCACAGCCTGTGCATGAGTTCATTGTGTGAATTAGGATGCGTTCTAGCTGAATAACACATGGCTAAGGGTGAAGACAACTGGGCGTTTTTAGGCCGTTTTGGGCATGGTTTTTGAACAGGTTTGACAATTATCTTATCCAAATGGTCAAAAAACGCATGCGTTTTCAATAACGCAGCGTTTCTTAACGATCTGAAAACGCACTACTAACTAAGGCCTAAAAAAGCCATGTGGTCTCACCCTAACACTATCCTAAACTCCACTTGTGTGCAGAAGGTCAATCTACCCGCAATATTGCGTATATAAGGAAATACAATATCTAAGACATCCCTTCACCTACAGTGAATGTTGCAAGATGTTGAAGGATGGTACAGCTGGTCCACATTTTATGGCTTCCCCTCGTGTGTTGGATATGATCGTCAGAAAGCCAAGCCGCTAACCGTGAACAGGTGTCTCCGCCGACCCAAAGAGATTAAGCGGGCACTGGCACACTGGGTAAGAAGACCAATGCTAAATCTGTATATATAGCTACAGACTCACATCTTACTATTGAACTACAGAAAGCTTTAGGAGAAACGGTGAGTGGGGGTAATGTTCTTAGCAGCATTTTGCTGTATACATACTTGATATTCTGGGCAGAAAAAAAAAAGTCCTGTACATATCTGTCCATCATTGGGACAGCAAGCAACAAGGTATAGTATCACATTCACAATGTATTTATCACATAACCCAAAGCCTACAGGCAGGTATAGTAAACATGTCATGCTCCAACCTAGGGAGGTAACTGGAATCCAGCAGAATTGTAAATTAACAGAAAAAGGCTTTAAATAGATGTATTACCAGAATGTGAACCTCTGGAACAACAATAATTGTTTAATTGGTTATGGGCATATAAGTCTCATGACATCACTGGCTATGCTTGTGGAATTTGTGTATGTTGTGAATGGGTCACTAGGGGACAATTCTTACAAAAAGGGTTATTTGTTTGTGAGTTAGATTTCGGATGAACCTTAAAAGAATTCTAATCTTACAGCTAAAACTAATGTTAATCATTTCTGAAACTTTGAAAGTATTTGTCATACTTTTTGACAAATTTACAGTTAAGATCCTTGTAGGAGAACAGGAAAGTTCCAACTGTTGTTGTGTCATGAATTTCCCGATAAATTCCTGTTCAAATAGAATTGGTATTTAACCAGTTAAAGGGGTCGGCCACCTTTTATATTAAGTGTCCTACTTTTCCCTGTTATAGTAGTGTGTAAATGTCTGTGTGTGACCCATGGGGCCCAAATGACTTCAAATAGAGGTACAGTGTCCTGGTTGCCTCTATCGCTTCAAACAACATCATAATGAACACTGTTTTAACTGCTGTGAACGGACATGCCAAAGTTTTCCATTTTGTTGTTTTTATCTAATTAACCGCTGTGCCGGTCCTGCAGGTTAGTGTTGGAGCGTTTACTAGTAAGGCGCTTGAGCAGATGCCATTTCAGCTCTGCAGCGGCGGTGAGTCGGCATCAGGAATTCAGGGTGTCAAGGTTATCTACCACTGACATCCCCACTTAACAACTGTGGGCGGAGAGTGAGCTTCGATGTCGGTATTAACCCTTTAAATGCCAAGGTCAGCATGCCGCGGCAGCCCAAAACCAAGCAGACTTAATAAGCCCCTTCTATGTCGAATTGCCAGATAAATAAAGATGTATAGCCAATAAAAAGTGGACAATGCCACTAACTGAATGGTGCAGCTTCCCTTCAGTGCCATGTAGTCTGTCCCTACGCAGGTTAACACCACATATGGGTTATTGGTTACTTGGGGGAGATTTGTAGAGCATTTTGGTATTTTATCCACTGAGTTGTGTTTTTTCAAAAAAATTTACAATTCATTTGGCTACCCCGTTTGTTTTAACCCCTGTAAAACAATTTAAGGGTTAACAAACTTCATAAAAGGGGTTAAGGGATATAGTTTTATAATGGGGTAATATTATATATATATTATAATATGACATTGATAAACGTTAGTAAAGTATTTGCTGTTATAACTGTTGAAAAAGAAAAATGTGAATTTCAGAAATTGAAATTTTTTTTAAATATTCGCCAATATCCAATTTTCATAAATAAAAGCATAACACATCACCAAATATTCTTAAAATCACCTGGATATATTAAAGTTTTCCAAAGTTATAACCACTTATGGGCGCTGTCAGGAGGTTAAAAATGGCTTTTGGCGGCAAGGGTTAATGAGTGATCATAATGAACTCCAGAAACCTGTCTCCTCTGCAGGCCAGTAGTTACAGGTGCCGGGATAAATCAAAGGGAGTAGATTTTATTTTAATATCTGTAATATGTTCCAATACAAAACATTTTCCCAGGATATGCAGAATTTTAAATAACAATTATTCCATTTTACGTTATATTAAGAACCTATTTGAAGCTTTCTGTGTAATTAGTCCTTTTAATTTTTTTTATTTTCTTTGTAGGTGAAGGTTGTGAGTTGGCAGCAGATGTGGAACACACAATAGATTTGTATATTCTTGGACAGTATGACACTTTATTGAAACTGTGTCTATTGCACAGCATTTGTGAAGAGGGAGGACGTGATATACAGGGAAAACCGCCTCGTTCTTCGGGTTGGACTTGGTGGCTAGGAAGCTGAGAGCTATGAAATAGTGCAAAGGCAAGATCCACCGGACTCCTAAACTATCTCAAAGAGACTTGACAACTAACAAGAGACAATTTAATTCGCAATCTGAATTTAAATAACCTTAAAGGACTCTAACATCAGATTCACGGATGGTAGACCTAGTCCTGATCACATGATCCTTTTAATCTTTATCTGACAGGAACAGCTTTTAGAACAACCAGACACCACGATTTGGATTGAAAAGTGGCTCGAGCTTCTAATCGCCACGTCCCCCTTGCCCACCTGAGCTAGGAAGACTCGCCTAGTGCAGGGTTGTTAATAAATTATAAGCCGGGGGCAGCGAGGGGTGCTAAGTGACGTAAGCCTGGTAGCTCGGTTGATTTGCATATTTTTTCAACTATTTTCATCCCAGAGTTTTAGGTTATTATAAGTTGTTCCTGGTTGATTAAACATGGAAGGAAGCATGTGAGTTGGAAATCGATGGTAGATTCCTTAAAGGAACTACCACACGAATCTACCTATAAAGGTAGATGGGTGTAGGGTGGATGATGGGACGTGAGGATAGCCCTTTTTAGAGCTAATCCTCACGTCCCCGACTAGCGTAGCATAAACTTTATTGCCCTATATGTTATTAATTAAGCGGCTACGGGGCGTGGAGTAGCCGACACGAGGCCTACAGGACGCGGCTTATCACGCCCCAGTAGCTGCTTTCCCTCGCCTACCTGTGATCTTCGGCGCGAAGATCCTGGCAGCTGTGCGCCTCCGTCCGAGAAGCCGAGAGTGTCTGACGCATGCGCGTAACTCCGGCCTCGTTCCACGAGATCGCGCATCTTGGCCGAGGTACTGCGCATGCGCAGAACTCGGCTTATCGGACGAGGGCCGCAGCTGCAGGAGCTGCGCCGCCGAAGATCACAGGGTAGGAGGGGGACACGCAGCTACTGGGCGATGGAGTAGCGCCCGTGTATGCCTCGTGTCGGCTACTCCGGCACGCCCGGTAGCCGGTAATAAATTACATTAGGGCAAAAAGTTGGGGTTATGCTACGCTAGCGGGGACGTGAGGATAGCCCTTAAAAAAGGGCTATCCTCACGTCCCATACATTCACTAACCACGATCTTACCTTAAGTAGATTCGTGGTGGGTAGGTGCCCTTTAAGGACATCTGGGACATTGGCCTATTCTTAAGTCTTTGGTAGCTCTTCCATCATCAGGAAGGAAAGGACACTTTTTGAATTAAGCGGCAGCAGTAGAGTTTGTTCGGATATTGCCATCCAGATTACTACCAACAAAATTGACTATATATGCACCCAAACAAACTCCTACAGTTAGCAAATTACATTTATTAGTCAGTAACACATCATGAAACAAAACCTCCAACGGTTTCTTTAAGTTCACTATAGGGGCATTTGAGTATTGGCTATAAGGCCTATGGCACTTATTTGCTCCCCCAATCACGCAGTGCAAATGGTTGATTGTAAAATAATGACACATTCAATTGGTGACAAAATAAGATGTGTCCATTGATTCTAAAGCCCTTGTACTCAAGACTAACAGTTCATCAGCACAGTTAAGGGACCACTATAGGTGAGACTTATGGCCTGGGACCACAACATGAGCTATAAAAAGTCCTGCAACTAAACCATCCAAAAGAACGAGGAATAGTATATCAGTTGAGTCTCTTAAGAGATAAAGACTTGCTGAGGCAGATATATTTTAGATTTAAGCACAGGCACCTTACATCTTGTAAAATATCTCATTGTTGGTGTATTCTGTCTTAAATAAATTTCTAAAATGCGTGGTATTTGATTTTTTGGTTGCCTATTTTTGTATATTGTGCTTGCCCTCTATTAGTGGAATGCTGCTACCCTGACAGCAAACAATATTTACAGGAGGGTTGTTGTTTTTGTTTTTTACAGGGTTCAGTCTAGATAAACAGATCAGTAGTTCACATCTCTCATGTGTCCCATGGAATCATTAATGGCTGCAATAATACAGTGTTGAGCTGATATCCTGCTCACATCAGCACGTAAGCATGCTTGGTTTACAATCCTCCATCCTGGTGGTAGATGTCCTTTTAAAAGGGGTTTTTCACGAACAGAAATTACAGTGGCTGCTAAAAGTATTGGCACACCTGCAATTCTGTCAGATAATACTTGTTTTCTTCCAGAAAATCATTGCAATCACACATTATTTGGTACTAATATCTTCATTTACTTTGCTTGCAATAAAAAAAACACAAAAAAGAATGAAAAAAAAGTAAAATAATGATTATTTACACAAATCAAAAAATGGCCAAGACAAAAAACTATTGGCACCCTCAGCTTAATACTTGGAGCACAAACCTTTAGACAGATAACTGCGAAAAACCACTTCCGGTAACCATCAGTTTCTTACAAGGCTTGCGGAATTGTAGACCTGCTTCTTTGGCAACTGCCCTCCAGGTCCCTGAGATTTCAGTCTCGGACTCATGCTGGGCACTTTAGATGTCGCCTGTGCTTTTTTCAGACCATTTCTTAGTGGCTTTTTGAAGTGTGTTTTGGGTCATGTCCTGCTGGAAGACCCATGACCTCTGAGGAGAGACCCAGCTTTCTCACACTGGACCATAAATTATGTGCAAATGTAGTGGTAGTCTTAGAGACTTACATAATGCCCATCACATGGTCAAGCAGTCCAGTGCAGCAGGCAGCAAAGCACAAAACAAATATCAGGGAACCTCCGCCATGTTGAGGTACGGACGTGTTCTTTTTTTTTGTTTTTTTTTTTTGAAGGCCTCTTTTTTTTTTCGCCAAACTTTAATGGTTTGAATGCTTTTTCTCAAAAAGCTCTTACTTGTCTATCTGAACCAGAAAAACATTTCTCCCCAAAACTTTTTTAAGCTTTCTCAGGTAAGTTTGGCAAACTTGAGCCTGGCTTTTTTATGGTGCTGTGTAAGAAGTGGGTTGTCTTCCTGGGTAGTCACTACCATACAGTTCCTTTTCACGCTGATGACACGTTGTACCCTTGGACTACAGGCAGCTTGAAACTTGTTGGGATTTAGTCGAGGTGTCTATTATCCACCATCAGGACAATAGTGCCTTGAAATCTCTCGTCAATTTTTCCTTTGTTGGACAAATCTAGCGGAGGTGCTGACAGTGCCATGGGCTACTTCACTTCTTGATGACCACTGCGCATGGTGAGTCAGACACGGGGAAACATTCAGGCTTTGGAAATGGACTAGTAGCCTTGAGACTTCCCCATGCCTTCTACAGTTTTGATTCTCAGCTTCTTGGCTTCTTCTTTTGCCCATGCTCCATGTAATATAGGACAAAGGACGCAGGACGAGGGTTTGATCAACTTTATCCGTTTCAATGGCTTGCAAGGTGATTTCAGTTATTGCACACCTGGTGCCTCAGGTAAGTTCACAGGTGCTGTTAATTACACAATAGAGAAGCATCACATGATTTTAAAACTGTGCAATACTTTTGTCACCCACATAATTTGTATGTATGAGTGGGAATTATCATCAAGTCTTTTGACATTCTTTTTGTGGTTTCCAATTAGAAAAAAAAAATAATAATACAAACAATTCTGTGCAATAATTTTTTTTTGTTAAATTGAGTATTATCGGAACAGAATTTGCAGGGAGATGCCAATACTTTTGGCCTTTCCTGTGCGATAACTTGATGATAAGTGGGGTGTTTTGCGGTGCTGAGGACCGGCTACAGATTCCGAAAAGGGAGGGGCCGCCTGCATTGCCAATTCAGCTTCTTACCCACCTCTTCCGCCCCGGGACACAGGAGTTATGGTGGTGTTGAAAGCATATTGCGAAATCCCTAGGTGCCGTCGTCATCTCAGGTGTATCTGAGGCCGTGTGAGGGAATCTGGTAGGTCACAGGGATTCTGGTCTCGACCATCACTTCTATCCTACCCCAACTAGCGATTAGGTTGCATCGATCTTGTCATAGGTAGTGCATATTACTCAGATGAGGGATGGCCTTGTCTCCTTCACACAGCAGAAAGGGTGCAACCACAGAAAGCGAACTGAGTTGACAGGATGTGACACAGGTGAGAAAACGTTTAGGCTTGTGGAAACTCAGTGGTAGGCAGAAATAGTAGGTGTAGGCGAGGTATACAACATCACAGTAAAGAACCGTCTATGTTGATGGTAAAATCGCCTTCCTCTAGGCGTTAGAGGATGCCCCCTTGTGCCTGGGTCCCTTAATAATCTTGGTTTGCTCTTTTCGCACTGTTTCCAGCTTCTACTATGCCTTTTTCACTGGGTGCTCAATAATTTACACATATTCCAGGTAGCGTGTTAGCTATGACGCAGTTGAAGAACCTCGGAGTTATATGTTGGCGCCTAGGGACATGTTACCCACTGCATATGGTAGGCCTGACTCTGCCCATAGAATTATACATGCGACATTCCCATGTCCTTGTACTGTCATGCCAGAGCCCATCCATCTGCTACCGCTTAATACTGCCCTCTCATCAAGCCCGACACTGGTATGGACCATGCTCGGCTATCGCAGTGATGTGCGAACCTTTAGCGGCCGAGTGCCCAAATGCAACCCGAAGCAATTCTGAGCTTGAAGTGAGAGTGCCAATACACAAAAACGTGTACCTAGAAGTAACAAGGTGTTGTAGTTTTAATTGAGAAGAACGAGCCATTAGAGAGACGACCCTACCCATAGGTAGTCACAGCTACACCCACGCCTCTACGCTAATTTATAGTAAAATATGCATGACAGCTTGTCACCTCATGTAGTATAAAGAAATGCATAAAGCTCTGTCGCCATGTAGTATAAAATGCAATAGACACTTTCGACCATGTAGTATTTAAAATGCAGACAGAATGCCGCCAACACCAGTACGTATCTAAACATGCATACAGCAATGTCGCCACGAGTATAAAATGCATATAAGAATGTCGGCCATTGTTACATGGGTAGCAATAATAATGAATACAGAAAGGCATGTCGCCATGCTAGTTACTAGAATTGCATACAGAATGCCGCCACCGTAGTAGTGAAACTGCATACCGAACAAGCACATGTCAGCTCCTATTGTAGTATACCTCCAATGCATAGACAGTAATGCCGACCAAGTAGTATAGAAATTGCATACAGGTACATGTCGCCCATCCTGATGTAGTATACTATGTAGCATACTCCATTGAATGCGCGCCCCAAGTCGTTACGAACATGCATACAGAATTTGCCATCATGTAGTATAAAATGCATCACATGAAGGCGCTATGTTATCGATAAACACTAGCATACAGATTATCGCTCATGTCGTATCAAATACACTCACAGATAACAAAGTATATATATATATACTATTAGTATAACTAGAGATATCACATATAAACACCTACATAACACATACATATCACACATTACATACAAACGCATAGACATATTACTACATTACCTACATATACACATACAGTCTACTATTACATAAAGATACATATCTAATATACTCAGTACATACATTATAGCATATTATAGCCATATACACAGTACATACTATATCATTACAATACATATACACTATATGTCATAACATATACAACCAGATATAAACTTGGCTATTTATTTTGCTTTTATTCTACATTCTCTGGACAAGGATCTCCAGGGACTGCATCAGCAGTGTGTACACTGCTTATGCATGTCTTCTCCATCTCCCACATGCCGAGCGGAAGGAGAGGGGGGTCACGATAGGAGAGAGGAGGAGTGTAGACTCAGGAGCAGGCAGAGGGGGGCTTCCGCGAAAAGCGGAGGAAGAAAGGCAAAGAATGACCAGAACGGAGGAGAAGGAGCGGGAGGACGAGGGGGGCAACGGAAGCGGAGGAGAGGGGGGCCACGGAGCGGAGGAGAGGGGGCGCGAGAACGGACGGTGCGAGAAAGGGGGGCTACGGAGCGGGGAGTTAGGGGGAGCTACGGAGCGGTATTTTTGTTAGTAGAGAGGGGGACTAAGGAAGAGGGGGAGGGGCCTATGGAGAGGAAGGAAGGGAACGAGGGGGGCTACGGAACGGAGACAGAGGGAGCAAAGCAGGCGGAGCGAGGGACCGGCAGAGTAGAGCAGGAGAACAGGAGGAGCACGGCAGACGGACGGCTACTGGATAATTAGGAGCCATGCGCGGGTTTCTATGGGAGCGACTTGGAAAAGCTTTCAGCGCTTCCCACGTTAGCCGCGCATGCGCGAAAAAAAAACTGCGTTCTGTCTATGGAGCGGCGCGTAGTTCCGCCAGCGCGCCCACGGACCAAATTTTTACGAGGCAGCGGGCAGAGAGGTTACTGGGACGACGGTTAACGCGTGCCAACAGAAACGGCTTCGCGTGCCGTCTGTGGCAAGCGTGCCATCGGTTCGGCCATCGTTGCTTATACTATACTGCTGATGCCATCACAATTGCTGCCGTCTAATACTACCCTATCAACCCCGGACACTGAATTTTCACCATGCGCTATACTATTACGTGCTGTTTGCAATCACCATTGCTGCGTTATATCTACCCAGATCAGGTGACCGACACTGCATTGTCCAGCAGCTCTATATATACAATGAGTGCAGCCTATACCGATTGCTGCAACTAATATACCCCTATCTAGCCTCCGGACAAGCATTGGCCGAGCATGACTTATACTATTATCTGACGCCTTTACATGCTGCCGATAATATGCCCTAACCAGGACAACAATGCATTGTCCACCTGTTTATACTATTACTGCTGCAGACCCTCCAACATTGCTGCCGCTAATTAATACCCATGATAATGCCAGACACTGGATTGTGCCACCATGATCCTGTACCAGTGATGATGGCGAACCTCTGAACGCGTGTCAGCATGACACGCGTAGACTCATTTCGATGAAGCGGCCCGCCGGAGAAAAATTGCATGGGGAAGACTGGCCGTGGCGGTCGGTGGCAGGCGCCGGTTGTCTGCGGGCAGTTCAGCTGGGCGTTGCGGTCGGGGGCGTGCGGCGTACACAGCGGCAGGTGGGGGTTAGAGGTCGGTGCCTACAGCGCTGCTCATGCGCGATCTACCCACCCTGCTGTGCGTGCCCTGCTCGGGAACCATCTGCACACAAGGCCGTAATGGAGGCCGAGGTTGGCGTTAGAGCCTGGTAAAGTTAGTTTATTGATGTGGTCTCACCGGCTTGTGCACAAGCCCTCAGTAGTGTGATGTGATTTGTACACTGTTTGGGGGGGCAGGCACTCTCAGGACACATAATGGCCTTAAAAAACTAGTAAGGGAAGAGATGCTTTTCCAGGTACCCTTTGGGCAGGTATCTCCTATTGTTGCAAAGGTAAGGAACTTTTTTTAGGGGGAGTAGAAAGCTTCAATCTGCTACTGGATTTTAGACACTTTCACTACTTTAAGTAATCATGTTTATCTTATTCCATGGAGTGTCGGATACGATTTACGGGGCATACATAGGTTTTTTTTCTCGAGGTGACACACACACCGAGTTGATTACCGGTTTTTCTGGCGAATTTGGACCCGCCAAAGCGAAAGGTTGCAATCACTGCTCTATTACTTACTGTGCTGCCCTTACCATTAGTGCTAAGAACTTCCATATCATTGCCTGCCACTTCATTGGCCCACCATTCTCTATACTATATGCTGCCCGATTTACCATTGCTGCCTGAAGGACCTCACACTATCACAACCGAACTCCTAATAGAATGTCAGCATGTTCTATATTCACACTCAGCCACAGCCAAGTCCTGCGCCGCTAATACGACCCCTATTAGCAGCACTCCCACCTGCATTGTCCACCCATGTTCTATACTGTACTTGCTTCTGCCACCCTTGCTGACAAATGATGCATACCAGTATCAAGCCAGCACTCTATGTATTGGTGGCAAGATTCTATATAATGCCGCACATGCTGTATATGACTACTACTACTACCCTCACTACCAAGCCGCGACAACTTACTTCCCCAGCCATGGTTCCGTAATACACCTGCACTCTGCCACACCAATTGCTGACACGGATGTACGACTATCACCCAAACAACTGCTGAATTATCCCACTATGGACAATTACCGCCCCCGACGCTCCTGCCGCCACTATTGCTCATGTCACCCTGACATTTCTGCCGTGTCCACACGGAGCTGATGATTCCATATCCTCCCATACAACAAATGAATACATTTCATATCGCCATCATAGACACAGACAGGATAAGTTGTCTAGTGGATTTAATTTAAAATAACATAAAAATCTATTGTAATTTTGACTTCTTGCGAAAGCATTGCTTCTCCAGATCCCCAGTAAATGGTATAAAAATCGGTTGGCCATTTGCCTCCTAAAAAGGGAGGATTAGTATTGGACCATTTTTTTATTTCATAAAGATTTAGAAATGTGCACTAAGTTCCCTTTTAATAAACAAGCGGTCTGCCGATAAAGCATTTATATGCAGGGTTGCAGCTGGACTGAAGCTACTCACACGGCTGTGCTTCTTTGATCTCTGTATCAGGACTGCTCCAAAGCCCTCCCCGTTGCCTGTAAACCCAAACCAAAGCCAGAAGCTGCCTTAATTGTCAATGATCTCACTACGTAGTTAGATACATGCTAGTGATAACAATAGCCCACATATGTGTCAATCCTCATAGTCACCCTAGGTTGCACGGATATATTTGACATAACAGTAGGAGATACTGTAGAATCTTCTGACTTTATTAAGAATGTCATAGCGACGACTCAAGCGGGAGAAAGAAATGTGAACAAAAACCAACGCATGGCGGTTTTATCTTGGTAATTCTCCATGCGGCATAAATTATGTAAGAATATATGTTGTATCCAGATGGGAGACGAACACTGCGAATGGCCAGCCTCCCTTGTAAGATGAGTACCTAGGGACAGATCGAGGGGAGGAAGGGGGGGGAGGGGGGAAACGGAAGGAGAGCTGGAAATCTTGGGAATTTGCTGTGATATTATTGACTTAGCGACTGAAGAATGAAAAAGCTGTCAGATGTAAGATACAGATTCGATGATATGTAGTAACATATTACAACTCAAAATTGATGAATTGCTTTGCAGGTGTGGGATTTGTATGATACAGTCCGGTGGAGTATGGAGGCTTCATTGCACGTCCTTGAGTCGCAACTTTGACAACACTAGCAATGCACTGGACTTCCCCTGATGAACTGTCACATCCATAGTGACCTGATGACGTCACATCCCTGAACCTGATGAGTGTCAATCCATAGGTGACCTATGATGTTACAGACATAGGATCCTGATTGATGTTACACTATAGGACTGATGATGCTAATCCATAGTGACTGATGATATGTTCAAATCTATAGGACCTGTGATGTAACATCCATAGTGACCCTGATGATGTTACTCTATAGTGACTGATGATGCCTACTCCATAGTGACCTGATGATGTCACATCCCTAGTGACCTGATGATGTCACATCACATAGGACCTGATGAGTTACATCAAGATGACCTGATGACTTGTTACATTCATTAGGACCTGATGATGTCATCATCCATAGTGACTCTGTTGATGTTACATCCAGTGTAGTGACCTGATGATTTGTACATCCATAGTGACTGATGATGCTACCATCAATGTGACCTGATGATGCTACCATCCCTAGTGACTGATGCTGCTACATCTATAGTGACTGATGATGTCACATCCCTGTGACCTGATGATTCCCATCTATAGGGAAGCCTGTGAGGTCACATCCATGAGTAGACACCTGAGGAGGGTTACATCATAGGACTGATATGTTACATCCATAGTGAACATGTGATTGATGTTACATCTTTATAGTGACCTGATGATGCTACATCCCATTAGTGACCTGATGAGTGTTACATCTATAGTGACCTTGAGATGTTACATTATAGTGACCTGATGATGTCCATCTCTAGTGACCTGATGATGTCCATCCATAGTGACCTGATGGTGTCACATCTTATAGACCTGATGATGTCACATCCATAGTGACCTGATGGATGCTACATTAAGGACCGCATTGATGTGACTTCCATCTGACTGATAAGTTTACATCATAGTGACCTGATGATTTACTCCTAGGACCTGATGATGTCACATCCATAGTGACCTGATGATTTGGCAATCCATAGTGACCTGATGATGTCACATCCATAGGACCTTATGATGTTACATCCATAGTGACCTGATGATGTTAATTAAAGTTGACCTGGGATGCTGCTATATCCATTAGTTGACTGATGTGGCCTACCTCTATAGTGACGATGAGGCGAATCCATAGTGACCTGAGTGATGTACATCTATAGTGACTGATGATGCTTATCCATGAGTGACACTGATGTGCTACCTCTAAGTGAACTTGCTGATGTCACATCCATAGTGACCTGATGTGTTCCATCTAATGTGACCTGATGATGCTAATCCAGAGGCCTGATGAGCTACATCCAAGTGACCTGATGATGTTACCTATAGTGGGACCGGATGAGGCTACATCCATAGTGACGATGATGCTACCATCTATAGTGACATGATGATGTCACATCCATAGGACTGCTGATGCTACATCCATGTTGACCCTGATGATGGCTACAGCATCTTATTAGTGACCTGATGATGATGCACATCCATAGTGACCTGATGATGTACATCCATTGAACCTGATGATGCTACAATCATAGTGACCTGATGTGCTTACAATCCATAGTGACGATGATGTACATCCATATGTGACCTGATGTGTCACATCTATAGTTGACCTGAGATGCTAATCCATAGTGACCTGATGATGCTATATTGGGACCGTGATGGAGTTACATGGCCAGAGAGATAAAATTAGAAGGGTACTTCTTCAGTTATGGGTGGATTTTGATGATATATTTCTTTTAACGTTAATTAAGACAGCAGTTACTCAGGAAAGGAGGGAGTCATATGAGAGAGCAAGAGGCACACGCCAGGCCATCCATTTATTTATTTTGAAGAAGAAAGGAAGCTACAATCTGGAGTTTAAACAAATGTTCACAGTCCTGCTACTCAAAACAACATAGAACATACACAAGACATACCAATTGCAGTGCTCCAAGTCCAGCTACAATTCCTGTAATGTATAAATGCATTTTCACAGTTCCGCTTAAACACTTCACAAAGGTTTATTTATGATTACACAGATCTCCTAGGACAACGGACACGTCTGCCAGCGGTGTGTATGGTCAGAAACTACTCCTTTAACAATGAGGACCACAGAAACATCTGCCATGTTACGCCATAGATGGCGCGTATTACGCATATCGCAGAAACCGAACCCGAGTTAGCAGAAGGAAGCAGGTAGGATCTCTAATTATGTCCGCCTGATTCACAATTTAAAAGTCAATAGAATAATAACGGAAGAAGAAAATAAGGCCGTGCATGCGACCCATTTGGCAATAACCTTGTGGGGTGGCTGTTTCAGCGGGTACTGTTCGTTGGATCATACGTTCCTGGGCTGGGAGTTTTTAAAAATAAGAAGGAAGGAAAAAAAAAAATAGAAATTTTGAGTTTAAGTGATCCGAACTAGCGCACAAAACGCTTGGTGAGAAGCAGAGGAGATCTGGAGAACATGTGGCTCTACCCGGCTCTAAATAAGTGAGTGGAGATGAGTTTCATTAGTCCCATGATCGGAACATGTGTGTTTCCTCTCTAGCGCTCTTAATGCTTTGTTCCTGGGCGGTGCGGGCATGGTCCTAGCTTATGTAATCTGGTTTCAGTAAAACCTCTTCCATTTATGTGAAATATTCAACATGTCCGCGGTGGCAGAAGGTTTGTGGTGCAGTAAATCTCCTATCAGTAATTTTTCCAGTACAGTGGACCTTGTAGTTTAACAAAATTGTCCTGAAAAATATCCCAATCCAGCATTATGGAGCCTTCACACCCGCTACTGCACGCACTCCTTCCTTACAAAACTTTGTATTCGGCGATCCCCTCCTTAAAAGACACCCGATGACTTACAGACACAACTAGTTTAAAGACGGGCCCATCTGCGCCACATTATGACCTCTGGTTGAAGCTCATGGATGTTACTATAGTCCCAGACGCAATGACCGCTGTTAAAGTGTCTGTAATGAAGCTTTATTGATAACCCTGTGTCCAATTACAGCAAAAAAAATTGTGACTTCAATTGTCACGGGCCAAAATGGTTTGTCTGGAGTTACACATTAGAAAAATATTACAGTTCGATTGCATACAGATTCAATTAAGCGAACAAGCCTATGAATATCTTGTATGGTAAACCCGGGTGCGCCTGTTGTAAACACAATATCGAAGAAGTAGAAGAAATAAAGGGGCTGCACTGTGTACTGCACAGGACTAAATATGTTTGTGGTGTGGAACGAATCGTCTGCATATCTATGATTTCCTATGGGAAAACTTGCTTTGACATAAGAGCGATTTGGATTACAAGCAGGTTCCCTGAATGAATTATTCTCGGAATCTTAGGTTCTATTGTATATTAATTATAAGTTACAGTTGGGTTTGATACTTGTTGTTACAAAGTGTTTAGTTTCCAGTTATGACATACCACGCAAAAAAATATGATACAGACATGAAAAATGTGCCGGCTAAATAAATGATGTTGTAATTTATACCTATGGGGACCCCCTCCGATGGACCTGTCACGCATGCGATGGACTCTCATTTCAAGGGTTCTATTGAAAATAGGTGAATTGTAAGGCTTGCTGTTTTCATTGGCTCCCAATAAACTTTAATGGATGAGCGACTACGCAAATACAGCAAAAAAAATCTATAAGCCGGGAACAGGAAGCATGTCCACCAGATCACAGCCCACGGCATGTCGGCGTACCACAGGGAATGGCACAAACATATTGGCACCGAAGCATGCTGGCATAACATGTCGCACCCGAAAGCTTGTGGTACTTGATGTCAGACACCACAGCAGCTTCACACATGTTGGCACACAGCAAGCTGGTATTTAATTGTCGGCACCACAGCAAGCTGTGGTATTTGGATTTACATGTCTTGGTCCCCACAGGAACTGGCACAAACAGTGGCAGCGAAGTAGGCTGGCCACTAAATGTCGGCACCCCGTGTACGTGTGGTACTGCCATTTGTTTCCTAGCACCACAGCAAGCTTGACTAACATGTGGCACCACAGCAGCTGGTTCTGTTTGACATGTCGGACCACAGCGAAGTGGTATTTAATTTCGGCCACGACACAGCCAAGCTGGCATCTAACATTGATCGTACAGCCAGCAAGCTGGCAATAAACATGTCTGTTGCACCCCAGAGAGTTGGTACTAACGTAGTTGGCACCCCCAAGACGCTGTCACTAATGTTGGCACCACAACAACCTTGCACTGTGAATGTCTAGGCACACTACGTGTCAGGTTACAGCAGCACGCCACAATATTGGATTTTGCCCAGCTTCTTGCCAACACCGATTGTGAGCATTAATTCAGGGTGGTGAAGCCGAACCCAGAACTTCAATGAAATGTAACCCACAATTGTTTCGTAAATCAACCAGGTATACAGATACTGTTTTACACAAAACTTTTACCTTATAAGCATCCACATCTGACACATCCCTTTAAGTGTGTCTACTTATCATAACTAATGACACATATGAGTTCCACATATATTAACATGAAATGGAGGACAGCGGAATAAATGGTGACAGTCCTAGATGCTAACATCTGGGTAGAGTCTGCGCCCCACACGTCTAAAAGTGGTAACATATATAAGGGGTGAGTCGAACCAAATTCTAGGGGTTGTATAACCATTAATTGTCCGTCCACTACTACTCACACCAAGCTTCCAGGCAATGTCATGTCATTGAGTGAGGACCCTTCTAATGAAGTCTGTGGCAGAAAGTGAGGGGACACTGTCTTAGTGCAACTTCCAAGACCTCCATTAGTTAGCCTTTGCTGTGACTAGTTGCTCCCTTCTATCCTCCTTGATGCTATCTGGATTTAAAAATAACTAAAATATATTAGTTAACATTTTCCCCTTCTAGAAAACTCAGTCTTACCACAGTGTAGGTCGGATTCCAGGAAAAAAAATTTGCGGGGCCCCATCGGGAGTATTAGGATATAGTGGTGGGCCCACCCTAGAGGATCTCTGATTGTCTCTGGTGGGCCAGTCCGACACTGTGTCTAAAGCAACCAACTGCACAGTAAATGGCAGAGTGATAGTCTTTTTTGCTCCTTAAAAAGACATTAATCTCTTGTTACTATCAAATCCTAATAGTAATATTTGACTTTGGACAAAAAATCATATGGACACCCCCTGTATTGCCCCCCCCCCCCCCAATGTCATTCACCATTACCGAGAACGATTTTCCGATGCCAATTCCCCGATGCTTTAAGTGACACATATAAAAGTGGAAGCGGAAGGTCACGTTATATGAAACTAATTGATTCACAGGCGAGTGAGTAACATACTGAGAGGATGACTATATTGTGCTCTTCTCGTTCGTTTCTCCTCAATGTACTACTATGTAATAACAACTAAATACTGAGGGCAATGAAGCCGCGCGCTGGAAATACTCAAGTTACTGGAGCCCCTCCTTGCTGCAGCTTCACAGGCTGTTACATTGTCTCACTCTACCCCTGCGGAAACGGATACATGGGCTGGTCGGACCCCACATCTGAGCATGGTGTAGTGTACCAGAGTCCTTGCATCATAGAGATATATGATGCAAGGAGTCTCTGTCTGCCAACTGGATTGCAGTGCTGACATTGTTTTAGTTGTACAAAAACTTTTGTTTTAATTTGAGCAGGGGTTGAGCTTATTTTGTTGTTTGGAATAATTAGTGTGCTCTATAGTCCTGGCTTTTTGGCACATGCCGATACCAAACAGTTTTTTTAACACCTGTTGGCTTGGTTTTTATCTTATCTAGACTGTAACTTTAGTCAGCCTACTACACATTGTAGAGTAAATAATGGACGCTACAGGAGTCCGTTAAAGCATGAGATATCCCCTCGTTTGTCTTCTGTCAGCACCCAGTAGAGTGAGGCTGTGTTCACACATTGCATTTATATTATATAAACTATACGCAGTCTTCAATGCTGGTGCTCCTGTACCTCCGCATATCTCCCTGTCAGGGGGTCCATGTGTACACGAGCACTGGGGACTGAGGGTCAGATACAAGTAGTTGAAGAACAAGTGTTGTGTAGTTATCAGGGTGCATATTAGTGGCTGGAGACAGTGCGGTTAGTAAATGAGGCTTCACATGTAAGTGCATATGGGGCTGTAAACTAAGTACTATATGAAGAATAATGGCTGTGTGGAATGCTGAGGTGTAAGTGTTGGGGCTCGAGGTAATATCAGGGCAGAGGCTAGATACGCGTCCAGGGGCAGGTTATTTGTGTTGTGGCGTTGTACGTACCCCGTTATTCCGCTTCCCGCCGGTTCCGTTATCCCCCGAGGCCGCAGGACAGAGTTGATGTGCGCGGTGGATTCTGGGAGTGACGTGATGTCGCGGCGTGGAAGAGAGCGGGGATGACTCTAGGCTCCCCGGGGTACGGAGAACAGTAGGCCGCCAGGGACAGAACAGCTTGAGTTGCGGTAACGGTGTTGCCTGAGGCCGGGTTCGGGTCCGCTGCGTGTCAAGGACTTTCAATCACTCACCCGCCTCCACCAACATGGCGGCTCCTCCCGCCTGGTGTTTGCTCTGCCTCCGCTAACATGGCGGCGCCCGGGGGAATGCTTCCGGCAGTGATGGAGCCTCTCATGGTCCTCCTGCTTCTTACCCTTCCAGGACTTCACCAGGCAGAGAAGGAATGGGACCCAGCCGGGTATTTGTTATACTGCCCCTGCATGGGTGAGTTTATGCGGGAGCTCCCCACACTCCAACAGCATATGAAGGAACAAGATGACCCCTTTCTAGAAGTGAGAGCAGGGCAGACTCTGTCACAAACTTCAGCACTGCCTGAATAGGGTCCGGATCACATACACTGACCCCTCTCTAAAAGTCATGCTGGGGTCATAATGCCCTCTGCCCTGCTAGAGTCATTCTGTATGTCCACATCTGCAGATGGGAAGCCGTCACGGCACACTGATCCCTCTCCAGGGGCCACCCCGCACGCCGAGCTCCTGGGCCAGGGGCCACCCCGCACGCCGAGCTCCTGGGCCAGGGGCCACCCCGCACGCCGAGCTCCTGGGCCAGGGGCCACCCCGCACGCCGAGCTCCTGGGCCAGGGGCCACCCCGCACGCCGAGCTCCTGGGCCAGGGGCCACCCCGCACGCCGAGCTCCTGGGCCAGGGGCCACCCCGCACGCCGAGCTCCTGGGCCAGGGGCCACCCCGCACGCCGAGCTCCTGGGCCAGGGGCCACCCCGCACGCCGAGCTCCTGGGCCAGGGGCCACCCCGCACGCCGAGCTCCTGGGCCAGGGGCCACCCCGCACGCCGAGCTCCTGGGCCAGGGGCCAAACCGCACGCAGGCTACCTGGGCCAAGGGCCACCCGCACGCGGGCTCCTGGGCCAGGGGCCACCCGCACGCCGGGCTCCTGGGCAGAGGCCACCCCGCACGCCGAGCTCTGGGCCAGGGGACACCCGCACGCGAGCTCCTGGGACCAGGGGCCACCCCGCACGCCGGCTCTGGGCCAGGGGACCACCCCGCACGCCGAGCTCCTGGGCCGGGCCCACCCGCACGCCGAGCTCCTGGGCCAGGGCCACCCCGACGCCGAGCTGCTGGGCCAGGGGCCACGCACGCGAGCTCTGGGCAGGGCCACCCGCACGCCGAGCTCCTGGGCCAGGGGCCACCCGACGCCGAGCCTCCGGGCCAGGGCCACCCCGACGCCAAGCTCCTGGGCACTAAACCCTTTCCAGGTAGAGGGATTTTTTGGGGGGAAGGTTTTTAACCTATTTTTTAACATCTTAAAGGGTTCCCTATTTACTTATTTTACAAGTTAATCTGTATGTTCTGATGTATTAATGTTTAGTCATCCCATCCTCCTCCCTTCCTTTTCTTACCCTCCAGGGGCATCACCACCCAGTCTTCTGCCTGCTACGGAAATATACTTTATTGCCAAAATGCATAATCCATGTAAGCTGATCATAAATACTGTACTGAAGTTCGAGGAATGATGGCAGTGCACATCGCAGCTGCACAAAGTGTTTCATCATGTGGACAGGCTGGGGAATCTTGTTGCTGTGCATTAATAACACTCGGTGGTTTTGAATTTTTTTATTTTTTTTTGCACAGGGCGCTTTGGCAATCAGGCGGATCACTTCCTTGGCTCTTTGGCTTTTGCCAAGATGGTAAATCGAACTCTGGTTATCCCACCGTGGATTGTTTACAACCACCATCGTCCTCCATACACTAATGTGAGTTGTGGGATTCATTGTCTGTGATGGGGAGTGAGTTGGAGGACTAATTATGTGTCTCTACAGGTGCATGTATCCTTTGAAGAGTTTTTCCAGCTGGCTCCCCTACACCAGTACCACAGAGTGATGAGCATGGAAGACTTCATGGAGACTTTTGCTCCCAAGTACTGGCCAGCTGAGAAGCGCATTGCTTACTGTTTCGCAGCAGCTGCTCAGCGGAGTCCTGATAAAAAGAGCTGCCCTATGAAGGTGAATGGTGGTTTTGTGACAGTTCTTATTGTTGCTGCATCATGTTTCTTCTAATTGTTTGAATCCGATATTATGTCCCTTTATATAAAAGCACCAATCTTTTCTATTTTACCTTGTGTGCTCCTAGCAACTTCACTGTGACTAGCCTGCAGTCATTCATCTATGTGTGTCTGTAGGCTAAATGGGAATTTCAGGACATTTTAATCACCTATTCTTAGGCTATGTCATCAATATTAAATTACATCTACCATCAGTTTGCGGGAGCAGACAGTGGAGTGGCAGTGCGGGGCATGCATAAACTAAAAGACAGCTAGACATCAGCCTGAGCACCTCTGGATAATCTGCATATCTTTTAATACTCTTTTTCCAGCTAAAACCGTTCCAGGACCAGCATAACAGAGGGAGCATGTGATTTCCACACATCTCCCATCATTCAAACTGATGGTAGATGTCCTTTAAATTGTTTAGAGGGTCTGACACCTGGCACATTCAAAATTAGAGTCTGCGTCACATGCCTATGCTCTCATTCAATTGAATAGTGCTGAGATACGATACCATGCAAAGCCAGTGAAGAAACAGAAGGACTTCTTTGAATGATGCTGTTTCTTAAGAGCTGTGGGGATGCTGGTGTCTGAAACTCACTAATTTGATATTATGATAATGTTTTGTTTCAGACTGCTGGGAATCCTTGTTAAAAGGTTGAACAGGGGACTTCAAGTCCCCCATAGCTGCCCTATAATGCCTAATTCCAGCATCCTCATAGATTAATTACATTTTTTTTTTAAACCCCCTTAATCACGTATGCTTAAGCAGCAATCAAAAAACAAAATTCAGACAACCTGTTTAACCTACAGCATATTTCTAAATGATAATAAGTTATATTGTACTCTAAATTCACATTTGTTTGTTCTATATTTCTACTAGGATGGGAATCCCTTTGGCCCCTTCTGGGATCATTTCCATGTGGACTTTACTCGCTCTGAGCTGTTTGACGGCATTAATTTTAGTGCTTATTACAAAGATGTTTGGCAAAGCCGGTGAGTGACAATGAAATGTGTCAATAATCAGATATAATACTAGTCGTTGGGGGGAATTTATCTGAACAATGCTGCAGATATGCTAAGAAATGGGGGAGAACATGTTTTCACTCACTGCTTCGTATGAAGGTGTGAAGTCACCAAAGGGATGAGTGGTTGAAAATCTAATAACCTCTTGTACTTAAATATACCATTTATCACATGCAAATTTGGTGAATTTTTGATATGTACAAGATAACATGGGCAATTTAATAGCATGTATGAAAGTTGCATATACTGAAATTTATTTTTAGTTCATGTTACTCCTCCCTAGGGTATAATGGTCCTACCTTTATCCACAGTTTTGTTTTTGATGCTGAAACTACATGTAGGCATCAACACGTGTTAAGTACTTGTGGAACAAAACTGTAAAAGGGTTAAAATAATCCAGGATGTTAGGATATTGTGTGGAGCTAACAATGACAACATATTTATATAAAGGCAGTCCAATGATTGTAAATATTACATGTTTTAACATGTTGTCCATGTAAATAAAAAAAATAAAATTTATCTGAATTTGACAGGTATCCTCCCTCCAAACACCCAGTTCTTTCCCTCCCAGGGGCACCAGCACAGTTTCCGGTGCTAGAAGAACACAGGAGTTTACAGAAGTACTTGGTTTGGTCTGAAAAAATGGTTCAAGAAGGGGAGAAGCAAATTGAAAATGTACTGGTCAAGCCGTATGTGGGGGTTCACCTGAGAATTGGTTCTGATTGGGTGAGTAACCATGACAGAGACTGGGAAAAGGCAATCTCACTAAGTGTATGGAACTGCCTCCTGGAAATGTAAAAAATAACTTTAGAAATGATGCCCCTTGTATTAGCACACCACATGTACCGTATATACTCAAGTAATAATAATAATTCTTTATTTATATAGCGCACACAGATTACGCAGCGCTGCACAAGCATATCAAATTGGTCCCTGTCCCCATGGGCTTCACAATCTAAACAAACTAACAGTATGTTTTGAAGTGTTGGAGGAAACCCGAGTACCCGGAGGAAACCCGAGTACCCGGAGGAAACCCGAGTACCCGGAGGGAACATACAAACTCTTTGCAGATGTTGACCTGGGTGGGATTCGACCCCAGGACCCCAGTGCTGCAAGGCAGAAGTGCTACTCAATCAGCCACCGTGCCGCCCTAAGCAGAGACCCCTAATTTTACCACTAAAAACTGGGAAAAACCAATGACTCGCGTATAAGCCGAGGGTGGGAAATGCATTGGTCACAGCCTCCCTGTATATAGCCTGCCAGCCCACATAGTCACCATATAAAAAAAAAATACTACTCGCCATTCAGACGGCCTGGGCAGCGCCTCTTCTATCTTCATGCGCGTGGCAGGTCCGCGACAACTCCGTGGGCAGTGCCTCTTCTTTCTTCATGTGCACCAGCAGCAGGTCAGCGACGGCTCCATGCGCACGGCATACAACTGCTTCCCGGGCCATCGGAATGGTGAGTAGTGACCCCTCCCATATACTCCTCCCCATGCCTTGTGCCTGCTTACTGGTCACAGTTCATGTCATTTGACCAGGGTGACATCATCTCACTTAGCTTCTCAATAATAGCAAACTGTACCCCATGCATGTATCAGACCACATGAAGTCACAGCAGCCTCCATGGACTTCTATTCCTTTCCATCATCCATTGAGGCTGTTGTGATCTCATGTAACCACATACATGGGGTACAGTTTGCTATTCTTAGAAGTCTGAAGGACCTGCGATGATGTCACTAATCACGTTATGAATAACAAGGATCCGTGTAAAAAGAGTCACACAATATTTCTGTACATAGAGCTTTATATGTCTGGAGTTGGATATTAGACGACTGTTCCTAAGTACAAGGAGGCATCGCAGTGATTTGAAGAGACACAGAGCAGTCAGTCACAATAAAGGGGCGTGGTTCACTGGTATCACATACTCTTCTCTCTCAGTAGAGTCATAAAAGCTAATTTGCATATCAGAAAAAATGGCTGTAATTAAGGTACAGTGCCTCACTAACAGCTAATTTTAAGTGATATGGGGAGGACTTGTAACCCTTTATCAGCAGGCATTGTTATTTAGGGTGGTCAAAATCTGGTGACAGGTCCTCTTTAAGGTTATACAGGATGCAAACAGTCCTGGGAACCGTTTCTTGCATATAGTTTGTCATCGCTCGGCCACCAATGAGAACTGAAAGTAGCATGACCAAGAGTAGTGTGTCACCATGGAATTCACAGCCTTGTGCATGAGTTCATTGTTGTGAATTAGGATGCGTTCTAGCTGCATAAACAATGGCTAAGGGTGAAGACATACTGGGCGTTTTTAGGCCGTTTTTGGGCATGCGTTTTTGACAGGTTTGACCAATTATCTTAATCCAAACTGGTCAAAAACGCATGCG
Source organism: Engystomops pustulosus (assembly GCA_019512145.1). Classification (NCBI taxonomy): domain Eukaryota; kingdom Metazoa; phylum Chordata; class Amphibia; order Anura; family Leptodactylidae; genus Engystomops; species Engystomops pustulosus. Next base: position 61,639,153 of record CM033646.1, read on the forward strand.
TTTTTTAACGATCTGAAAACGCACTAACTAAAAACGGCCCAAAAACGGCTTGTGTCTTCACCCTAACACTCATCCTAAACTCTACGTTGTGTGCAGAAGGGTCAATCTACCCGAAGTATTGGTACTATATAGGAAATACAATAATCTAAGACATCCCTTCACCTACAGGTGAATGCTTGCAAGATGTTGAAGGATGGTACAGCTGGTCCACATTTTATGGCTTCCCCTCAGTGTGTTGGATATGATCGTCAGAAAGCCAAGCCGCTAACCGTGAACATGTGTCTCCCCGACCTCAAAGAGATTAAGCGGGCACTGGCACACTGGGTAAAGAAGACCAATGCTAAATCTGTATATATAGCTACAGACTCCACATCTTACTCTATTGAACTACAGAAAGCTTTAGGAGAAAAGGTGAGTGGGGTTTAATGTTCCTTAGCAGCATTTTGCTGTATCATACTTGATATTCTGGGCAGAAAAAAAAATGTCTGTTACATATCTGTCACTCATTGGGACAGCAAGGCAACAAGGTATAGTATCACATTCTACAATGTATTTATCACATAACACTCAAAGCCTACAGAGAGGTATAGTAAAATGTCATGTTCCAACCTATGAGGTAACTGGAATCCAGCAGAATTGTAAATTCAGAAAAGGCTTTTATAATAGATGTATTCCAGAATGTGAACCTCTGGAACAACAATAATTGTATAATTGGTATGGGCATATAAGTCTCATGACACGTCACTGGCTATGCTATGTGGAAATTTTGTGTATGTTGTGAATGGGTCCACTAGGTACACTTCTTACAAAAAGGGTTATTTGGTTTGTGAGTTAGATTTCAGGATGAACCTAAAATGCATTCTAATCTTTACAGCTAAACCTAATGTAATCATTTCTAAACTTTTGAAAGTATTTGTCATTACTTTTTGCACAATTTACAGTTAAGATCCTTGTAGGAGAACAGGAAAGTTCACAACTGTTGTTTGTTTCATGAATTTCCCGATAAATTTCCCTGTTCAAATAGAATTGGTATTTAACCAGTTAAAGGGGTCGGCCACCTTTTATATTAAGTGTCCTACTTTTTCCCTGTTATTAGTAGTGTGTAAATGTCCTGTGACCCATGGGTCCCAAATGACTTCAAATAGAGGTACAGTGCCTGTCCTGGTTGCCTCTATCCTTTCAAACAACATCAATAAATTGACACACTGTTTTTAACTGCTGTGAACGACATGGCCAAAGTTTTCCATTTTGCTGTTTTTATCTAATTTAACCGCTGTGCCGGCTCCTGCAGTTAGTGTTGAGCGTTTTACTAGTAAGGCGCTGAGCAGATGCCAGTTCAGCTCTGCAAGGGCGGTGAGTCGGCATCAGGAATTTCAGGGTGTCAAGGTTAATCTACCACTGACATCCCCACTTAACACCTGTGGTCGGAGTGAGCTTCGATTGTCGGTATTAACCCTTTAAATGCCAAGGTCAGCATGCCCGCGGCAGCCCAAAACCAAGCAGACTTAATAAGCCCTTCTATGTCCGAATTGCCAGATAAATAAAGATTGTATAGCCAATAAAAAGTGACAATGCCAATCAACTCTGAATGGTGCAGCTTCCCTTCAGTGCCATGTAGTCTGTCCATACAGCAGGTTACCACCACATATTGGGTTATTGGTATACTTGGGGGAGATTTGTAGAGCATTTTGGTATTTTATCCACTGAGGTTGTGTTTTTCAAAAAAATTTAGACATTCATTTGGCTACCCCGTTTTGTTTTTAACCCCTGTAAAACAATTTAAGGGTTAACAAACTTCATAAAAGGGGTTAAGGGATATAGTTTCTATAATGGGGTAATATATATATATAGACATTTGATAAACGTTAGTAAATTATTTTGCTGTTATGACTGTTGAAAAAGTAAAAAATGTTGAATTTCAGAAATTGAGAATTTTTTTTTTAAATATTCGCCAAATATCCAATTTTTCATAAATAAAAGCATGACCTATCACCAAAATTTTTCAACTAACGTGCAGTACAATGTATCATGGGAAAAAACTGTCTTAAAATCACCTGGATATATTAAAGTTTTCCAAAGTTATAACCACTTATGGGCCGTGTCAGGAAGGTTAAAAATGGCTTTGGCGGCAAGGGGTTAATGAGTGATCATTATATGACCTACCAGAAACCTGTCTCCTCTGCAAGGCAGTTACAGGTATTGTTATGTGAGCAGACATCTTTTGCCCTGTGTTCCCCCAGTGGGATAAATGTGCAGGATAAATCAAAGGGCCAGTAGCATTTTATTTTAATACTTCTAGCATATGTCCAATACATAAACATTTTTCTCCCAGGATATGCAGAATTTTAAATAACAATTATTAGCATTTTACTTTATATTTAAGAACCTATTTGAAGACTTTTCTTGTAATAGTCCTTTTAAATTTTTTTTATTTTTCTTTGTAGGTGAAGGTTGTGAGTTTGCAGCCAGATGTGGCACAAATAGATTTGTATATTCTTGGACAGTCTGATCACTTTATTGGAAACTGTGTGTCGTCATTCACAGCATTTGTGAAGAGGGAACGTGATATACAGGGAAAACCGTCCTCGTTCTTCGGGTTGGACTTGGTGGCTAGGAAGCCTGATGAGCTATGAAATAGTGCAAAGGCATGATCCACCGGATACTCCTAAACTATTCTCAAAGAGACTTGACAACTAACAAGACAATTTTAATTCCTGCAATCTGAATTTAATATACCTTAAAGGACATCTAACATCAGATTCACTGATGGTAGACTAGGCCTGATCACATGATCCTTTTAATCTTTATCTGACAGGAACAGCTTTTAGAACAACCCAGAACACCACGATTTGGATGACAAAGTGCCTCGAGCTTCTAATCGCCACGTCCCACCTGAGCTGGAGACTCACCTAGTGCAGGGTTGTTAATAAATTATAAGCCGGTGCAGCTGAGGCTTATGTGACGTAAGCCTGAGTAGCTCAGGTTGATTTGCATATTTTTTCAACTTAATTTTTCATCCCAGAGTTTTAGGTTATTATAAGTTGTTCCTGGTTGATTAAACATGGAAGGAAGCATTTGAGTTGGAAATCTGATGGTAGATGTCCTTAAAGTGCTATCTTGGACATTGGCCTATACTTAAGATGGAAGGACATTCCTTTTGAATTAAGCGGCAGTAGAGTTTGTTCGGATATTGCCATCCAGATTTACTACCAACAAAATTACTACTATTATGCAAATTACATTTTATTAGTTAGTAACCTCATGAACAAAACCTCCAAACTGGTTTCTTTAAGTTCACATATAAGGGGCATTTGAGATATTGGCTTATAAGCCTATGGCACTTTATTTGCTCTCCCCAAATCAGCAGTGCAAATGGTTGATTGTAAAAGATGACACATTTCCATTGTGACAACATAAGATGTGTCAATTGTATTCTAAAGCACTTTTACTCAAGATCAATCATTCATCAAGCACAGTTAAGGGACACTATAGGTGAGACTATGGCCTGGGACCCACACTGAGCTATAAAAGTCTGCAATCTAAAACCCATTCCAAAAGAACAGAGGAATAGTATTATCAGTTGACGTCTCTTAAAGGAAGACTTGCTGAGCAGAATATATTTAGTATTTTAAAGTCACAGGCACATACATCTTGTAACATATTCCATTTGTTTTGTACTTCTTTCTATAATAAATTTCTAAAATCTGTGGTATTTGATTTTTTTTGTGTTGCCTATTTTTGTATATTTGTGCTTGCCCTCTATTAGTGGGAATGCTGCTACCCTGACAGCCAAACACTATTTACAAGTGAGGGTTGTTGTGTTTTTACCCTGACAGCCAAACACTATTTACAAGTGAGGGTTGTTGTGTTTTTTTTTTTTACATTTTTCTGTATAGTTCAGTCTAGATAAACAGATCAGTAGTTCACATCTCTCATGTGTCCCATGGCATCATTAATGGCTGCAATAATACAGTGTTGAGCTGATATCCTGCTCACATCACATGCTAAGCATGGGGTCCTCTTTAACACCCCCACCCCTTAAGGACGAGAGTATTTTTTTTCCTTCACTCAGGGGCCTATTGATCTCATTCTTGTCTCATTTTTTCCTTCTTCAGTCTCTTTCTCTTTCTTCGTTTCGATTCTCTTCTACTCAGTCAACTTCCAACAGTTGCACTTCTCATAGTGTTGGTCCTTTTTTTCTCCCCGTGTCAGGACCTTTTGAAGGTCTTAATTTTGTGCTAACAAATTTTACTTGTCCCGTAATGTTATTTTGTTGTTTACCATTTCCTTGTACTGTCGAAGGGCTATAAAAAGAAATTTCGCCAATTTTAACAATTTTAAAAAGACAAACTCACTTTCTGTCTCGTTTCTTTTGTTTCTCGTTTTTTTGGTCCTCGTATTCGACGTTGTTCCGTTCAACTAACCCACCTCCTTTGTTTCTGTATTAATTCGGTGGCGATCGCGGTGATACCAATTTATATAGGTTATTGTGTTTTAAATACATTTTCAAAATATTAAAACGAATGTGTACAAAAAAGAAACAAAAAATTTTGCCATCATTCTCTGACGCTAAATTACTTTTTCTATTTGGCGGCGCGGAGATGTGTGAGGGGTCATTTGTGCGAAATGAGGCGTCGTTTTTCATTGCTACATTTTAGGTCTGTGCGACGGTCGGACATTTTGAATCATTTTTTATATTTCGAGTTTTTTTATGTTCTTTGCAAAGAAGGTTGTAAAATTCCGCCTTATTTTTATTGTATGTTTTCATTTTTTTTTTTCTTCTTTTTGTTTTCTTAACCATTTTTTCTCCATTGAGTTATCTTCCATGTAGCGACCTCCCCCTGACCGTCTTCTATTCACCTAGGGCCGGCCTAACCGTTTTTTCATTCTTTCTTATACTATCTTTTGATAGATCGGGAGTCGGCATTTGTGACGCGGCGATACCACCCTACTATGTCTGTGATTTTTTACTGTTTGTGTTTATGTTTTACAACATACATTAAAAAATGAGATCCTTTCTAGGGAAGGGCGGGTTATTTGAACTTTTAAGATTTTTATTTTATTGATTTTTTTTTATTTTTTTAAACTTTTTTTTTTTCTTTTTTTTTTTTTTTTTTTCCACTATCTTTTAGACCATGCTAGGGTACAATTAACTCCTAGATGGTCAGAATCAATTGCTACCCCCCATAAAATAATGCATATACGTCTTATTGCAATATATGGCTTTTTTGCAGCACAATTCATTACAATGATATGAGCCACTGTGCTCTTGTAACGCATATGCAGCTGCCAGAATAGCCCTCGTGTGTCAAAAGAAGACAAAACGAGCTATTATACCATGGCAAAAACGAAAACCCGGGAAACCTAGGGGAATCGTCGGAAGATGCTGTCGGCGGTTCAGCTAAAGAGGAAGTTAAGAACTATTCTTTGAGGTGATTTAACATTTCTGGGCAACAGCACATCCTGCGTGGACACGCTGTGTCGGGTTGGCAAAACACCGCCACTTATCGCACCGCGTTTTCTACGACGTTCAACTAACGGTTAATGTAGGTCTAGTGCCGATCTGGGTCAAGAGGGCCGACGTCGGCGATGTGGCGGCCCGTTGGGTCGCCTGGGTGGAACCGGTGTCGCGTGGTCTAGAGCAGTCCTGGTGTGGAGCAGGAGTTCGCAAGCAGGACTCCGCGCCGAGCGAGACCGGCTGTAGCCGTGTCGTCAAGGAAACAGTCCGGGCCGCCTAGGGCGGAAACGCTCGCTTCTGTGCTATTTCACGTTCGTGTTCTTGCAGGGGGGTTTTTGCTTTTTTTCAATTCAGCCGCGGTCCGTTGCGCAGGACTCCGCAAATGGCGGTGCCGCTCGCGTGTTAGGGGGGGGTTAATCCGCGATCGGTGCAAGCCATGACGCGGTCATTAGCGTGGGGTTTTGTGCAAAATGCAAAACCCCAACCCCCCCAACTTTATGAAGCAGGATCTCACCCGTGAGCCCTCTTCACCCTTACTCCGCTGTACTAAGTCGCAGACTCGGGTCATTAAGGGTTCGTGCCCGAAAGCTAAGTTACAGCGGATGCGTTAAGGGTTTAGGTGGGTTTCCTCACGAACAAATTACATGGGCTAAAGTATTGGACACCTGCATTTTCAGATAATACTTGTTTTCTTCCAGAAAACATTGCAACACACATTATTTGGTACTATATCTTCATTTACTTTGCTTGCAATGAAAAACACAAAAAAGAATGAAAAAAAGTCAAATAATTGATTATTTTACACAAAACTCAAAAAATTGGCCAGACAAAACTATTGGCACCCTCAGCCTAATACTTGGTAGCACAACCTTTAGACAAGATAACTGCGAAACACCACTTCCGTTAACCATCAGTTTCTTACAAGGCTCTGCTGGAATTTTAGACCATGCTTCTTTGGCAAACTGCTCCAGGTCCCTGAGATTCAGGTCTGGACTCATTGCTGGCCACTTTAGATGTCTCCAGTGCTTTTTTTCAGACCATTTTCTAGTGCTTTTTGAAGTGTGTTTTGGGTCATTGTCCTGCTGGAAGACCCATGACCTCTGAGGGAGACCCAGCTTTCTCACACTGGACCCTACATTATGCTTGTCTGGTGCAATAATGATCCAATTGGCAGAGGTCAGCGAAACAACAAAATTTCAGGGAACCTCGCCATGTTTGACTAGGGGACCATGTCTTTTTTTTTTTTTTTTTTTTTGAAGGCTTCTTTTTTTTTTTTTCTCTGCAAACTCTATGTTATGCTTTTTCTCAAAAAGCTCTACTTTTGTCTATCTGACCAGAAAACATTCTCCCAAAACGTTTTAGGCTTTCTCAGGTAAGTTTTGGCAAACTCTAGCCTGGCTTTTTTTATGGTTCTGTGTAAGAAGTGGGGTCTTCCTGGGTATCCTACCATACAGTTCCTTTTCACGCTGACTGACACTGTTGTACCCTTGGACTACAAGGCAGCTTGAACTTGTTTGGATGTTAGTCGAGGTTCTTTATCCACCATCAGCACAATCTTGCATTGAAATCTCTCGTCAATTTTTCTTTTCCGTCCACATCTAGGGAGGTGCTACAGTGCCATGGGCTTTACACTTCTTGATGACACTGCGCATGGTAGACACGGGAACATTCAGGTCTTTGGAGATGGACTAGTAACCTTGAGATTGCTCAGGCTTCCTCACAGTTTTGATTCTCAGTTCTTTGGTCTCCTTTCTTTTCTCCATGCTCAATGTATATGCACAGGAGCAGGACAGAGTTGAGTCAACTTTAATCCGTTTCAACTGGCTGCAAGTTGATATTAGTTATTGCCACCACTGGTGCCCAGGTAGTTCCAGGTGCTGTTAATTACACAAATAGAGAAGCATCACATGATTTTTCAAACGTGCCATACTTTTGTCCACCCATTTTTTTATGTATGAGGTGGATTATAATCAATTCTTTTTGTGTGTTTTCCATTAGAAAAAAATTAATAATAATACCAAACAATTTCTGATTGCAATATTTTTTTTTTTTTAAATTGAGTATTATCGGACAGAATTGCAGGGATGCCAATACTTTTGGCCTGTATCCTGTGGACTAACTTGCTGATAGTGGGTTTTTCGGTGCTGAAACGCACAGATCCCGAAAAGAGGGGCCTCCTGCATGCCATATTTGCCAGGTGACCAGGTATGTTATGGGTGTTGAACTGCTATTGCACAAGGTCGCCTCCTCAGGTCTGTCTGAGGCTTGTGAGGGATCTGGTAGGTCACAGGGGTTCTGGTCGTCCATCACTTCTATCCTACCCCAACTGCATCAGGTGCATTATCTTGTCAAGGTAGTGCATGATTTACTCAATGATGAGGGATGGCCTTGTCTCATTCCCAGAACCAGTTGCCCACACATGTCACCTTTACAGGAGCTCAAAGGGAGAGAACCTTGTTGAGGCTTGTGGAAACTACAGGTAGGCAAATAGTAGGTGTGGGAGGTACAGCTCATAGTTGTAACCTTCATAGTATAAAAGGTCAGAAAAAGACCCAAGTCCATCAAGTCCAACCTTTAAGAATTAAATAAATATTTTTATCTCCATAACCCATGATATTTTTTCTCTCCAGAAAGGCATCCAGGCCTCTCTTGAACATGTACATAGAATCTGCCATAACAACCTCCTGCGGCAGAGAGTTCCATAGTCTCACTGCTCTTACAGTAAAGAACCTTTGGGCAGAGAGTTCCATAGTCTCACTGCTCTTACAGTAAAGAACCTTTGTCTATGGTGATGGTAGAATCGTCTGTCCTCTAGGCGCAGAGGATGCCCCCTTGTCCTGGTCCCCTAATAATCCTGGTTGCTCTCCTCTGCACTCGTTCCAGCTCTACTATGTCCTTTTTTACACTGGTGCTCAAAACTGTACACAATATTCCATGTGTGATCTGACCAGGGATTTGTTTAAGGGCAAAACAATGTTTTTATCATGAGAATCTATTCCTCTCTTGATACAACTCATAATTTTATCTGCTTTAGCAGCAGCCGCCTGGCTCTGGTCACTAAAATTAAGTTTACCATCTACCAATACCCCCAAGTCTTTTTCAGCTCCAGTTTTATCAAGTAGTTGACTGTTTAGAACATAATTATACTTTTTGTTTCCAAGGCCCAAATGAATAACTTTACATTTATCTACATTAAACCTCATCAACCATTTCTCTGCCCACTCCTCAAGCTTCCAAAAATCCCTCTGTAATGCTAAACTATCGACCTCAGTATTTATTACTTTACACAGCTTAGTACCATCTAAAAATATTGAAACTTGACTGTGTAAATCCACTACAAGGTCATTAATAAAAATATTAAAAAGAAGTGGCCCCAATACTAACCCCTGTGGGTTGATGTTACCAGTGGAGTGCCAATCTGAGAATGTGCCATTAATAATGACCCTCTGTTTTCTATCACTAAGCCAATTACTTACCCAAACACACAGATTTTCCCCTAATCCCAGCAGTCTCATTTTATATACCAACTTTTTATGCGGCACGGTGTCAGATGCCTTTGAAAAGTCCAGATATACAACATCCACAGCATCACCCAGATCCAGTCTGGAACTTACCTCCTCGTAGAAATCAATCAGATTAGTGTGACAGGACCGATCTCTCATAAACCCATGCTGATGCTGGGTTATAAGGTTATGCACAGTGAGATAAAACAGGATAGCATCTCCAACAAACCCCTCAAATATTTCCCCCAACACAGAAGGTAGACTCACAGGTCTGTAGTTTCAGAGTTACAGCATTCTTATAAAATCAATACATATAAACCTTTATTTTAAATACAAGACAACACAGAATTGTATTATCATAACTTGATAAAATAATGTAATTAGTGTTTTTTATATAAAGAGGAAACACAAAAGGTCCGATGAGACAAGAAACCATATGACTGCATAACAGAGTATATTGCTCAATTCTATAAATCACACATCAATATTAAGTAACAGACAAGTGTCCTACCCATTATGCGCCGTCTATGGCTGCCTCCCGGACTCCCCAACGCGCGTTTCGCCCACGCTTCTTCAGGGGGTACGAAACTAACGCTGGGAAGCCGGTTTATATGCATCGGGGCGGGTAGCATCGGCGCACGCGCCATGACCAGCTTCCGGGTCCGACACCTGCCCCACTTCCGGCAGCATGGCACTGGCGCACATGCGCGGGGTCCGACAGCACTATCGAACACCCAGTCCTGCGCAGTGCGCCAAGTGATGCCGGCGGGGACATGGGCGGAGCCTCGCCACTCAGTGCGCGTGCGCACACCCGTCTGAAGGGATGCATCCCTATACTCAGGTGAAGGTAAGGAGAGAGGGGACGGGGAGAATGGGGGACCAGGGAAGAATAGGTCTTAGGAGGGGGAGGAGAAAAAAAGAGTAAGGAAAACCAAAAAAAAGGAAAAAGGAGGAGAAAAAGGAGGAACGAAGTGTCATATTAGCGGTTACCAGTCTTCCATAACATTGTAAACAACACTATAACTGTGAGGTAGATGTGGTGAATCATGAATTTTGTGACATATTTCTAAAAGGGGAAAAGGAAGGAAAGAAAAGAAAGAAAAATGATAAAAGAAGAGTGAATTTGTTGAGGTTAATAAAAATCCAATGTGTGTCTGCCACATCTTATGTGTAAAGTGTAATGTGCATATTAAAGTGACAGTGCTATTATCCAAAATACCAGACAGATAAAAAAAACTTTTTTCCTTTCCTCTATACACATCAAAAAAATCCTGTGCACGAATAAAAATTACTAAATTGTAGTGAATACAAAAAACTGAGTTGTGCTAAACAAAAAAAACAAAAAACAGACCCGTTAAAATTATTATACGTTACTACTTGCTTACAGTAATCAAATCACTGCTTAAAGTGCAGACAGTGCAACTATGCTGCATATATTGCAGCAACTCCACAATCTCAGATGTGACTACTTCATTAGTGTCAGTGTCAACTGTCCCCCATTAATGCATCCAATGTATACCGTCCTCCCGGATCCATAACGTTTGATATCTTCAACATGAGTTGTTATTCGTCCTGGTTCGAGAGACCCCATAAGTGTCAATCATTCTTCCGGCAATATTCTCCCAGAACCAGGATACATCCCCATATAGTTCTCCTTCATCTTTTGTCATCCGGCTATTCCCAACGTACTGTACAATAATTCTAACAAGACAATACAAAAGTGACAATTAAAAACAGTGAACGATAGAGCTATACGTGGCTATACCCCTCGAACTGATCTTTATTTATAGAAATTGAATAAAGTGAGCGCCTCATGAGACCGAATGGGGAATAGTCCCCCAGCTGGGGGAACATCAATCTACATCTGTGCACAGGATCTTTTTCAAGTCCCCCCCTTGATTCCACAATGTATTAGGCTACATTTCCACAACTAACATATGGGGGACGTATACACGGATATAAGTTCCCCAATAGGAAGAATGGGCGCACGGCACCCAACGGGAGCGGTACGGTACCGCAACACGTGTGGCCCGTACCTTCGTACACCGGAAAAAAGACAGGACCATGGTCCTAACTCTTTTCCGTAATACTGGGAGCAAGAGATTACAATGGCCGCATGGAAAGCTGTGAGTCTGTTGTCCTCTTGCACCCAAAGGGGTTTATTTAGGGAGTAGGAGGGCTTTGTAACCATACAATCTTTTAACCCCTTAACGCTCTGCGCGTAGTCTTACGGCCAGAGGTATAAGGGATGTATGAAGGAGGCTCACGGCTGAGTCCCTTTCATACCAGATGGGGCTGGGGTTTTTTGACATTTCGCCAAAGCACCGACCGCGGCATTAACCCCTAAAACGCGCGGCAAAGTCGCCGGCGGCGTTTAAAAGACGGGGGCACGGGCGCCGCAACTCTTTAGTTCGATCGCCACGCCCGAACGTCATCGGGGGCGGCGCGATCGGTGTGCATTGGTAGCCTCGTGTCTTCTTTGACCACAAGGCTATCTGGCAGCTGCATATCGTTACAATGAGCCGTGGCTCATTTGTAATGATGTGCTGCAAAAACTGCCATATATTGCATACAGAAGTATTGCAGTATATGGTAGCAGCGATCTGACATCTAGGGGTAATGTACCTAGATGTCTAAAAGATAGTGAAAAAAAACAAGTTTAAAATAAAAAAAATTTAAGAAAATATTAAAGTTCAAATCACCCCTTTCCCTAGCCGGATTAAACACATAAAAAACATGTTAAAAATCCAGACATATAGGTATCGCCGCGTCCAAAAATGCCCGCGATCTATCAAAATATAAAAACGGTTACGGCCGGTGGTGACCTACCGAGGCGGGGAAAATGGCCCCAAACATGTCCGAAAGGCGCACTTTTACACCTTTTTTACATAACATAAAAAATTAAATAAAAAATGATCAAAATGTCGCACAGACCTCAAAATGGTAGCAATGAAAACGTCGCCTCATTTCGCAAAAAATGACCCCTCACACATCTCCGTGCGCCAAAGTATGAAAAAGTTATTAGCGTCAGAAGATGGCAAAAATTTTTTTTTCTTTTTTGTACACATTTGAGGACATCACCAACAGCATGTCAGCTTCGATGCAGATCCCATCGATCCTCAGTAGGGCGTCCATACTGTCCCTGACATAAGATGGCAAAACCTCGACTAATGGTTTTAAATAATAGTCTATAAATTTACAACTCGGGTCACATATGCCACCGATCCCAGAGACAATAGGACGTCCCGGAGGATCGACGGGATCCTTATGTATCTTGGGGAGCAAATAAAACGTTGGCACCTTTGGTTCCTTCACTACCAGTCCGTCAAACACTTTTTTTTGGGATAATTCCTTCTTCTACAGCAGAATCAAAGATTGAGATAATCTGGTTCTTACATCCCAATATTGGATTAAATGCTAGTTTTTCGTATGTATCTTTTTTCCTAAGTTGGCGCAGAGCTTCCCTCTCATACTTATCCTTTGGCCAGATCACGACGTTCCCCCCCCTTATCCGCTGCCTTAATGACAATGTCATCAAGTGACTGTAGCTCCTTCAGAGCTTTCTGCTCTGGTGCAGTCAGGTTATCTCGTTTTTTATTCTTGGATTGTGTTAAAATTTTGAGCTCCTCCGTTACCAATTTGGTAAAAATCTCAATTTGTGGGCATAGGGACAAGGGGGGGAACGTCCTAGATCTGGGTATAATGTCATGGGGAAACTTACCTTGAGTTTCGGATGCTTGTGCGCCGATGCTACCCGCCCGGATGCATATAAACCGGCTTCCCAGCGTTAGTTTCGTACCCCCTGAAGAAGCGTGGACGAAACGCGCGTTGGGGAGTCCGGGAGGCAGCCATAGACGGCGCATAATGGGTAGGACACTTGTCTGTTACTTAATATTGATGTGTGATTTATAGAATTGAGCAATATACCCTGTTATGCAGTCATATGGTTTCTTGTCTCATTGGACCTTTCGTGTTGGATTTCCTCTGTATATAAAAAACACTAATTACATTATTTTATCAAGTTATGATAATACAATTCTGTGTTGTCTTGTATTTAAAATAAAGGTTTATATGTATTGATTTTATAAGAACGTTGTAACTCCGTTTTTTTGTGGTAATATATGTTTTCAATAAGTTCCCTCGGGTCTCCTTGTTACATCTGAAATGGCAGCCACTAGGTGAGTCTTAGGCCGACACATGTGATTTTGAAAAACGCATGCGTTTTTTAACAGACTGCTTAAAAAACTGACCAAAAACGGGTTCAAAGCTGAGATTCACGTGTCTCATTTAAACCCTATGTTGGACACTGCCTATCTGCCCCTGGAAAGGTCCAAGTGTTACTCCGCTAAGTTGAATCTGTGGACCTTTCCAATCCTAGGACAGGTCAGAACTTCTCAACAAAGTATCATAGAGGGGTAGTGCTGGTGCCATTGGATCCATCTGGTTCCCCAGCATGTTGGACACAAAACATGGCTTTGTTTCCATTAAGAATTTTGAATATCTCCCCACCACAAGGTCTTATTGAGACCAAGGTGGGCCATAACTCCCTTTTGAAGTTACAGTGCCGTATGTCTGGTAGAAGACCTTTGCAGTATGGCTGTCCTCCTTAGGCTGCGTTCACAAGTTGCGTTTAGTTTGTGTAAATATGCGTTTTCAAATGCATCAGAGCAGCAGAGAAGAGGATATTTGCCTAATTTCATTGCTGCCAACTTTGCGTTTATAAAACGCCTGTGTTAACGTTGATTTATAAATGCAATGTGGACAGCAATGTAATTAGGCAAATCTCCTCTTCTCAGCGGCTCTGATGCGCTTGAAAACGCATACATTAAGGGCGATGTCACACGAGACGTTTTGGCTGCGTTTGCATTTGCCAAACCGCACCCACCGGCGGCGGGCCACGGCCCATTCCCATTGGTGTTTATATAGAAACGCCTGCGATTGGGAACGAGCCACCGGTGTTTTGCATTAAAGTAATGCAGTAAAAATACTGTATTGTAAAATAAAGTAATACTGTGCGAAAATGCCATATACTGCAATACAGCGGTATATGGTAAGAAAGATCAGACCATCTGGGGTTAATGTACCCTTGAGGGTCTAAAAAAATATTTTAAAAAATCGTTTCAAAAATAATTTAAAAAAGTAAAAAACCTAAAAGTTCAAATCACCCCCCTTTCCCTAGAACTGATATAAAACGTAATAAACAGTAAAAATCACAGACACAATAGGTGTTGTCGTGTCCCAAAATGCCGGATCTATCAAAATATAAAAACGTGTATTGCTGGCGGTGAACCAAATAATAGAAAATAGCGCCCAAATGTCCAAAACACGACTTTTACACCATTTTACATGACATAAAAAATGGAATAAAATGTGACAAAATGTCGCACAGTCCTCAAAATGGCAGCAATGAAAACCTCAGCTCATTTTAGAAAAAATCACCTATCACAGCTCCGTACACTGAAGTATGAAAAAGTTATTAGTGTCAGAAGATTGCAAAAAAATAATTTCTTTTTCACACAAAATCATTTAACTTTTGAATTAAACACAGTAAATGTATTAAACACAGTAAAACCTATACAAATTTGGTATCAACGTGATAACACCGAACCAAAGAATAAAGTAGATGTATTATTTGGAGCGAAGATTGAAAGTTGTAAAAATGGAGCCCAAAACAACGTGGCGTGACATGGAGAAGTAAAATTTCTTCTGGAAATTTCTGGATTTTCAAAGGTGGAGAGCGAGAAATAGGTGAAAAACCGTGCGTCCTTAAGGGTTAAATGGTATGAAATGTCTGGCTGTCTAGTTCTAGTTATAAAAGTTCTGCATGTGGTTTGCACAAGTCACAATCATATTGAGCTGCCAGTGTTTTGTTAGTGTGACCTTTATTGGGAAACCTCACATATTATAGATTTCCTCTCGGATCATTGCGCCGATTGTGGGAGTGTTCACGCTGCTGTTGCTAAGGAAGTACAAGCCGAGGCCTGTTGACCGTTGCTAAGGAAGTGAAGGCGTCTTCGCCGGGCCTGTTGCTAAGGAAGTGAGAGCCGGCGGTCAGTCGGCATCCGGCGCCCGGACAGAGGGACACAGTGACACAGTGACCGGCTGTGAGACATGGCAGGTGAGGGACGGGCCTCTGGGTGACAGTGGGTGCTGGAGGGGCGGCTGTGCACGGTGGTGGGCGGCGGCCGGGATTGAGCGCAGTGGCTCCCTGTACTGGGTCACAGAGGTCCGGGTATCGGATACAGGACACATGAATGACACCCGGAATACCGACCCATATGTTACATCCTGTGCCCTGCCTTGTGGATGCCCCTCACAATAACACTCCCTATCTTCCAGTCTGAGCCCTGCCCTGTATGTGCCCCCCGCTCCATATCTTCCGAGCTGTGCCCTGTCTGACGTCATGATGTCATATCTCGTACCTCAGTGGCTTGATGACATGTTTATTGCCTGATCTAATGATGTCATACGACCACTGTTATGGCGTCCTATCTTCTGCAGTCTCACTCATAGACATCATGTCAGTGTCTGGTTTGGGGTCACCATTATATGGCTGTGTGATTCTCTCTGCACTGATAATAATGTCTATTATTTAGGTCTTGTTCTAATATTTGTCTACATTTTTACCAGGCTTTATCTATAATCAGATGTGATTCTCTGGAGTGTAAGGTTATGTTCACATGTACCTCATACAGTGCTGATTTAAAGTATTTTACAGTCCCAACAAAGTGGATGAGATTTTAGTAAATGCAGGTGCTGCAAAATATATATTCACAAAGGAAACTGACCCATCCACACTATGTGTAATTATGCTGCAGATGTTTTATAGCAGTATCATGTTTGACCCCAAATTTCTGTGTGGTAGAGACCCCTGAGGATTTTCATAACACTTATGTCTGCTGACCAGCACAAATCCTTTCCCTCTCACAAGAGATGAAAAGATGTACCCTTTTACTGGTTAAATATCAGGTCTCCAGCACCCCCTAAGCTGCGCCAAAGAGACATACAAATTGGGGCACAGGCTTAATGCTTCCAGTGGTAGGGGATAGCTTTCCAACCTCCTGTCCCCGAGTATATAGTTAGCCCTCCCAATGTCCCCAGTATATAGTACGCCTCCAATATACATCTAGTGTCTGCCCCATTATATAGCCAGCCCCTTTGTAGTATGTAACCAGGCTGCCAACCCCTTTGTAGTATGTAGCCAGGCTGCCAGCCCCTTGGTAGTATGTAGCCAGTGTGCCAGCCCCTGCTAGTATGTAGCCAGCCCCCAGATTACCCAGAACATAAAAAAAAGTCAATACTTGCCTTTCCGACACCCCCCACAGGTCCTCTTCTTGATTCTTCTTCTTACTTCTGGCAGTGGCAGGTCTTTGCATACTGGCGGCGCACCCACTCTGGCATTAGCAGCCGGTGACATAATAGGCTGTGTGCTGGCAACTGCAGGTCCAGCACCACACACACACACACACACACACACACACACACACACACACACACACACACACACACGTCAGCGCCTGTTGATGCCGGATTGTGTGTTCGGTCAGCGTGCACAGAACTGCCATGAGAAGAGGACCAGCGGGGGTGTCGGAAAGGTGAGTAATTAATAATAATTCTTTATATAGCGCATACAGATTACGCAGAGCTGCACAGAGTTTGCCAGATCAGTCACTGTCCCCAATGGGACTCACAATCTAATCATTTTTTTTATTGATTATAAGCAGAGTTTTTTTTTTTGGTTTTTTTCAGCACATTTTTGTTGTAAGCGTAACATTGTGGTTTTGATCACACATACACACATGTCTGTGTTGGAAATGGAGGGTTTTCGGCCTGCTCACCGTTCCGCTCAGGGAGAAGAACTGCCTTATCTTTTCTGATGGCGGCACTGCTCAGACGCAATGTTCACGCTATACTGTGCCTGTGCAATTTCTATGGTGGCTGTGAGCTAGCCGCCGTTTTTGCAGCTATCTTTAATTGAACAGTTATAAACAAACGGAACATACTGGGTTCTATTACGGACCAAAATTACAAGTGATACAGGAGAGCTATTATAAGTGACATTCCATATACTAGAAAATATGCAATTTGAGTCTTGGGTGACAATGCAAGTAAATGTCTTGTCTTGAAGTCCCACTTCTGTATGTTTGCTAGAGGAGCTTAGTCAAATTTCTGTGTTACAATTCCCCCAGTAAATATAGGTTACAGCAAGTTTCTCCCTCGGCTTCAAGGATGTCAATCATTAAGGGACACAGATCATGCCAGAAGAGACACACTATTAAGACAAGGGGTAACAAACCACTGGGACAGACGGGTAGTGGGGGAGGGGGTTAATATCCGAACTGCCCGCCCACACAGAGTGTCCTATCAGTTCCTGGCTCACAGTGTTTCCAGGCCAATAGACCCTAAGGTACCAGTGGATAGGATGATATCTTCGCCCTCCATGGGTTCCACACTTTATCAAATCTTGGGTATTAAGCAGGCTGCTTAATTGGTCGTTAATCATAAACCATGTTAGTTTGGTCCTGATATAGGAAAAGGGGATGACATTAGATTTCCAGAAACTTGCAATAGCGATTTTAGCTGCTAAGAGGGTATATTGTATCAGTTAAAGCATGGTTTTATGGATTTCCGTGATTCAACCATTCAGGAAAGCAGTTACCGGGTTGAATTGCGGTTGACAGTTCGTCAAATGACAGATCAGATCCCAGACTGTTTTCCAGAGTCTCGCTACAACCTGGCACACAATAGTATATAGTAATATTTTGCCTGTACACATTGATTGACATCTCTTGCAGGAAGATAAAAACCGGTGCATCAGCAGGTACAGCCCCATTCCAGGCACAACAAGAAGCAAATTTATAATATTATGGTTCACTGAGAAAATAATTTCGAAAATGGTAGAGGCTTCGTGCACATAAATGTAGGATTTGCTTGGAAAAATGGATTTCTATGGGCTCACATGCATTGCTGTGGTTACTACAGCCCTTATAGGAGCTGAATTTCCGAGCCGCAAAGCAGTGTTTCTATTACCTTTTAAAATGCAACCAAAGCTCAAGGTGTGAACATGGCCTTTATGTGAAATTGAAGGTTTCCAGGAAAGAGCAGTAAATGAATTGTAAAATCTAAGGCTCGATGCACACAACCAACGTGATTTTAAGCCATGAAAAAACGGTCATTAGGTTCCATATTTCACAACCATTTTGGCATCCGTTTTTCACAAATCCATATGGTGCCATCATATCCTGCATAGCATTGCAAATCATGGGTTTCAAAATTATTATATACATATGTGTATAAAACATACATAGTCAGATTATTCAATAGTAATCCATGGAAAACTGTTCTAATTTGGACATGCTATTCTTTTAACATGGTCCTTCATCTGTATTCAGTGTGCAATTCGTTCACATAAAGTATGGCGCACAATGCCGTTTTACACTGTGGTAGGCATGTGTGCTTAACCCCTTAAGAAACATAAACGTGTATTTTCCTCCTGAGTGAAGACTTTGCTACTTAGGATGGATATCCACATCCTGGAGATTGTACAGGTACCCGCAGTGTGCCCACTTTATCAGCTAAAGGAAGGCTTTGCAGTTGTATAGTGTGTACTGTGCAGTGAATCTGCAGTGTAAGGACTTATTCAGATTGGCGTGTTTGAAAAAATGCTGGCGTGTGATGTCCATTTTCAGTCCGTTTTGTATCCGCATCAGATGGTTTTTCTAATCTATTCTCTGTACAGCCCAGCAACATTTGAGAAAAATCTGTGTGCCATTCATATTTTTTGCAGATCCATTGACTTCTTTGGAGGTTCAAAGTCTGCAGGTGAGAAAAAAAATATTGCATGCTGCTATTTTTTTCTCCCTGTCTGCATATTTGTGAAAAAATTGGATGTGTGAACAGACCCATAGGAATCAATGGGTCAGTATGCCATCCGCAAAAAAAACAATAGCATATGGAACTCAAAAACACCCGTCTGAATGAGCACTAATACAATGTAAGGGATTCATGATAATCCTATATAAAAAAAAAAAAATTATATGTGTCAAATTTGCATGATATATCCCAGTGATGGGCAACCTTTTGAGCTTGGTGTGTCAAAATTCGGCAAAAAACCGAGCATAACTCGGTTGGTGTGTCACCTCGACAAAAAAAAAAAAATAATTTTATGATATTTATAGTTTAAATAACAAATATGTATATTATTTAACTTCTAGGGTACTTTAACCCTAGGAATGTGTGATTGATCTTACCATATACTGCCGTACTACAGTCTGGCAGTATATGGGGATTTTCCACATCTATTACTATGTGCAAAACGCACAATGTAATAGATCGGTTACAATCAGACACGTGTAGAAATGCTTAGTAACCTGTGAACTTTCAGTCATATATAAACTCATAGAACCAGGCTCTATGACTGTGAAAATCTTCTTACATTTATAATTCACGGCCCCCTAAATAAAAATGAAATTATGCTAATGAGCATGAAGGGCTTTACCAAAGCCCTTCCTTGCTGCAGATTCACACACGGCTACACTGTGCAGGGGCACTATAATCCCCCCCCCACACACACACTGTGTGCCCCTTTTATATCAAAGCTTGAATTTGATGGTAGATTTCCCTTTAAATAGTTAAAGTAATAAGTGAAAATGCCCAAAAAACTTATATTGAAGGGCAAAATACATATGAAATTCCCAACTTTGCTCACTATCTCTGGCCCTTTAAGAGCCATGAACTAGAAGCAGTCCTGTGATCTGATGATGCCGTCACTGGGCGTACTTGCAGTATCATGGTTGGTGCTGATCACAGGTCTGACTGATGCTGGGTATATCATACACTGTTCAGCCTGTTTTCTGAACTCTCAAAAGGCCATTATTACAAGCAGCGGCTTGTGCAACTTAAAGGTATAGTAACTCCTTGAATTCTGCTTCGAGGCTCAGCAGACGGCATGTAACCTAAGAGGGGAAGAGTCATAACAATGTACAGTATATGTTTAGACCGATCAATATATAGCGTCTGCGGCATCGTCTGGTATATGCATTTCCTGGAGTGGAGCACTAAGATGCCCAAGAAAGGAGTAGCAAATTGGTGAACGTGTTGAAAGTAATTTAACCCCTTAATGACCAGACCTAAATGACCAACCTTTTATCACCAAATACTATTTAGTGTTTTCATGGACATGATTCTGTATCAATTCCTCATGGTTTTCTAGATCTCTGCTTGCTGACCTTCTATAGAAAGCTTCTATGTTTACGTCCAGTGGATAGAAATCTGTCCATGGTCACACAGGTGCAGACAGTAATCAGAGCTGTGTGTTATATATGAGCTGTGCACCTGTGTGACCATGGGCAGATTTCTGTCCACTGGAAATAAACAATGAAGCTTTCTATAGAATGACAGCAAGAAAACCGTGAGGAATTGATACAGAAAGTATATTGGAAAATTGTATAACTTTCCTTAATTCAAACAATAAAACTTATTTGCTGAAATGGGAATACCCCTTTAAATTAGCAGATTAGCCGAAAGCTGCTCTGTTGTTATGGACAACACCATCACTTTATATGCTCAATCGTTTTCATAAGCAGTTTCAGTATACATGTCAAATGTTACCTATACTCTGCTGTGTTAAAGCCTATATTATACTCTAAAGCTACACTCACTATTCTGCTGGTACATATTGCTTCAGAGTTGCACCTTCTGCACATACAGTGTACTGTACCCCTTCTGTATTTCATAGCTGCACTGGATATTGTTAATACCCTTTTGGGCTTGACTTCAGTCAACTATTAGTGTAGAACATGCTGTTCTATTAAGATGGCATTAAAGATCAAATGGTAACTATTACACATTGTACCTCCAGTGCTGAGAATTATCAGGTTTGTGTCCATACGTATGTGTGTATGATTGATATCCGGTATTCAGAGAGCACAGAAAATACTAATGAGACCCTTCTAATGTGTCAATCCATTATCTATGGTGCACAGGTAGCGACACATTAAACATAAATAGCTTTCTCATTTCCAGTGCTGTGTACAGTTACAAATTTAACAATCAATTAAACAAAAAAATAAGAAATAAACAGTTGTTTTGCCTCAGCAATTCGCTTTTGGATTCCTTTCCCCGTTACTTTTAAATGAAAAAGGTGGATTCCTTCTTGGGTAAGGAGCAGATGCTGTTGGAAAAAGCTGCAAAAACCTCCATATGTGCGGTATATAGCTACTGGTATCATCCGCATGTGTTGCTGCATGGTGTAACCCTGTACTTTGTACGGTTCAGCTAGAGGTGTGGGGTGGTGAGGAGCTCCCATCTTTTGGACTTCCTGGGAATTTGTGGATATTGAAGAATGATGCATGGGCTTCTGGTTGTTGTCCTCCAACACATAGGTGTGTGAGTGTGTATCTTGGGCAGTCTTTTCTTCTGTCATCAGCTTAGAAGCAGACCTCACAATAAGTACAAAAAAGTTGGCCCAATGTAACCTAAGAAAGATATTAACATCCCAAGATAGTAATCAAGCATCACAGAAAGACAGGATATAAATAGGAAATAATCTTTATTCAAAAATTCATAAGTTAAAAACAGGAGTATGCGCACTGGAGAGCTTTTTAACAGTTTTTTCTTATGAATTTTTGAATAAAGATTATTTCCTATTGTTTACATCCTGTCTTTCTGTGATGCTTGAGACCTCACAATAAGGTTACATTCACACGAACGTGATTTTTCCAGTCTTGTATTTCTGTGCTGCATGAATCCGTATATATGTGACAATTTTCATCCGTATCCATATAAAACGCGTTGACTATTGGCTGGCTGATAGAATGCACCTCCCGCTAGTTCTG
Organism: Engystomops pustulosus; assembly: GCA_019512145.1. NCBI lineage: Eukaryota > Metazoa > Chordata > Amphibia > Anura > Leptodactylidae > Engystomops > Engystomops pustulosus. The sequence continues at coordinate 61,660,950 of CM033646.1, forward strand.
GATATTGCGCACATATATATACGGCAGAATACAGTGCACAACCATATTCAGCACATATAATTTATAGGTTCCCACAGGCTTCTATAAGGATGTGCGGAAATGTATGATAAAAAAAAAGGAAATGCTCTATATTTTTATATTGCTCACTATATAATACAGTACTGTGGGCAATACGGCCATGTAAATGAATGGCCAAATTGCCCATTATTATGAATGGAACCATTTTCTACCCGTATAAAGGGCTGTTTTCATACATTTGTTTGAATGCAGCCTAACACACAGGCTGCAAACAATGAACCACAGTACAATTGTTTGCGGCCTCTGTTACAGGAAGCATAGAGCAGACATATGGTAAATATTAACTTGAAATAATATGAGTAATAGGTCCTTTATTTAATTCTTAAATAAAAATGTCAATATGTAGCGTTGTATTCATTGCTGATGGTGTTATTCCAGGGGAGTAAAATATGAGAACAGGAAGCAGCGTCTTTACTACAACTCCTTGGAATGATCCTCCGGTCAAATGGTCCACCTCTTCCAATAAAGGCACAATAGTAAATGATGTGCTTCACTATTTATGGTGCATGGACACTGATTGTATTTTGTTGCAGCCTTAATGTTTCTATACGGCTTTACATGCTATGTGTCATTAAATACCTCATGGGTAATGCACACTAATATTGGATGCATGGAATCATGTTTTATAGAATCCTGTTATTTTTGGGGTGAAGACTTTATTCCTTTTTATCACAGCTTTACAAGAAGGCATTGATGCCACACCACCTTATATTTTGGATTGTCTATATATGATATTAATCGTCAAATGTTACATTACACATATTTTAAAGGCAATCTGACACCCCAAATCTACTCCATAAACACCAAATAGTACCTTAGATAATAAAGTAAATGTGCCTCAATGCTTCTGCTGTGGCTCCTTCATTGAAAAAATTCCTTTTATTTCTCCTCTAGTACAGTATGTCAGAGATCCAGTAGAAGCATTGTGGCATATTTGCTGTGTTGTATAAGGTACTATTTGGGGTTTTTCACATGCTTTTGTCTTTACTGCCCCAACACACTTGATAGTGCTTTTGGTAGTATTTTCTAGTCTGTTTTTTTTTTTTTTTTAATTGGGTGTAGTGGTTAATTATATTTGAGGACTCCAGTATTTACATTACCCTTGTGTGACCTATTGCCACTACAAGCAGTGGCAGTAAGTTGTTTTTTATATTTTGTTATTAGTTTTTTTTGTAATGGACCTTTGTGAAGCTCTGAGTATTTGAGCTGTGAGCATAGCAACAACAGCAATATTATCTCTTCCTCTCCTGTGACCCACTTTACTGGCACATTGACCTTGAACAGATATCAGGCAGTCTGCCTCTTTCCACAGAGATGACAGATGTTCTGCTGAGCCACTACTGTATGTAATACACTGCATGCTATGGAGACGTACTCGAATTTAATTCTAGAATTACTTTTTTCACAATGTAATCTCCTTTCTTCCTCTTAGGGTGGTAATTAGAAGAGTGGAGAAGTGAATCAGGACCTCAGAACCACCTGAACCAATTCAAGATGTCAAAGTTAAAGAGTTCAGAATCTGTGCGAGTTGTGGTTCGTTGTCGGCCCATGAACAGCAAAGAAACAGCTGCCGGGTTTGAAAAAGTAGTAAATGTCGATGTAAAGCTTGGTCAAGTGTCTGTGAGGATCCAGAAAGGAGCTTCCAATGAGATGCCTAAAACGTTTACCTTTGATGCCGTCTATGATGGTAATTCCAAGCAGGTTGAGCTTTATGATGAAACGTTCCGGCCTCTGGTTGACTCTGTTTTGCTCGGTTTCAATGGAACAATTTTTGCATATGGGCAAACAGGCACTGGAAAAACGTACACAATGGAAGGGATAAGGAACGACCCTGAGAAGAGGGGAGTGATACCAAACTCATTTGATCATATCTTTACACACATTTCAAGGTCCCAGAACCAACAATACTTAGTGAGAGCATCATATCTAGAGATTTACCAGGAAGAGATCAGAGACCTTCTCTCTAAAGACCAGTCTAAACGCCTGGAGCTGAAAGAAAGACCGGACACAGGTGTATATGTGAAGGATCTTTCATCTTTTGTCACTAAGAGTGTGAAAGAGATTGAACATGTCATGAATGTGGGAAACCAGAACCGCTCAGTTGGTGCAACCAACATGAATGAGCACAGCTCCCGTTCACATGCCATCTTCATGATTACTATTGAGTGCAGTGAGCTTGGTTTGGACGGCGAAAACCATATCCGTGTAGGAAAGCTAAATTTGGTAGATCTGGCTGGAAGTGAACGGCAAACAAAGACCGGAGCCCAAGGGGAAAGACTAAAAGAGGCTACAAAGATTAACCTGTCCCTTTCCGCACTGGGAAATGTAATATCAGCCCTTGTAGATGGCAAAAGCACTCACATACCATACAGGGATTCCAAACTTACTAGATTGTTGCAAGACTCTTTGGGTGGCAATGCCAAAACAGTCATGGTAGCAAATATTGGCCCAGCCTCATATAATGTGGAAGAGACTCTGACCACATTACGTTACTCAAACCGTGCCAAAAACATCAAGAACAAGCCCAGAGTCAATGAAGACCCCAAGGATGCCTTATTAAGGGAATTCCAAGAAGAAATTGCAAGGCTCAAGGCACAGCTAGAAAAAAGGGTTGTGGGTAAAAGACGTAAAAGGGGAAAAAGGAGAATGGGTGTGGATGGAGCAGGAGAGGATGATGAAGATGGTGATTCTTGTGAGGGAGAAGATGAGGTGGAGGATAAAGAAGATTATTGGAGGGAGCAGCAGGAGAAGCTGGAGATTGAGAAGAAAGCCATTATAGAAGACCACAGTCTAGTGGCAGAGGAAAAACTTAAACTCTTACAAGAGAAGGAAAAGAAGATGGATGATCTAAGAAGAGAGAAGGAAGCTATGGAAATGTTGTCATCCAAAGTAAAGGTAAAAAGTCTTTTAAGTTAGAAGATGGGAATACACCTAATTTATGAAGTATTATAGAGAGCTGTTGATGAATCCTTCAGAACATAGATCTGATTGTAAATCTCTATCAAGTGCCATAGGGTTTTACCTTCTACTTTTCATATTCCCATCAATACTGACATCTGGTTTCTATTTAATTCAATGATTCATGGGTCATTGATTGTCAAATCTACTTTACAGACAAGACTCTAAAGAACTTTCCAAGGTTCAGAAATTAGAGGAGTTGCCACTTTCAGCAAAGAATTGATATTGTTTGTGTATGGAAAAGTTATACAATTTTCCATTATACTTTCTGTATCAATTCCTCACCGTTTTCTAGACTGCTGCTTGCTTTGCTTCTATAGAAAGCTTCAAGTTTACTTCCAGTGGATATAATATGTCCTTGGTGATGTGATGGAGGTGCAGGTGCAAAAGCCGTTATTATCACACAGCTCCTATTACTCTCCACTGGAAGTAAATAGAGAAGCTTTCTATAGAAGTACAGCAAGCAGAGATCTAGAAAACTATGAGGAATTGATGCAGAAAGTATATTGAAATATTGTATAACTTTTCATTACACAAATAGTAATAAATTATTTACTGAAAGTGGCCAACCCCTTTAATTTCCAATATGCACTGTTTTATTCATACCTAGGGTGTTGAGTTCAGTAGGTCAGCTCTTGCTGGTCAGTGGTAGTAGTCCACTAAAATGTGTTTTGCCTTGCTGTCAATGAACAATCAGGGGTTCTTATTACTTATTGGAGAGGACCAACGTAGATATTAGGTGACACGTGTCACCGACCATAAATGATGCCACATTGTTAGATGTAACATTATGCATATTAGCCTTCTGCCGTATAAAAATTCTTGATGTATTGAGTGCCTGGCTTTGGTGCAAGATTTTATCCGCTATTCAAGTCATAGCATTATCATACTCTCAGGTGCCTGTCTATTTCATCAGCTGAGATCTTTATCAGCTGTCGCCATAATTTAGCACCCTCATGTAAGCTATGAAATATCTTTTCTACTATTGCATCTTTCACACTAAAACATAACTGTTTGATATATTTTATATAATATAATTTTCAATTCCATATGGAAATGAGCTGAAAAGAATAATTTTTAGAGGCTAGAAAGTGAACATTGCTTCAGATGCCCCACTTTTGGGCTGTATTGCACAACCATGGGACTGGTGTCATTGTAAAGAGAGTCTCATCTTTCAAAATGTATCAAATTGGTGGTTCTGTTTATTTAAAAACTTTGAATACCGGCAATAAAAGCTGTATTTGGGAATTGGATCTTTATCTGTAACTCAAATTCCCAGCTATTTCTAACTGTCCCCATCTCCAATTCTTTAGTATACAGAACCACAATCCTTCTCATATTCACTATGACTCCAGTAACATGGTACCTCTATTCAGTCCAAGTTAGAAGTGTCTGAAGTAGTGCTGCTCCTCCATCCTCCTAAAAGTGACTCTTTTTAGCTTATTTGCATAAGACTTTGGAGTCTATTTTATTTTTTTATAGGTATATAGGAAAGGCAGAATGATGGAAAGGATATATCATACCCTACCTAAGGGTTCTGGTAGTTCGGCTGCTGACAGGTTCCCTTTAAGGGCCCATAACCTCTTCACATCCTAATTCTTAGCATGGATGTGTTTTCCTGGTTGAATATAAAGGAAATTCTGAGTAGCGTATTGTTATATCAGCTTGTCACCCTTTATGTACACTAATGCGGAGGCTGTCTCTTAGGCTATGGAGAGTAAACTTCTTGTTGGTGGAAAGAATATTGTTGACCATACCAATGAACAGCAGAAGATCTTGGAGCAGAAAAGACATGAGATCGCTGAGCAGGCAAGTACTAGATCTACTTGAAAATGCCTAAATCTACAAGGCGCAGAAGTCTAAATTATGTCTACTTAATCTAGAAACGTAGAGAGAGGGAGATGCAGCAGGAGATGGATAGTCGTGATGAGGAGACGCTGGAGCTGAAAGAGACGTACAGTTCCTTGCAGCAGGAGGTTGACATCAAAACTAAGAAACTCAAAAAGGTGAGTTTTGTGTTAATGTTTATCACTCCACAGTTTGGGTGGCACAATTTAAGGCCATCACTCATTTCCCTTTGTTTCTCAGCTCTTTTCCAAGCTTCAGGCAGTTAAAGCGGAGATCCATGACTTACAGGAAGAACACATCAAAGAGCGCCAGGAACTGGAGCAGACGCAGAACGAACTTACCAGAGAACTGAAGTTAAAGTGGGTATCTGAAGCACTATGACAAATCTATTATTATCTCTGCCAAATGGTATAGTCAACAGCAGAAGACAGGGAAAGGTCTCATGGGTATCTAGATGCAATTGCAAAAACTTGCAAATCAAAGTTGAAGCAGCTTTTTGGGGATGCCATTAACTTGAGACACCCTGCTCCCCGACAGCGTATACAACCCCTCTAATGAATCTCTGGGTGAGTCTTCATGACTTCATCAGCAGATATATGGTATCTGGTTGCTTGTGGTCTTGTGTCCCTGTAATCTGTTTAGGAAATGGAGAGCAGGATGTGTGAATTATTTATCAGGCTGTTTATATCTGCTTTATAATTGCAGACATTTATAACAAACAGACTTTGAATCATCACTACTATGGCACATTCCTCATTACACAGGCTCAAAGCTATGGAAAAGAATGAGACCCAGTTTTATTACACCCTATTTCAGAGTTTGTCTGGGATTACCTATATTTTTACTATGAAAATTACATGCTGCACTGCTGTTGCCCGCCTGCTACAGCTATAGTGGCTATTTAGATGGGCTACTTTTAAGTGTTGGTACCAGCCTTGATGGCCAGTGCTATATATATTTTTTTTTTGACATAAAGAGTTTTATACCTATCACAGAATGCGCTTATTTACATTAGAGGATTCAATTTGGGACTTTTCTCTGCCAAACTAGTCAAGAGGTAGCTTATATCCATAGCGGAGAAGCTGTTCCATCCAGTCATATGATTGGTACCTTCAGAGGTTAATAATTTGGCAGAAGTGTGTCAGATGCTGCATTTAAAGGCCATTTACCATTAGTTTTACTAACCATTTCCTAAGGAACTATTCTTCTCAGGACTTCTTTTATTATAACTCTATTTGCCAAGATTTTGCAATAGAGTTATAAAAATTATGCTCCCGCTACATCACCAGAGCAAATCGTCTTTTAATTTATTCACTCCTACGTTACGCGACCAGTCTCACCTGGTCCGTGACGTCACCTGCTCTATGTATTGTGGACAGGCTGGACTTGTAGAGTAACATGGGACTAAATAAATTATATGACAAGGTGCTCTGAGGCTCTCCGTTGATGTAGCCGCTGATTAGCATAATTTTGAAGATTATATTACCGAAATTGCGCGTATAATAATAAAAGAAGTGCCGAGGAGCATAATTCCTCAGGATATGATTAGTAGGACATTTCTACCTTCAGTAAAACTGGTGGTAGATGTCCTTTAAAAGTAACCTGTCGACAGAAATGTACCTAATAAACAGCTGCCGTTATGTTGTTAGGCAGCTAAAGCCCTTCCAGTTCATGTCTCTTTTATTGCCTAGTGTGGTGCCATTATCCAGATAATCAACATTGAAGTGAGATGTAGTAGATCTGGTTGTGTAAAGTAACAGAAGCAGAGCCTTTAACAATGAAGTTGAGCTCTCCCTTCATCAGAATGCCTTCTTCATTGTAATTGGTGTTCCTACATCCAGGAACATCATAACTGGCTCCCCGGGAATCTAGTTTGTCATGTCATTCGCATCACATCAGACATTATCATTAAGGGAGAACTTGACTTCAGTTCTAAAGTCTCTTTATACAACCAACAATTTCAAATTTGATTTTCAGAATGATGGGGCATGAAAGAAACTGGATCTGGAAGATGTTAATCTGCTTGACAAGATGCTCAAAACCAGTTATTAGGTTAATTTCTATTGACATGGAAAACAATAGGAATAGTTCCAGCACTCCAGTATTTTATTTGTCATAACAACTGGTAAAAGCCATCCATAATGAACAGTTTACACGTTGCAGACTTGGCAGAGTCTTTAACGCCCATCATAAAATACATCAGGCTGTCGTAAATGGGAGTATGGATAGGGCTCACGGACAAATCTCACTGCCTGAGAAAAAGAACACTTAAAATATTAAATTTTAATTCAATCAATTTAAAAAAGGGCCACTCTTCAGCCACTAGAAATTCAGTATATCAGGCGTATTCAGTGTATGTATTGGGGATCGGGACTATATTGCTACTCCCACTCATATCACCCCCTTTATTTATTATTGTTTCCTAATTAACATACAACTGACTAGAAAATGTGTCACACACACGCAGTCATGATTTAACCAGTTGAGGTCACTGCATACTGCTAACACACAGTCCACCAGTAGAGTGCTATTCACATTAACTATAACTTGCACTCTAACTAATCCTATGTTTGTCCTCCGCCTGACGCGTTTCTACACTCCCCAGCAGGGTAGTGTGTCATCAGAGGCTTAAAGGTAGAACCTATAGGATATCGCCGATACACAGAATCATATTTATGTGTGTATCGGCCGGCGTCACCCGGCACTATTGAGGCCGTAGACGCGCGCGGCAGATCGCGCGAAGTATAAAGGGTAAGCCACGCCCACAATGGGAGGAGCTACCTCCGAAAGTGGCCAATCGCGGCAGGACCCCAGAAGAGGGCTCGTCCCCTGATTGACAGATTGAGAAACCAGGGACCTAGCAACTTCAGCAGTATCTGTAAGTATACCCCATAGTCGCCGATGCAAATTGCAATCCATTTAGTTGTGTTCCCATGCCCAGGATTGTTTAATACATGCATGGCCCCCACATCGGATTGCATCAAATTCAACAAAAGAGTTATTTGAGGATCGTATTGCGGTTTATATACTCCAAAAAGTTCTGACAAATCCATGATGACAGAAAGAGTGTACAGTGAAAGGATCCATCATACAGTAAAGGATGTTCAATAAAAGGGATGGAACTAGGGTGGTATAGGCCAAGAGCACACTGAAAAAATATAGAGGAAAAGAATATAAAGGTACCATCCATGAGGAGATGGAATGAGGTTACTCATGAAGATCATAAGAAACAGCTATAATTTATTAGATCATTGAGACCCCGGGGTTTCTCTGTGGCCAACACACAAATCCATCTCGCCTCGCGTTGGAGGAGGACACGATCAAAGTCCCCTCCACGCGCTGGAGGTGTCACCAATTCCACCCCCTGAAACTTAATGCTCAGGGGGTCACCATCATGATTGTCCCATACATGACGGGCGATCGTGGTGTCTTTGGAATTTTTAATATCCCTGACATGTTCTCGGATTCGCACCCGGAATTCCCTAAAGGTCTTTCCGACGTACTGGATGCCACATTGACATGTACCCAGGTAAATCACCCCCATGCTTTTACAGTTAATAAATTGTCTGTTTTTAAACACTCGCTTGGTTGATGTGCTGGTGAATGATTTACTCGTGGCGATGGATTTACAAGCCTTACATGACCCACATTTGAAGGTACCAGTGGGTGGTTTAGGCATCCAAGTACCGACCATGGGTGGTCCAAGATGGCTATGGACCAATTTGTCCCGCAAATTTTGACCTCGTCTATATGTAATTTGCGGGACATCGCCCACTTGGTCCCCTATATCCGGGTCCAATTTAAGGACCTTCCAGTGGGTGGACAGGATATCCCTCACTTGTTGGTATCGAGAATCATAGGTCCCTATGATCCTTGCAGTGCCGGGCGAGGGATCCCTAGTTTTAGGAACAAGGAGATCATCCCTATTGCTGGTAATGGCCGCCTGATACGCAGTTCTTAAAACATCATCAGGGTACCCTCGATCTTTAAATCTCGATCTGAGGTCCGCTGCGGCTGATAGGTATTCAGCCATGTCTGAGCAATTTCTCCTAATTCTGAGATATTGCCCCTTTGGTATGCCGCGTTTCAGCGCTTTAGGATGCCAACTGTTCCATACCAGAAGGGAGTTTGTTGCTGTAGAGCAATGGAACCCATAACGGTAAATAGTGCCTAAATGTTCGAATCGCCTTTTGCCTCCAATAAAAAGTGATCCAAAGATTGTACAGTTTTCAAAATGGTATAAATGAAACGCGATCCGATCCCGCAATCATTGATCAACTTACACCACTCAGTACACTGAAGTATGAAAAAGTTACAGGTGTCAGAATATGACAATGCAAGTATTTAGGAATTGAGACATAATCAAACAATATAAATATGGTACCCTGTTTCCCCGAAAGTAAGACAGTGGGTCTTTTGGGGGTAAAAAGAATGTATGACACTGTCTTACTTTCGGGGTATGTCTTATATTGGAAAAAAATGTCGATTTTTGTTCAGGCGGGGGGGGGGGGGTGTTTTAACACAAACTATAGTACTGTGCAAGCAAACACATAGAGCAGGAAGCTTCTCCCTCAGCTCCATGCTGCAGACTCCACAGTGTGCAGCGCTGTCTCCTCTGCCTTGAGTCATGTGACCGGAGCCTGCACGGAGTAGCTGAGCTCCGGTCACATAATCTTCTATTGGGCCGGGAGCTACAGCAGTGACATGAAGAGGCTGCATTGACATGAAGCGGCTCCGTCCGCTCTAACTATGTCTTACTTTCGGGGTACGTCTTTCATTAGCCGACCCCCGTAAAACACCCACTACGTCTTACTATCGGGGGTGTCTTTCTATCGTGTCTTTCGGGGGTGTCTTTCTAACATGGTATAACTGAAATCGTATTGATCCAAAGGATAACAGAGGTGTCATCTCGAGCGCACGTTGAAAGCCGTTCAAATAAAACCCATCAGAATATGGTGCAAATTTGTTTTTTTGCTCATTTAACCGCCATTGGACTTTTTTCAAGCTTCCCAATGCATAGCACAGAATATTAAATGGTGCCCATTGAAAATAAAATTTGTTGGACATAAAACAAGCCCGCATATAGCCTTGTAAACAAAAAAAACTAAAAAAAAGTTGGAAGGAGGAGTAAAAACCGGAAATTAAAAAAAAAAATGAAAATAACTTGGTCTTGAAACGATTATAATAACATTGTCTGAAACACATAAACTGCTCATTAGTGTTGTTATGACAAATAAAGACTAATATTAAGACCATACCAGGAATTTTTGGAGCTGTTCCTATTGTTTTCCCATGAAGATACGCGTGCCTATCCTGCATTTTGTTTTGTGACACACTTACTTTGTTACTTTGGTCCTATTAAGAGAAACGCCTTTTATAAGCACTGAGCCGGTTTGGACTTCTGTCCTCTCTTTCTAATTTCTGTTGACAAGTTCCCTTTAAAGACAACATGCCCTGTACATTTTATCACCTCCTTTCATGTCATGTGTATTTGTTACCTGCTATTTTCTGGTTTTACTTTCTGAATCAATGAATTCATGATTGGATCACAAGATGTTTGATGACTTCTGGCCCTTTTACACCCCAGGCATTTGATCATTGAGAATTTCATTTCAATGGAAGAGAAAAACAAAATGATGAATCGCTGCTATTTTGAGGAAGAGGAGGATCAATGGAAGCTTCACCCAATCAGCAGGCTGGAGTGAGTACTCAATTACATGGATCTACCTTCTGTTCTAACCTCCTTTGCATCCGTCTTAACCGCATTTTTATTTTCATAGAAATCAGCAAATGATGAAAAGGCCCACGTCTGCCATAGGCTACAAGAGGCCGCTGTGTCACCATGCCAAGATGTCTATGATGGTCCGGCCTGACCCCAGATACCGGGTATGAAAACTGCTCCATGTAAAGCACATTGGGGCACATTTACTTACCCGGCCCATTCGCGATCCAGCGGCGCGTTCTCTGCACAGGAGTACGGGTCCACGCGTGATTTAAGATGGTAGTTCCTCCGCGTCCACCAGGTGGCGCTGCAGCGCGAAAAATCTTAACGCCCCGGAATGCCACCATCCTGAAGGTGAAGGTGAGCGCTCCCCAAGCGACACATTTTCGGTTTTTAATGCGGCGGTTTTTCCGAATACGTCGGGTTTTCGTTCGGCCACGCCCCCCCGATTTCTGTCGCGCGCATGCCGGCCCCGATGCGTCACACAATCCGATCGCGTGCGCCAAAAACCCGGCAATTCATGTACAAGCGGCGGCAAATCGGAATATTCGGGTAACACGTCGGGAAAACGCGAATCGGGCCCTTAGTAAATGACCCCCATTGACTCCTATAAATTGGTCGCAAATGTTCTGTTTTTACATTTTTATCAACTGCACAAATACATTTCACTTGCACTGCTACACTGCAAAAAGTACTCAGCTACTCGGCTCAGAAAGAGGGTGCTCTTGTAGCACTCCTTCACCAAAAGAGTGATGAGGACGTGGTGTTCCATACCCTGCATATAGAACATACAACGTGTTTATCTGTTGACAATAAAAATAGCTTGGGTGACAAAAACTGTCCTAAATGTTATATTTATCAGGTACACTTTGGATAAATAAATTAAACAGTGCTGTTTTGCCCTTTCTTTTTTAATATTAAGGGCTTGAGACACTTTTTAAAGGGGTTTGCCCATGAAAGAAAATTCTCAAATTTCCACCCCCTAGTGATGTTTACACAATAAAGATCATTTTTAAGCCCTTACTTTACAAAGTTTTATTGCTATTTTAGCTCCTATCACTCGGTGATGGTCAGTGTAAGATTCCAGATTGTGGATGGGGACACACACATTATGATCCCTGTAGTGCTGTGAGATAGTGTCATGACAATGTGATGAGATTATCAGGGTACAGGTTTATCTACACTTTCATTTAGTTTCTGAACATTGTACTTTCTCCCCTCTGCTATCACAGCCATTACATACTGTCAGCTCTACTATATACCCCCCTCTCTCTGCTCTGGATAAAGAACTTGCCTGTAGCTTGAAGCTTTACACTCCTCACACTGTGATGCCGACAGGAAATCAGTGTCTATGTCAGTGTGTTAGAGCTTGTCCTGGAATGCAAGGAGAGGGGCCCTTGCAGGGAGCAGAGGGAGAGAGAAGATCCAAGCGTCAGGCAAGATGGCTGCCGACCCTAAAGTCAGAAGATCCGGGGTTGGAAACCAGGGGGAACTGAAATTGTATACACCAGGACTGATAGAGACTTGCCTTTAAGGACTTATATGACTAAAACAGACACTGCCTTGCAAAAGGGGACTGCCAAACTTTAAGAAGCTTTGAATATAAATGCCCAAATGACTTCGTTTATTGATAATGTTATGAATACTGCTGAGGTTTTCATTACACGGTTATTTATAACAATCGCTAATATATGACATAAACCTTTTAAAACAAACCTGTCATCAGCTAAAAAAAATAATTGCATATAAGACATGCTTTATTGCCTTGCACCTTTTTCTCTGTTTCTACCACCTGCCATCAAAGTGGCACACACCTTGTAACTGGATCTATTGTATCTCAATAAAATATATTCAAATTTGCCTAATTACTGGAAAGATTGAATCTTTTGTAACTAAATAGAAAGAGGGTCTTGCTTTGTAGTGGTTTAAAAGCAGGTGACAGGTTCCCTTTAATTGTCCTCAACCACCAGAAATGTTAATAGGGTTGTCCATTTTAAGCACATTACAGCAGATAACCGATATTGTTTGTGTAATGGAAAATTGTACAATTTTTCAATATACATTTTGTATTATTTCATCTCTGTTTTCTAGATCACTGCTTGCTATTCTTCTATAAAAAGTTTTTTATGATCACTTCCTGTAGATAAACCGTCTTCCATAGTCATGTCACACAGGTGCATGTTAGCATCACACACCGGTGTGATAACCGGTTCAGGACTGGGCCCTTTCCTGTTTTTTCATTTCCATTTTTCACTCCCCACCTTCAAAAATCTAACTTTTTTTATTTTTAAACGTAAAGCGCTGTGTGACGGCTTTCTGTGTGACGGCGTAACAAATTGCACTTCATAGTGGCGGTATTTATTATTCCATGCTGTGTACTGGGAAGCGGAGAAAAAAATTCCAAATGCTGTGAAAATGGTAAACAAACGCATTTGCGCCGTTTTCTTGTGGGCTTGGATTTTACGGCTTTCACTTCACGTGCCAAACGACATGTCTACACATTTGTATAGGTTTTATAATGTTTTCATACATTTGCAAAAATTAAAACCTCATGTACAAAATTTTTTATTTGCGCTAATAACTTTTTTATACTTCAATGTACGGAGCTGCGAGTGGTGTCGTTTTTTGTGACTTTTGATTGTTAATTGTTATCAATTAATTTATTTTCAGGACTGTACGACCTTTTGATCACTTTTTATAGAATTTAAAAAAAAAAAAAATTAAATGGAAAAAAGTTCAATTTTTTACTTTAGGTGCGGTTTTACGTTACAGGGTTAAACGCAGTGAAAAACCGTTATTATATTTTGATCGGGCATTTTCGGACGCGGCAAAACCTAATGTGCTTATGATTTTTACTGTTTATTTATATCAGTTCTAGGGAAAGGGGGGTGATTTGAATTTTTAGGTTTTTTTATTATAATTTTTTTAACTTTTTATTTTTACTATTTTTCAGACTCCCTAGGGTACTTTAACCCTAGGTTGTCTGATTGATCCTACTATATACTGCCATACTACAGTATAGCAGTATATGGGGATTTTACTTCTCATTCATTACAATGTGCTGTTAGCACATTGTAATGAATGGGTTAAAACGAAGTGGCCTCGAGTCTTCGGAAGACCCGAGGCTACCATGGGACGGATCGTCGCTTCCCAATGACGTCACGGGGAGCGACGATCCTCGGAAAGATGGTGGCACCCATGCAATCAGCAAGAAAATACCCACGATCGGTGCTGGCAATATGTAGCAAAGACTTACCGGCTATGGAGAGGGCTCAGCCCATGCACCGGGACCCGGTGTTTGGACTGGTGTTTATCTACAGGAGATAAACAATGAACCTTACTGCTGCGTGACAGCATGCTGACAACAAGCAGAGATTTTAGAAACTGTGAAGAATTGTTATAGAAGGTATATTGGAAAAATGTATACCTTTTTATTACACAAACAATATCAATTATTTTCTGGAATGTGCTTAAAGTGGACAACCCCTTTAATGTAACCTGGCACTGCCCTACCATGAGTGCACTGACAAACACTTTTAGGGCCTATTCACAAATAGTCATATTCACTGATGGCTTACTTGCTCTTTATTTTTTATGCTTTTTTTTTCAACAGATCTGGTTAACAATATTTTAGATGTGAAAAAAAGATGCATATACCAGACTTAAAAGTCTTAAAAGGGTCAGCTTGCTTGCCTTGGATCTTGGATAGCATACTGAGGAAAAAAAAAGTGACTCCCAGATATTAACCCCAGACTGCCCTAGAAGAACATGAATGTTGGCTGATTTGTATCTCAATATTAAAATGTTTGTTAATATTTATTTATTGAGATTCTCTATGTAATGGAAGGTTACCCACTCATTGGCTTATGCAGAACATTGGCAGTGATGTAGCTGTAAGGCATAAGGACCTTGGGGTTAAATGTTGACAGTCTTATATTAGGACTGTTACAAAGGCTGAACATCCAGCCTGCTATCATTGATTGTGATTTTCCCATAATAATGACTAAGTACAGTATTTAACAGCAATAGGTCACTGGGGAGTGGTCAGTACTTTCAATGGCATCATGTTCACTTCACCACTTTTTCTCTTATAGGCTGAGAATATTGTTTTGCTAGAGCTTGATATGCCAAGTCGGACAACTCGTGACTATGAGGGGCCGGCTGTGGCCCCCAAGGTCCAAGCTGCTTTGGAAGCTGCTCTGCAGGATGAGGACGACATCCAGGTAGATGCCTCAACGTTTGAGAGCTCTGCTAGTAAAAAATCCAAAGCCAGGTGAGTGGTCTTACAGGTTTTAAGACAGGAAGGATTTATTGGTGTTTGTCCTGCACATCCCTGACTTCAAGGATGGCCCATCCCAAAATTTATAATTACTATAGGGAAGCTCAGTGGGGCTGATTGACTTAAATCCCCACAGTCAGACCCCCAGGGATCAGACACTAATCTGCTATGCCGTGGATAGGAAATCCGTCTTTAATGTTGAAACTCTTTAATAGAACCTTTCTAGAATGTTTTTTATGGTAATTTATGGGTGATTAGTGTCTTAGTGAATTAACCTTATTAAACCCATCACAAGTTAGTCATGATCAGTGACTCCACCATAGCCATGCTGTTACTGCACTTCTCATTAACTATTGTCCAAATGGAAATTGAATTTGTGTACTTTTTGTACCCACTCTCTTATGTTGTAAATCCTTATATTTGTTCTTCCATTATTTTCAGACCTAAGACTGGCCGAAGAACTGCTCCACCTCCTGGTCAATCTGGATCTTCGCATTTTCCACAATCAAGAGGATTGGTTCCAAAGTAATGTAAGAAATTTTAGCTGTAACTAAGACTCTTGAATCAGTAGATGAAGTAGTAGGATGAACTGACTAGAAGATGAACTGCACGTGCCACAGGGCAGATCCCAACTCTTCTATGGCCATGCATCCCGCAAGGTGAAGATGGGAATCATCCATACGTAAACAAAAGGCTTGTAACATGGCAACAAATTTGTGCTCGGCATGACTTCATCTATATGGAAAGTGTGATGGTGTCGGAGTAAATTTGGAATGGATCGAAGGACGTGGAGACCATAAGTGTACTCGGCTCCACCTGAAATTGGGTGATATCTGTACACATAAGATGTACCAGACACTCAGCCTCTGCACTGATCTCTTAACACCCTCACCTTTCTTTTCTGGTATTTATCCTTTTTTTAAAAAAAAAACTTAGATGTATATTTAGTCGTCCACTTTTATACTGTAAATTTGAGCAATGAGGTACGGTATTGATCAGACACTAAGCTTGCTGTGTTCTCTCTATGCTCAGTGAAGGAGATCAAAGGGTAGACATCATAGAGTTCCCCTGGTATTCACAATTACAAGTGCTCCAATCCACTTCATGCCGTCTGCCATTTTGCTGCTTTGTATTGTGACTGCACTCAGTTTCTTGTTTGGCGTTAAGTGTTCATGGCTATGCTTGCTTGTTTGTTTGTGTCCTTTCATGCTTCCCTCTCTGACATTTAGCCCTGGAGGTGCAATGTGATTGGGAGGCACTGCACGTCCTTGGCCTTATCTGAAGGAGCCATAGGTACTGTGAATTTTATAGGGCAACATGATGCAGTGATGGCTTCTTCCCCGTCCAGGAACAAGCAGGAGGGAGATCTATTTATTTGTACTTTTGTCTCTCGGTGAATGTATATTTAAATAAAATCTCTTTTCTGCACCAGAGAGAGTGTGTCCTCCTTCACCATCCATGTGACCCTTACAGCTCTAATATTTTTACATTTCACCCTTTGTGAAGCTGTACTTTTATTATGAAACTATGATGGGGAATTGAAAGGGAAGACTAGTTTTGTTTGGGACACTGTGGTTGGCACTGATAGATTTATTTTTTATTGAAGCTGAATTGTACTGTTTTATTTTAATAAAATAGTAAAAACTTGCCACTTAAATGTAGAATACGGTACTTCATTTGACTTCAAGTGCCAACTCCGCACAGTGGAAAAAAATGTATATTGCCAATGTATACTATCTTTAATGAGGTATTTAAAAAAGAAAGAAAGGGGTTTACATTTATATGGAGTGGATATATGGAATATTCTTCCACTATAAAAAGGTCATGGAGAATTTGCACTGGTTGTGTAAAAGTGAGCAATCCAAACACATACAGACCATGCTGCTGGATTCAGCGCTTCAAGAACCACCACACAGACGTATCCAGGTCGCGGGTCACAAGTGTTGCATTCCATGTGTTAAGCCACTTGTGACCAATAGACCATGCCAGAGGCCTCTTACCTGGGCCAAGGAGGAAAAGAACTGTACTGTTACTCAGTGGTCCAAGGAGCATGTTTTCTGAT
Organism: Engystomops pustulosus; assembly: GCA_019512145.1. NCBI lineage: Eukaryota > Metazoa > Chordata > Amphibia > Anura > Leptodactylidae > Engystomops > Engystomops pustulosus. Next base: position 61,677,897 of record CM033646.1, read on the forward strand.
GAAAGTAGATTTTCACAATCTGTGATGGTTTGGGGAGCCATGGCATCTGCTGGTGTAGGTCCACTGTGTTGTATTGTTGTGAAATGGACTCAACAATGCAAATGAGCTGAAGTCTGCTACCAAAGCAACCAGGGCTTCCATAACAGCTCTTCAGTGCCATCAGCTCACTGCCTCTAAGCCACTATGCATTGATGCAGTCATTCATGCAAAAGGAGCCCCGACCAAGTAATTACTGTAAATACTTTCCATTTGGCCAACATTTCTATAATATTCTAATTTTCTGACATAATGACATAATCATCAACATTAAAGTAAATACATAGTTTACTCTGTAATCATGTAATACATGAGTTTCACTTTTTGAATTGAATTACTGAAAAAAAAATATTGAGATTTAATAAAAAAAGATGATGCTTCTGCATGAACCAGTCATTAGCCGTGATCTTGTATACAGGCGGTCCCCTACTTAAGAACACTCGATTTACATACAACCCCTGGTTACAAACGGACCTTTGGATATTGGTAATTTATTGTACTTTAGTCCTAGGCTACAATAAACAGTTATCACAGGTGTCTGTAATGAAGCTTTAGTGTTATATTGATTCTTATGACACCCCAACATTTTTAAAATCCAATTGTCACAGAGACCAAAAAAGTTCTGGCTGGGATTACAATGATAAAATATACAGTTCCGACTTACATACAAAATCAACTTAAGAACAAACCTACAGACCCTATCTTGTATGTAACCCGGGGACTGCCTGTATAGGGATCAAGGTGCCTAGGATGCATTGTAGCTTGTTTATTGGTATCTAGTGCTTGAAGGATAACATAGACAGGAGGAGCACACAGGTTAGTGAAAAGAGTGTGCATTACATGCAGTTAGGGTACATTCACACACGAATGGCAGGTGGGCATAGGTCAGCGCGCTGGAGAGGAGGAGGGGTGAGCGCTGCTCACCTCTCCACAGAGAACAGTGCCACACAGCTGCACACACAGGAAAAGATAGAGCATGTTCTATCTTTCCCCATGTATGGCGCGGAACGTTGCCAAGTGTGGCACCGTGCTGTCCACATTGCCTTCTATAGGGACATATATGCGGCCGCATAAACGTCCCCCAGACTTTAGGCCTCATGCACACGAACATACGAAAACGTCTTTATATATGTGTAGCATACATCCCCATTTATTACATTGGGCAACACGGCCATCCGTTTTAATGGCTGTATGGTGCACCCTACCATTTTCAAGACGTAAAAACAATATAGAGCATATCATATTTTCTCATGTACGCCACATAGAAGTCTATGGGGACGTATAAAACACAGGTTTCATATGTGCTGCATATGTTTGTGCACCTTATGCTGCCGTATATACATGCAGTATCCAGGGAGACCAGCCATCATTTGCCAGCCCACTGTATTTTATACGGATACAGTGCTATATGGGTGAAAAACGTTCTGTATTTATGGGCAAAATACAGCTGTATACACAGAACAGGAAAAACATACGGTTTTGTGCATGAGGTCTCAGTCTAATTATAGGGCAATCCAAAGAACTGGAGCAGCTCTGGAGAAGCCCTAGAGATGTCAGTGGGAGGTTAAAATTAAAGAGAAAAATTGTAGGGTGCATGCACACAAACGTGTGCCCACATGGCTACGGCCAGCCCGACACACGTCAGTTGTGCTGGAGAGGAGGAGAAGCGAGCATTGCTCGTCCTTCCCCTCTCCATACAGAATACATGGGGGACGTATATGCGGCCGTATATACATCCCCCATACGTTCGTGTGCGTGGACCCTTAGATTGCTGGAAAATCGAAGAGCACAGGCTAAATGGTAGATGGATATGAGGGAAGAGAGGTAGGTAGGTGCAGCTCTGTGGAGACAGGCAACCAGTGCAGTGCCTGGCACAAACTGGAGGCATCCGTGTAGCGTCTAGATTGAAAGACAAATCTGGCTGCTGCATTAATAGATTATACAAGGGAGATTTAGTAAGTGAAAGACCTATTATTAGGGGGTAACAGTAGTTGAGACAAGAGTGAATGAAAGCATCACTTTAAAGTGTATGCGGCAAGAATGTGCAAGTCACTTAATATTACGTGGAAAGGAGATGTAGGAGTCCAGCACAAAGATAATGAGTATGCTGCCTCCAGCTGGAAACCATGGGTGGAGACCTGCCAGGAGAGCTGCATAGGGACGGGAATCTCCGGACAGCCTGGGCAGTCCCAGACGATTCCCTGCTTCTCAGGTATGTTGCGGGAGTGGGATCTTGTGCTTTATTCTCTTTGGCTTCCTCCTAAAGCAGAGAAAAGGCAAGGCAGTGTGCTAGTTTGTGTATGATGCTGGCTGTGGATGCCTACAGGGGTCAAGGTGGCAGTATGTTTTTTGTTTTTCTGGTGCCAATTTTAAACCTATGGTGCTTGATAGCTGTCTTAACCCATTCCCGACATTTGACGTAATAGTACTGCATCGCGGGAAGTGCGTTCCCGCAAAATGCAGTACTATTACGTCATGCTTCTGGCACCGGCTCCTAAACGGAGCCGGCGCCAGAAGCTGCAGGTGTCAGCTATATATTATAGCCGACACCTGCCTCTAACACCCGCGATCGGAGATTTCTCCGATCGCGGGTGTTAACCCCTGACACGCCGCGGTCGCGCTGACCGCGGCGTGCAAGGGGCATTTCAGAAGAATCGGACCCCCCCGCGGCGCTTACCGGGGGGGTCCGCTGCTCCGATCGCAGCCCCGGGACTGCCGGTGCCCGGGGCTGCGCGATCCTCCTGCCGGGAGCCGGGTCCTGCCTTCTGACAGGACCCGGCTGTAACACACTGAGCATGCGCAGCATGCTCAGTGTGTTACATTACACAGTGTAATACATCTGTATTACACTGTGTAATGTGAAGAAGAGCTTGAACAAGTGATCAGTGGATCACTTGTTCAAGCTAACCTGTAAAAGTTAATAAAAATGTTAAAAACATTACATAAAATAATTGTTTAATAAAAGTAATTAATTAAAAAAAGTTAGAGTCCCCTAAACACAAATATTCCCTATACACATGGAATAAAGTGAAAAAAACACAAAATCGCCAAAAAACCCCACATATTTGGTATCGCCGCGTCCGCAACAATCCGAACAATAACTCAGAAACATTATTGGACCCGCTCGGTGAACGCCGTAAAAACAAAACCCGAAAAACACACCAAAAATGTACATTTTTCATAAAATCTCTACACAAAAATGTTCTAAAAAGTGATCAAAAAAAGTTATGTGCGCAAAAATGGTACCACTGAAAAGAACAACTCAACACGTAAAAAATAAGCCCTAAACTAGCTCTGTCAACCAAAAAATATTAAAGTTACGTCTCTGAAAAGATGGCGATGCAAAAATAAATGAGATTTCCTCTATATTAGTTTTTATCCAGTAAAATTGTAAAAATAAATGAAAAACTATATAAATGAGGTATCACCGTTATCGTAGTGACCTATAGAATGAAGATAATATAATATTTTTAGTGTACGGTGTACGACCCCCAAAAAATACGAAAAGAAAGTAAACCAAAATTGACAATTTTCTTTTCACCCATACATTCAAGAGTTAATAAAATCTCATCAATAAGCTAATGACCCACTAAAATGAAGTATTTGTAAAGTGCATCTCATGTCGCAGAAAATAAGCCCTTATATGTCCAAATTGCCAAAAAAATAAAGATTGTATAGCCAATAAAAATTGACAATGCATAATCTGCTCTGAATGGCGCAGCTCCCTTCGATGCCCTGGCGTGTGCCCATACAGCAGGTTACCACCACATATGGGGTATTATTATACACGGAAGAGATTGGGTATCAAATTTTGTGGAGCGTTTTGGTATTTTATCCACTGAGAATTTGTACATTTTTAGAAAAACATATTTATTTAGCCAAAAAAATGTTACTTTCAAAATTGCATCCGATTTTGTTTTAACCCCTGTAAAACAATTAAAGGGTTAACAAACTTCATAAAAGTTGTTTCACGTACGTTGAGGGGCGTAGTTTCTGTAATGGGGTAATTTATGGGGTTTACTTTTTATTTAGGTCTCTCAAAGTGATTTGAAACCTGAGCAGGTCCCTCAATAGCAGGATTTTGCGTTTTTTATGAAAATGTGAAAAATCGCACCTAATGTTCAAAGCCCCATAACATCCTACAAAAATAAGAGTATGCATAAAAAACCATGTCCACATAAAGTAGACATTTAGGGAATGTTAGTTATTATGTTTTTTTGCGGTTATGACTATGTATGGAAAAAGTAGAGCATTTTGAAGTTCAAAAATCTAAAATTTTTCCAAATTTTCACCAAATATCTGATTTTCTCATAAATAAATGCAAAACATACCACCAAAATTTTTCAAATAACCTGAAGTACGATGTGTCACGAGAAAACAATTTTAAAATCACTTGGATATGTTAAAGCGTTCCGAAGTTATAACCACTTATAGTGACACAGGGCAGATTTGAAAAAATGGGCCTTGTCAGGAAGGTGAAAAGTGGCTTCAGCGTTAAGGGGTTAAGCTGCAGTTATACTAAACTACTATTTGGACCCCTTTCAAAATGTTTCACTCTTTCATTGCAGCCAATTGGTAAGATCAAAAAGGTTCTTTTTCTGTGCTCATTAATGTACACTCTGCACCCCATCTTGAAATGTAGATTTTTTGCTAATTTATTAAATAAGAAAAATCAAAATATCACAGTCATAAGTATTCAGACCCTTTGCTCAGTATTGAGTAGAAGCACCTTTTGAGCTAGATAGATCTTCTTGGGAATGATGCAACAAGTTTTTCACACCTGGATTTGGGGATCCTCTCCCGTTCCCTCAGGTTGGATGGTGAACGTTGGTAGAAGCCATTTTCAAGTCTCTCCAGAAATTCTTAATCTGGTTTAGGTCCGTCTCTGGCTGGGCCAGTCAAGAATGGTCACTGAGTTGTTCTGAAGCCACTGCTTTGTTATTGTAGCTCTGTGTGAGTCATTGGGGCACATTTACTTAACTGGTCCCTGTGCGATCCCCGAGGTGTGTTGTCCGCCGGAATCCACATCTGCCGCAATTCATAAAGATCGGGCACCTGAGCTCCTGCATCTGTCGCTTCCCCGATCGGGTCCGCCGCAGTTCACCATTTTCCTCCTGGTGCATATCAGTGCTTGGCTTTTGACACAAATTGCTTTGTTAAATCCCGTGCATAGTCTGAATCCGACGGATCGTCCGATGGCCCGCCCCCCGATTTGTGTCGCGTGAAAGCCGGCACTGATGCGCCAAAATACGATCGTCTGCACCAAAAACCCTTTCTAAATGGGGCACACATTGGAAATCGTGGGGTATTCCGACAATAGTGTGAACCTTTAGTAAATGAGCCCCAATGTCTTGTTGGAAAGTGAAACTTTGGCCCAGTCTGAGATCCAGAGCACTCTGGAAGAGGTTTTCATCCACGATATCTCTGTACTTGGCTGCATTCATCTTTTCCTCAATTGCAACCATTCGTCCTGTCCCTGCAGCTGAAAAACGCCCCTAAAGCATGATGCTGCCACCACCATGTGTCACTGTTGGGATTGTATTTGGCAGGTGTATTTCCACACATACCGCTTAGAATAAACACCAAAAAGTTCACTAGCAGCTAATCAAGTAATACGTGGTGTGCTAGAAATCTGCTGCAATTATCCTGGACTGATCCTGTGGCACATACCTGGCCAGCACGGGGACGGGAGATAAGGAGATGTAAACCCTGGGGAACGCCAGCAACACAGCAGGGTGATCCTCTGGCCTGCTAATGATCAGCAATAGGCTTCTGGAAGCTAGTGGAGAAGCAGGGGATCTCCTAAGATTGCACCTGGTACACAACAGGAAGCTGCAGTCGGTAACAGCAACAGAGAAAGTAGCCACTCACCCCATCCTGGGAAGCCAAGCAAGTCCACAGCACTGCAGGACTCAATTTTGGGGGAAGAGGAGAATATGATAGAAGAGGGCACAGGGATAGAGGAAAGGTGGAGGGGAAACTCCAGAGCCAGACCCCGCTGCTGAACCCACAATAGCAGACTTCCTCAGAGCTGTGCAACATAATACATCAATGCTGCGCAAGTTAACAGGCTGTGTGGACAGTCTGAAAGAGGACATTTTGCTAATGCGCCATGATATATATAAAGTGCAGAAAGAATGACTGCAGTAGAGAATAGAATACATGAGGTGGAAGAGTTGCTACCTCACCTGCGGCAGGAAGTCCGAGAGCAGTCACAGATAGTTCTGGCTCTTCAGGCGAAAGTTGGCGACCTGGAGAATTAGCTGTCACAATAATGTGAGAATTGTTGGGATACCGGAGAAGGTTGAAGGACAGAACCCGGATAATTACTTTGAGAAATGGCTCATTGAAATATTATATAATTACAGTATATCAAGAGGGCCTTATTCCATTGTTCACAGTGGAGCGGGCTCACCAGGTACCTACTGTCAGGATTCCCATGGACCACTGTGGGAATTGGTACTAGCCAACATCTGGGACCAGAATCGAAGTGAGTGGCGCTGGTGCTGTGCCCGCGGGCAGCGAGGAGCACGGGTGAGCCCGCTACCCGCTATATGTGTCGCGGGAACACACGTGACACCTACGAGGCCAGTGCAACCAGGCAGACCACAACGACCTGTGATTATTAAGCTGCTATACTACAAGGATCGTGACCAGATACTACGCTTAGCCTGGGACCGGATTGATATCACTGTCAACGGGATGAGCAGTGGCGTAACTACCGCCGTAGCAGCCGTAGCAGTTGCTACGGGGCCCGTGAGGTTAGGGGGCCCGGGGACGCACAGCTGCATGTGCCTAACCCGCCTACTGCCTCCCAAACAGCTGAGCCTCCCACACGCCAGCAACACTGAACTTTCCTAACAGCCGCCCGCACAACGAAACGCCCACTGAACTGCCCGCCCACCACACTTGCCAGCCAAACGCCCGCCCACCTTACTTGTAGTCCGCCCGCCCACCTCACATGCCGTCCGCCCGCCCACCTTACTTGCTGTCCGACCGACCGCCCACCTCACTTGCCGCCTACCCACCTCACTTGCCGCCTGCCCACCCGCCGATCGCACTTGACGCCCGCCCACGCGCCCATCGCACTTGCCGCCCGTTACGCCCGCCCTCTGCACTTGCCAACCGCCGCCTGCCGAACTTACCGCCCGCACGAACACCGAAGCACCCACTTGATGGCACGCCCCAACAACACCGGCCTGCTGACCCATACAGCCGCCACTCTGGACATCAAAAAAGTAAGTTACATTATTAACATGTATCTATATACATATACATACATATATGTGCATGTGTGTATATATATGCTTATGTGTGCATGTGTGTATATATATGCTTATGTGTGCATGTGTGTATATATATATATGCTTATAACTAGTCCTGGAGCCAACAAGAGGGGAGGCAGTGATGGACCTTATCCTTACCAACAGACCTGATAGGACAGTGATGGCGAACCTTTGGAGTGCCCAAGCTACAACCAAAATCTATCTACTTGTATGTCGCAAAGTGCCAACATGACAATTTAAGCAGTAACTTATTGATCCCTGTTGTATCACAGGTTTTATTCGTATTGGTGTCCTGAGTTCACCAAAACAATAGAAGGATGGAGAAAGTTGGATTGTAGTTTCCCTCCAGGGTCCCCTGAAGAAGAATCAGGGGACCCAGAGCAGGAGCTCCAATGGCAATCCATCTCTATCCACACTTTCCCGCTCCTCCTGTAGTCCTGGCAGCCAAGGATGTTGCTTTAAAATAGCGCTGAGCATGGCACGTCCTGGGTTGTATTGGATCACAGAAGAAAGCCTTGAGTCCTAGCTGGCAAACTCTGTGTTGGGGTGAAGGCCTGAGTGCCCACAGAAAGGGCTCCGAGTGCTACCTCTGGCACCCGTGCCATAGGTTCGCCACCACTGTGATAGGGTATCAAAATTACAGGTTGGGGGGAACCTGGATAATAGTGATCATAATATCATTGATTTTGTATTACGCTTTACTAAGGTTAGTGGAGGGGCAACCAACACTCTAAACATCAGGAGGGCAAATTTTCAGCAACTAAGGCAAACCTTATAGGCATAGACTGGGAAAATGTTCTCAAAGACAAAAGCCCCCCCCCCCCCTCAAAAAAAAGGGACTTTTTCTCATATATTTAAAAAAAGTCCTGTGAGAAACACATACCTTATGGGAAAAAGCATAAGAGGAACAAGAAAAAAACAATGTGGCTAACTAGTCTTGTAAGGAAAGCAATAAGCATGAAAGATGAGGCGTTTAAGGTGCTAAAATGTGAAAGTATCTGTGAGGCATTACAGGATTATAGCGAGAAAAATAAATCCTGTAAAAAGCAGATAAAGGCAGCAAAAATAGAGACTGAGAGAAATATTGCCAGGGAGAGCAAAAAAAGTATATTAATGATAAGAAACTAAAAACGTGGGCCCCTAAATGGTCCAAAGGACTCTTCTCGTGGTTTGGGAAATGTGCCATTTTTAAAATGAACATCCTACCCCGTTTACTATACCTATTTCAAGCAATCCCCACTCACATACCTGCAGCCTTTTTCCGCTCATTGAATGCAGTACAGCACAGCTTTGTATGGGCGGGGAAGCCGGCTAGAATTAGCCGAAACACTCTGTTCAGGCCTAAAACATCTGGAGGGATAGGTCTTCCCAATATCAAGACTTACTATAATGCAACACACATGGCCAGAGTCCTGGACTGGTGTTGCAACCAGAAAGAGAAGCCATGGGTCCACCTTGAGCAATCTTTCACTCAAATACCATTACAGATCCTGCCTTGGTTGGAACCTTCCAAAATTGCACCTTTAAAGAAACACCCTACAGTAGGCCCCACCTTGACTATATGCCAATCCCAAATTGTTCGAAACAGACTCATCCCATTGGAATCTCCACTCACTCCTATTCTTGGCAACCCGGATTTTCCTCCGGGTTGTGAAGACCAGATTTTCAAGAAGTGGAGGGGAGCAGGTAAGTTTAGGGCGGAGCATTTAATCAAAGACTCAAATTGGATGACGAGTCAGGGGCTGTCAGGGATGACAGACCCCTGTCCTCTTGGGGTGTGGAGAGTCGGTCAGCTGCGGCATTACTTGGCCTCATTGTCCCATTGTCAGCAATTCAACAAAGAGAAAACCACTTTCGAATGCTTATGCGGTAACACAAATGGCTTGCGACACACCTTATCCCTAACATACTCATGTTTGCTGTCAATCCCAAATGATCCGGGCCCCACTTACCTCAACCAATGGGAAGAAGATCTAAATATATCTCTGACCCCTGAACAAAAAGAGAGAATTTTTGAACTTTGCCACAGTGCGACAATCCGCTCACGCTATCAGGAAGCAAGCTACAAATTGTTAGCAAGATGGTACAGGGTCCCAACCAGACTTCATGCCATTTTCCCGCAAGTCTCAGACATGTGCTGGAGATGCGGAGAGGTGCAGGGTTCCTTTTTGCACATCTTCTGGTCCTGCAATGTATTCACGCCACTTTGGCAAGAGCTGGGGAGAGTTATTTCGACATTGTGTGGAGACTCATTTAATTTGGAACCCTCCCTGCTCCTCTTCCATCATTGCGATATGTCCACACAAGGCTATAAGAGTTCTCTGTTACGTTTCCTGGTCATCGCTGCAAGATCCTGCATCCCTTTGCTGTGGAAACAAACTGCCCCGCCGACAATGACAATGTGGGTCACAAAGGTCAATGACCTGATGCATATGGAGGACCTTACCTCCTCTGTTCATGGAACCCATGAAAAATTCTACAAAACGTGGCAACCCTGGATTCAGTTTAAACAGTCTCCTGAATACGGAAGGCTGCTATAGAACCATAAAACTCTGAGCACAACAATATCTCTCTGGATGAGACCCACGACCAGGATCCCCCTCCTATGTTATCCCACCCCACCTCTCCCTCTTATTTCTCTTTCTCTTCTCTAACTGAAATATAGAGTTCTTTTTTCTTTTTTTTCTGTTATGTTTTGGGTTCAGCATGAATGCTGTGGTACTTTATTGAGGTCCATAGACCGGCTGAACGAGTTTTGGTATATATGTAAAACAGACAGACAGGTGAGTCAGGCGGGAATGTAGACTTTATTTTTTTCCAAATAGATTACATGGACATAAAGGACAATGGTTTTTGACAATACATTGTTATGTTGTAACACTCAAAGAACTTGACCTTCATTGTATGTAAAGTCACGAAAGATGTTTTGTAATTACTTGCTTTCCTGTACCTTGACCTACTGTTTGTCAACAATAAACGGAATTATAATAAAAACGTGGGCCCACTGAGGAGTAACATGGGGGTCATGGTGGAAGGAGATGAGGAAAGGGACAATGTCGCCTTCTTGACTGTCTTTACCCAGAAAAATCCCCTGGTGGAAGACACAAGGGAAAACAGTTTAACCCAGGAAGAGGTACGGTGCCGCCACTAAGATAGATAAATCACTGGGGCCAGATGGCATACACCCCCCGGTTCTGCATGAACTATGTACTGTGATAGACCGTTATTTTTAATATTTGAAGATTCACTGAGGGCTGGTTATGTTCCACAGGACTGGTGCACAGCAAATGTGATACCAATATACATATATATATCTATGAGGAAGTAAGTACCAGACCGGATCTGGCAGAAATGACAGTATTTGATCTATCAGCTAGGTTTACCTTAACAGTTGTATATCTGGACTTTTTAAAAGCATTTGACACCGTGCCGCATAAAAGGTTGATACATAAAATGAGACTGCTGGGACTAGGGGAAAATCTGTGTATTTGGGTAACTGGCTTACTGATAGAAAACAGAGGGTCATCATTAATAGCACATTCTCAGATTGTATTGACAAAACCTGTGGAGTGCCAGAGGGGTCAGTATTGGGGCCACTTCTTTTTAATATTTTTATTGATGACCTTGTAGTGGGTTTACACAGTCAAGTTTCAATACTTGCAGATGATACTAAGCTGTGTAAAGCAATAAATACTGAGGTCGATAGTTTAGCATTACAGAGAGATTTGTGGAAGCTTGAGGAGTGGGCAGAGAAATGGTTGATGAGGTTTAATGTAGATAAATGTAAAGTTATGCACTTGGGCCATGGAAACAAAAAGTATAATTATGTTCTAAACAGTCCATTACTTGGTAAAACTGGAGCTGAAAAGGACTTGGGGGTATTGGTGGATGGTAAACCTAATTTTAGTGACCAGAGCCAGGTGGCTGCTGCTAAAGCAAAGAAAATCATGGGATGTATCAAGAGAGGAATTGATTCTCATGATAAAGACATAGTTTTGCCCCTATATAAATCCCTGGTCAGACCACACGGGGAATATTGTGTACAGTTTTGGGCAACAGTGTTTAAAAAGTATATAGTAGAACTGGACCGGGTGCAGAGGAGAGCAACCGAGATTATTAGGGGAATTGGGGGACTAATAATAAGAATTCTTTATTTATATAGCGCACATAGATTACACAGGGCTGCACAAAGCATGTAAAATTGGTCCCTGTCCCCATGGGGCTCACAATCTAATCAACCTAGGAAACCAGAGTATCCAGAGGAAACCCACGCAAACATGGAGAGAACATACAAATTCTTTGCAGATGTTGAACTGGGTGGGATTAGAACCCAGGACCCCAGTGCTCAAAAGCAGAAGTGCTACCCACTCAGCCACCCTGCCACCCATACAATGACATATTACAAAATTTGTGAGTATTCAGTTTAGAAAAAAGACGACTGAGGGGAGACCTCATTACAATGTACAAATACCTGAACGGGCAGTAAAAGGATCGCTCCAAAGATCTTTTTATACCTAGGCCTGTGACCAGGAGAAGGGGGCATCCTCTGCGCCTAGAGGAGAGGCGGTTCTACCATCATCATAGACAAAGGTTCTTTACTGTAAGAGCAGTGAGACTGTGGAGCTCTCTGCCGCAGGAGGTTGTTATGGCGGACTCTATGTACATGTTCAAGATGCCTTTCTGGAGAGAAAAAATATCACAGGTTGTGGGGATAAAACATTTATTTAATTCTTAAAGGTTGTACTTGATGGACTTGCGTCTTTTTCCGGCCTTATATTATATACTATGATACTTTGAAAAGTCTAAAAAAGTTAAGGATGATATGAACACAATGCAGTGGCCTAGTGGTTAGCTCTACAGCCCTGGGGTCCAGGGTTCAAGTCCCATCCAGGTTAACATCTGCAAAGAGTTTGTATGTTCTCTCCATGTTTGCGCAGGTTTACTCCGGTTTCATCCCAAACTCCAAAAACATACTGATAGGTTGATTAGGTTGTGAGCAAGAGGGGACAGGAAGAGCGATTTGGTAAGTTCTGTGCAGCGCTGTGTAATTTTTGAGCGCTATATAAAGAATTATTATTATCATGACATTGGTATCACTGTCTGCAGTTTCGGACAATTTTCCACACGGCCACAACGCTTTTTCCAGGGCTACAACCATTTCCCCCTTTGTTGAACAAGTCGGAAAAGTGTCAAGAAATTATCTTAGTGTTTCGGAATATAAGGGTGGGGAAAATGGGTGTACAGGTGACAGGGAGTTGTTATACACTCAGTGGGGGACATTTATCATATGCCAACACTCGTACCCAGGTATATGATGCAGTTCCCTGCCCCTCTGGATGTCTGAGCAGACTCCAACGCCCTGATGTATTTGGCGGGCGGCTGTGCAGTCACTGGCTTGGAGGGGGCATAAAGAGGGAAATAATCACAATTATTGGTAGCGCGCCAGTCATTGCAATGTCAGGGCTTGTATGCCATAGAACTGATAAATATCCCCCAATGAGGGCCGAATTCCTCTCTGACACCAAGGTTGCACTTGCTACAGATCAGCTGGACTGATCTTGAAGCAGCCTAAAAATGCACCATATCTATTATCATGCAACAGCCATGTATGTACACTCACCGGCCACTTTATTAGGTACACCTGTCCAACTGCTCGTTAACACTTAATTTCTAATCAGCCAATCACATGGCGGCAACTCAGTGCATGTAGACATGGTCAAGACAATCTCCTGCAGTTCAAACCTAGCATCAGTATGGGGAAGAAAGGTGATTGAGTGTTTGAAGTGGCATGGTTGTTGGTGCCAGAAGGGCTGGTCTGAGTATTTCAGAAACTGCTGATCTACTGGGATTTTCACGCACAACCATCACTAGGGTTTACAGAGAATGGTCCGAAAAAGAAAAAACATCCAGTGAGCGGCAGTTCGTGGGCGGAAATGCCTTGTTGATGCCAGAGGTCAGAGGAGAATGGGCAGAGTCCTGGTTCAAGCTGATAAGAAAGGCAACAGTGACTCAAATCGCCACCCGTTACAACCAAGGTAGGCAGAAGAGCATCTCTGAACGCACAGTACGTCGAAATTTGAGGCAGATGGGCTACAGCAGCAGAAGACAACATGGGTGCCACTCCTTTCAGCTAAGAACAGGAAACTGAGGCTACAATTTGCACAAGCTCATCGAAATTGGACAGTAGAAGATTGGAAAAACGTTGCCTGGTCTGATGAGTCTCGATTTCTGCTGCGATATTCGGATGGTAGGGTCAGAATTTGGCGTCAATAACATGAAAGCATGGATCCATCCTGCCTTGTATCAACGGTTCAGGCTGGGAATATTTTCTTGGCACTCTTTGGGCCCCTTGGTACCAATTGAGCCTACCTGAGTATTGTTGCTGACCATGTCCATCCAGGGCCGAATTAAAGGAGGGGCTCCTGGGGTTCGAGCCCCGGGGCCCCCACCACTTTCACTTTTTAAGGGGCCCCCACCAGTTTCCGACAGTCAGCAACTCAGCTCAGGTGGCTGCCCACATCACACATAGGGGTCTAGGATGTCAGCTGTGTCAGCGAAACACATCTGCCATCGCTGAGGGAGATTGCCGATGCACTGTTTTGGCGGCAGCAGGTTGTGATGGTACACTGGTGGCGAGTGATTGGAAGACATTGTTGGAAGGGCCCCCACCAATTTGTGCCCAAAGGCCCCCACCACCCTTAATCCGGCCCTGTGTCCATCCCTTTATGACCACAATGTACCCAACATCTGATGGCTACTTTCAGCAGGATAATGCGCCATGTCATAAAGCTGGAATCATCTCAGACTGGTTTCTTGAACATGACATGAGTTCACTGTACTCAAATGGCCTCCACAGTCACCAGATCTCAATCCAATAGAGCATCTTTGGGATGTGGTGGAACGGGAGATTCGCATCATGGATGTGCAGCCGACAAATCTGCGGCAACTGTGTGATGCCATCATGTCAATATGGACCAGAACCTTGTTGAATCTATGCCACGAAGAATTGAGGCAGTTCTGAAGGCAAAAGGGGGTCCAACCCGTTACTAGCATGGTGTACCTAATAAAGTGGCCGGTGAGTGTATGTATGTATGATATATTGCATTACATCTGACGCATCTTTTAAAGCTACATTGTAAATATATGTCATATCTACATTCCTAAAGAACGCAAGACACATCGCATCAGGATCGCTGCGCTGCAATAACATAATAATGTACATTCATTAGAGTGGGCGTGGTGAAGTTGGCTACTTTGAGCCTTTTGCCACGTGATTCTCTGCCCCTCCTTCCAATGCGCAGTCCGGTGACGACGTCACGATGGGTGTTATCAGTCTCGCGAGAAATGTGTCTTGCGCGTCTTCCAATGTTCTGTTTCGTTCCCGCCCACGTGTTTTCCTGAGGCGGGGCGGAAGTTGTTGTCGCAGTGAATTGTGGGGAGTGTGGTTCCGGTGTGTAGAAGCAGCCCGGGTCGGCGCGGACTACAACTCCCGTCATCCTTCAACCGAGCGACCTCTGCGGATACTGAGACCACTCCGGAAAAGCCCGCACACCGGACAACATGAGAGATAAACAGAAGCGCCGCAGAGAACGCACGTGGGCCGAGGCCGCCAAGATGGTACCGAGAGGGGCGGGGGCGGGAACCGTGATCGGGGGGAGGAGAGGGGGAGACAGGGAGGTTATTGTGAGGGAAGATGCAGTGGAAGTGGGGGCGTTATTAGAAGGAAATCCTGGCGGGGGGTGGGTTCTAGCGATTATTGTTGGGGGTAGAGTTTATTGTAAGTAATTGATAATGATTGGGACTGCCCCTTCTGAATAATAGGATCTATGAGTGACAGTTATTACAATGGGGTATGTGGTCAGTCTTTATAAGGAATGTGTAGGGTAGTCATCGGATGGTTCTCCTACAAATTGTCTTATTGCCATATAGAATCTTAAAGGGGTGTTCCAGGAATTTTCAATGGTTATCTGCATCCCTTATCTGGCTCTTGCTTCTCCCCATCTGTTCACTTTTGACTGAAATTGTTACACACTGGACCCACTGCAGCCAAATAGTAACCTCTGTGGCACCTAGTGACTTCACTCGTTCTACGCTGGGGTCACTGGCAGCAGTCAGTTCCATAATATGGCAACATATGTTCCATAAGGATCCACCAAGTTGATTTTTATCTGCCGCATCCTTTTGTTCACTGGGTACCAGTGCTTATTGTTTGTGTACGAGTGAGTATCAATCTGTCTGCGTCAGAAAACTGGAGTAATTTGCACCATGCGCTATATTTATTGTAGTTTTTAGACAATTTTCAGGCAGTGCTCCGATTTGTCTGTTAAAAAGACTCTTCTTCAGAAATTAACGGGCATGATCGCTCAGGAAGTAACCTGTGCACCAGAAAATTCAATATCGTGAGACGGCAAACTAGACCATCTAATAGAAGCTACAGAGTACGACTCGCCAGTCTATATTATACAGCATCGGATAATCATCCAGCATCAGACCCAGTGAATAATCTGGTGCAGCACAGAACTGATGCCACCGTTTGTGGGCATTAACCATTTAAATGCCACCGGCAAAGGTGCAATCGGTGCAATTCGGTCGGCACAATCTGTGATGTCATCTGGGGGCCATGATCAGTTGACAAGACAGCCGGGAGTTTGTCAAACTACCAGGCCTGTTTTTAGGCAGCGTCTGTAGCGGACTGTGAGTAATAGAATGAAACCGATGCAGTGCAGAATCCCCATGTACTGCAATACAGTAATATTACTGTATATGGTGGGAGTGGTCAGACACCCTAGGCTTCAAGTACCCTTGAAGTTCTTAAAAATTTAAGAATGTCGAAACCTAAAAGTTCAAATTACCCCCCTTTTTTCCTAGAACTGATCTAAAAAAAAAAAACCTAAAATCATATGTTGGGTATCAACATGTCCCAAAAAGCCTGATCTATCAAAATATAAAAACTGTTATTAACCCCACAACAGAAAATAGCGCCCAAATGTCAGAATAGTCACACTTATGCCATTTCACACCATGTAAGATATTAGATAAAAAGCAATCAAAAGGTCAAGAGTCCCCAAAATGGTTGCAAAAATAACACCTTACACAGCTGCGTACATAAAAGTATTAAGAAGCTGTTAGAGTCAAAATTGTGGAAAAATCAAGATTTTCTTTATAATAAAAAAAGTTTTAAAAATATACATTTGGTATCCCTTGGACTGAACCATGGAATAGATTTAAGGTGTCATTTGGAGCACACAATTAAAGGGCACCTACCACCACGAATCTACCTATAAAGGTAGATCGGGTGGTAGGTGGATGTATGGGACGTGAGGATAGCCCTTTTTAGAGCTAATCCTCACGTCTGAAATTGTTCTCCGGCCTCGTTCCCGAGATCGCGCATCCTCGGGCTCCGAGCGCAGGCCCGAGGATGCGCGATCTTGGGAACAGGCCAGAGTTACTGCGCATGCGCAGAACTCCGGCTTCTCGGACGAGGGCGCGCAGCTGCCAGGAGCTGCGCGCCGAAGATCACAGGGTAGGCGGGGGAAAGCGGCTACTGCGGCGTGGAGTAGCCGCGCCGTGTAGCCTCGTGTCCGGCTACTCCACGCCCCAGTAGCCGCTTAATAAAATTTACATATTAGGGCAATAAAGTTTATGCTACGCTAGCGGGGACGTGAGGATTAGCTCTAAAAAGGGCTATCCTCACGTCCCATACATCCACCTACCACCCGATCTACCTTTATAGGTAGATTCGTGGTGGTAGGTTCCCTTTAAAGTGGTAAAAACAGAGCCCACAAGAAAATTATGAAGATGTGTTTTTTGTTTTTTTGCCAATTTCACCACATGTAATTTTTTTCAAGCTTTCCAGTGCATGGCATGGAATATTAAATACCGTCATTAGGAAAGATAATTTTTTGCCTAGAAAACAAGCTCTTATACAGCCATGTACATGGAAAAATAAAAGTTAGGGACTTTTGACAGTGGAGAAAAAAAGTGGAAGCCGAGTAATAGAGAAGGCCAGCAGTGTTAAGGGCTATTGTACAGTCTATGCTCTATCGTTTAGGATCTGTACTTCGTATTAGGCACTGTATATGTCCTTATGAACTGCTTTATTTTGACACACACCCTTAGATCTTTTATTATAGGTAAGCAGATCTCTTTTCTTGTGGAGTGGAGGACACACTTTGTTTTTCTCGTTCCAGGTCTTGGAGAATTACTCCGATGCTCCCATGACCCCTAAACAGATCCTAAATGTGATTGAGGCGGAGGGGTTAAAGGAAACAAAGTAAGTCAGGCAAGGCAGGGAAGTAAGAACATGGATATATTTTGTATAGGGGTGAGGGTTACTTAATTTTAAGCTAATTGTAGTTTTTGTGCTTTTGACTCTTTACATGATGCGGTTTCACTTACTGTCGTTTTCTTTTTCTCTCCCCTGCCCTTGTTTTATCTCGTCTTTTTCCATGGAATCTGCAGAAGGTAAGGTAGAGGAGAAGAGTGGGCAGTGATGCCTCCAATCGTCCAGTTTATTTAAAGGACATCTACCATCGGGATGAAGGATTGTAAACCAATCACACTGACATACTGGTGTGTGCCACCTATGGCTGTTACTTCTCTTCTTTAAAGGGAACCTGTCACCAGGGACCTAATTTTTCACTAAAGACAGGTTGCAGAAGCTTATTACACGTGCAGTGCAAATCTGCCTTTTCTATGCATTTGCATTACAATATAATTATGAGTTATAACTTACTCTTGCATCCTGACAAAATCCTGGGGTAGTCACAGGGGCTGGACTTTGGTTTAGATGCATTTCAAAAAACAACATGTGCCTTGTCTGTGTTACTCAGCGCTTGGCCACCACCTTTTGTGCTCCTGTCTAGCTCCTCCTCCTGCTTCTTCTCATCCTGGTGAGAAGACATCAGTGGGAGAGGGACAAGCTGTACAGGAGCACAAACATGGAGACAGCCTGCAGCTCAGACAAGTCACATGTTGATTTTTAAAATGCATCCAAACCAAAGTCCAGCCCCTGTGACTACCCCAGGATTTTGTCAGCATGCAAGAGTAAGTTATAACACACAATTATATCGTAATACAAATGCTTAGAAAAGGAAGAGAGGCATGTTTGCACTGCAGGTGTCATGGGCTTTTAGAATCTGTGTTTAGTGAAAAATGAGGTCCCTGGTGGCAGGTTCCCTTTAAGCTTCCTATGCCCTTGTCTTAATGAAAAATAAAGGGTTGAAAATTATGCAAAAGAGCCTGAGGGGCTCAAGACTCTATTAACACCTACGGAGCTTGTATCCCCTCAGGCTCATTTGCATAATTTAAAGCAGGGAAGCCATAGGAAGCTAAAAGAGCAGATCCTGCCAGTGGGGGCACACACCAGTATGTCAGTGAGCTTGGTTTACAATTCTTCATCCTCGTGGTAATGTTCTTTAATACTGCTTCTATTCAGTTTGATTAATCTGCCATTAATAAACATTTCTTCAATTAGATGTTATTAAAAAAAATATTCCAGTGTGAAGATAATTTTCCATAGATGTAGTGATTTGGTCCCTTAGAAACGAGATAGCTTCCTCAGATACGGCCATCTCTGCTGAAGGATTGCACAAATAAACAAAAAGGTTTTGTATATGAAATATCTGAGAATTACTACATTTCCCACAGCCGTCCCGTGGTAATGATCGCTGAATCCAGGTGGTCAGGCAGGGCTCAATAGTACATGTCTGGCCACTGCTGCCTAAATGTGACGTGGTCGTAACCGAGAAGGCTATCTCGTTTCTAAGGGACAACATGGCTATGTTTATGGGAAATTATCTTCACACAGAAACATTTTTTTTTAAAGCTTTGCTCTCTGTTGCACCGTTTGTTGAAATATAACTGACCCTTTAAGAGCAAAAGCGCGTTCTTAATTTCTTTACTTTAATAGTAAGCCTATCCTTATTGTAATGTATTGTTTTCGCCTTGTTTGTAATGGCCTGTACTGTTGATTTAACACTTTACTTATTTACAGGTGAATGGTGCAACAAATGAGCTAAACACCTTGCTTTAAAGGACAACTACCACAAGGATTAAAGACTGTATGTAAATGAGCCTGAGGGGCTCCAGGCTCCATTAACACACATGGAGCCTGGAGCCCCTCAGGCTCATTTGCATACAGTCCTTCATCCTGTTGGTAGATGCCCTTTAAGGTTGTTGAACAAAAAATGGTAAACATTTTATCATGTGAAACTGTATACTCCGATAAAGTTTTACAATTGACATGAATCATTAAATAACACTAGGTCTTAAACATTTAAGACAATTTTAAAATGCAATAGTATAGAAAAAAAAGTAATGAATCTGGGGCACTTATACATAGATACATTGACTGTGGTGTGCCCCTCAGTGCTCTGTCTTCAGAAGCTGCTACACTGTCTCGCCTCCCACGCCCACGCTCCCTCTGCGTGATTTAATCTCATAGCAGCAGACATTTCAGCACAAGGTGGGAGGGGAAAGTATTAACTTACTTGGTACTTTTCAACAGCATGGAGGGGCTCATGGCAAAGCCCCCAGAAGCCTCTTCTGGCTATTTAACATTATAAAAGTTGATTTTAGAAGGAAGGAGGTTGTGGATAACAAATATAAGATTACCACAGTCAGTGTCTGGTTCTATGAGTACGTGCCCCTGGTTTATTATGCTTGATTTTGATGGTAGGTTTCCTTTAAAGGGGGGCAGCTTTAATTTTATCAACAGCTGTGGAAATATGATATCTGAGCTCTGATTTATTGCCATGGACAACTAGAACAGTTCTACTGTCATACACTTTTTATAAATCTCCAATGTTTGTCCTACTTATGCAGTAATGTGTTTGAGAAACCCTTAAAGCGTGAATTACACCTGTTCATCCCCTCCCTTTTTCTATTAGTTTTTCTTCATCCCTTTGCAGCGGATCCTCCCCTCTGGCTTGTCTCAATGCCATGTTACATTCCAACTCCAGAACACGTGAAGCCATGTTTTACAAGCTCCCAGGTCGCATCAGTCTATTCACAATGAAGGTTTGTGCAGTCACTACTGATTTCAAGAATGTATTCACATGTTAAGAGAGCAAAATAGTCTCCAGATTATCTAATAATCTGTATATGGAATAGTTTCTGATCTGTTCTGGGGGCTGTTCATTTGAAGCAGTATTAATCTGAATGTAGGGAGTTCCTAGTATTGGTTAAAGTTCTTCTTTTGCCCTTGTTTTTCCAGAATGGCTTTAAAAATAATGCAAATGAGCCTGAGGGTCTTCATGCTGTACAACTGTTAATTGACCCTGGATCGCCTGAGGTTCACTTGCATAATTTTATAGTAGAAACAAGGGCATAAGAAGCTAAAAGAAGAGCATATCCTGCCAGAAGGGGCATGTACCTGGTATGTAAGTGTGCTTGGTTTACAACCCTTCATCCTGGTTGTAGATTTCCTCTAATTGTTTCTGTGCTACAGTTCTTTACTACACTATTGGATACACTTGGATACACTCAGAATTCCAGCAATTAATCCAGTGTCAAAGAGACCGTTACTTCAGTGTCTTTCCGCAGCCTATATACATGTCTGATCTCTTGCAGAAAAATGCTGTACAGTGGTCCCGTGTGGTGTCACTGCCTGATGATGGAGACACAGAGGACACTGCAGATGAAGAGGGAAGCTCAGTGCCTGTTGGTAAGAATAATGACGACAGATCAGGCTAATACGAGCTCCTTGGGACAAATGCTATGGTTTTTACTATCGTATACACTTAATACTGTATAGACCTACCTGAATATAAGCCGAGGCCCCTAATTTTGCCACAAAAAAACTGGGAAAACCTATTGACTCAAGTATAAGCCTAGGGTAGGAATTGCATTGGTCACAGCCGGTATATACCTGGGCAGTCTCCTTCTCCCCTAGTATATAGGCATCCAGCCCCTGCCCTCAGTATTTGGCCTGCCCCAGTATTCAGCCAGTCCGTTTGCTGAATTCCTAAAGATAAAAAAACTCACCTTTCCGGCACCCTCGCTGGTCTCCTCTTAAGTAAGGTAGCGGCAGGTCTTGAGTTTTGACAAAAGTTAAGCCGAGTTTGAGATTCTCAGAACTTGAGTATATAGGGTGTATAACCCTTTCCATGCCATGGACGTATCGCATACTTTCTTATAGATTGGAGCCTCTATGGCCAAGGACATATGAGATGTCCTGTATTCTAGGTGCCACTGATTTGGGGATATTCACATTTAAAGTGAAAATTTGTGGAGCAATATTTATATTTTAAAATCACTCCCCACTGCTTTTTAACAGTTAATATCAACCTGACAGGTCCTCTTTAAAGGTGTATACCCTTCTCAAAAAATAAAGGTTTGTTTCTGTTGTGCGCATTTTTCTGCCTGCTCTCCTAATGCAGGCTGCCATGAAAAGAGAGGCACTTCTACTTTACCCATGGCTACCTTCAGTTTGTTGCCATGTCTAATAGACATTTAAATCCTACAATATATGAAATGGGTAAAATGTGAAAATAAAAACATTCTTAACACTGCAAGCTTTATAAGATTTGGAGATCGGAATATTATGGTGCTATTGTTTTTTAAGCTGTTCCTTCTCTTTGTATGTTGCAGCAGAACCGTCTGGCAGTGCTTCCAGTTCTCGAGAATCACACGTTAGAGAAACCAGGTCGTTTGTTCAGGTCAGTATTAGGCTACATGCACACTGCCGTGTGCCCGCCGCACAGCACGGCGGGCACACAGCAGTGCGGGGAGTGGAGGAGGTGGTGAGCGCCGCTCACCCCCGCCCCTCTCCATAGGAACATATGGGCCACGGTGTTGTAATACGGGAAAAGATAGGACATGTCCTATCTTTTCCTGGGCTACGGAGCCGCACGTGTGCTGCCCCGTACCACTCCCGTACCATGCTGTGAGCTCATAGAAGTGTATGGGGGACTTATATCGGTGTGGAGATTGTGTAAGTGGGATAATCACAATTGTTGATGGTTCGCTAGAATTGAACTTATTCTGGGCCTCTATGCCCGTTGTCTGACATAAGAAGCTCTGATAAATGTCTCCCTTTGATTAGATGAATAAGCAGAAGAGAAGAAGTGGAGTACTCCTGCCTCGAGTTGTTCTTACACCTCTAAAAGTGAATGGGGCTCATCTTCCGTCTACTTCAGGTGAGGATTTGTCAAAAGTTGCTGAAGGTTGAAAGAATATCTCATTGTGACCTTCTGTTGGACTGGCAAGGCAGTAAGTTGCAGTAAACGGTACTTTATGATCTGTTCCTTACAGTGGTACCTTGTCAATTAATGAGAAGCCTGCAATTCATTCAAGGGAATCTCTTAGCACTATACAACACTGCAGAATGTTTTGGGTAACAGACCCGAAGGACTGTGTAATCCTAACCTTAAAACTATCTGCATCTTTGTATGGTCAATACTGCTTGTAGACCCCCTTCAACCTTTCAAGGCGGCTTTTTTTTTTTTTTATTTTGTGCTCTACACCTTCAAAAATCTGACTTTTTAATTTGTATGTTTACAGAGCTGTTTGTGAGTGTATTTTCTGTATAACACATAGTACTTCTCGATGACAATATCTATCATTCCATGCCGTGTACTGGGATAATACTTCCCTGTGAGCCCTCTTATTGCATGCTTAACAGCTTTGTGCTGTTACAAGTGAGATTACGTTTTTTTTCATATGTATTAACATGCAAACTATGTACATGCTTGTGCAGCGCTGCGTAATCTGTGTGCGCTATATATATAAAGAATTATTATTATGTATATAAACCCATCTTATTCTAAAAAGCTTTATGCTATGTTTAAAAACTAAAACCTTTTGGAATTTCTAAATTTGAATCTGTCAGATAATGTTGGTGAATAATGTAATGATGCTGTGCATCATCTTTGCACACAAGCTGACTCTATTGTTTTGCCTCCAGGATTGTCAGTCCGTCGTGCCGAAAGTGAATCTTCCAGTAGTGCAGCTTTGAGGGGCAGCCTGGCATTTCACAGACGAACTGCTTTAAGCAGCAATTCTTCTCATCATCTTAGAAGCTTAAAGAATATCTCTACTCCAGGTTTGTTCTATGTATTGTGCTATTACTTATTCTCTATTTCTTCGCTACTTTCCAATAGACTTTGCAGTTTCTTACAACTTTCCAGATTTCTGATTTTGGCTGATAAATGTTTTAGGCAAGCTACACATCTACCTTATTCATGTGATAATGTGAGAAGTGATTAAGCATTAACCCTTTCCTTATTGGGCTCTTTGCCATTTTTTTATGACTCCACAAGTCATAATTTATTTTTTCAATTATTTTTCCATTTACAGAGAGGTATGAGGGCTTATTATCTGCAGGACAAATTGTACTATTAGCACCAATTTATATTTTGTTCAGTGTACAGGGGAACTGAAAAAAAAATCCAATAGTGGTAGAATTGCCTAGAAAAGGTTGCGCTCTGTTTTTACAATTTTTTTTCTTTGTGGTCAAAATGGCACCTCTTTTATTCCTTGGGTCGGTACAATCACAGCCATACCAGATTTGAACAGTTTTATCTTATTTTAATCCTAAATAGGGAATTTAAACTTTTTTGTCCCCCCAAAATTCTTAGCTTTTCCAGATACTGATGCCAACAATTTTTCCATAATTTAGTGTAGAGCTGTGTAAGGTGTAATTTTTCTTGCAGGACAAGTTATTTGGATCTTTTATTTTGATTGGGTGGATATTTTCAGACATGTTTATGATTTTACTTTTAATTTTTGAAATTTTATTATTTTTCCAAACTCCTTACTATCATTGGCATCACTGGGGGTGCCGACCGGCTTATAAAGATAATGACACACACAAGCAGACCTGATTGAGTGAATAGACATGGAAGATTAACGTTTTTCGTTAAACAATATCAATTATTTAACTAAAAGTGGATAAACCCTTCAGTTATATCCATATTGGGGTAGAGGACAAACTACTTTGTATATTACTATAAGACAGAAGGCGTGAAAATTTGTGATTAATTTTAGTCCAATATACCAAAGCTGTAAGTATTGGTTTTTATAGGGCAAGTGAAGAAAAAAGAGGAGGAGATTGACTTTGAAACTCCCGGCTCCATCCTGGTTAATACTAATCTTCGTGCCCTGATAAACGTACGGACGTTCAATGCTCTCCCACAACACCTCCAGCAGCAGCTTCTTCTACTCCTCCCAGATGTGGACAGACAGGTATGTAATGGAACTCTAGTAATGGTGAAAATACATTTAAGTTCGCCTGCCCTGTAGTCGGTCAAGATATTTTTAATAATTTTGCTATTTTTTTTATCAATCTCTCTCTTTTTGGTATTAATAATTGAGGCTCATTTTATAACCAGTGGCTGAGTAAATATTTTGCATCTGTTGGTTTGTTACAAAGTGCGCTGTTGGGACAGGAGAGAGATTTGTGCTGATTATTTGTTTAGGTACACTAGTAGGAAAACTGCACTGCCAGATTGTATCTTAATCTTTCTACGTTTAAAATTTATTAAAAAAGCTGTAAAAAGAAAACCGGCGGACAGACTTAAACCGCATTAGATTTATTAGTGTCTCTAATGCTGAACAATTAAGTGGTATTTTTTAAAGGGTTTTCCAGGAATCTTGTTATTGTGTCATGTTCTATGTTGCTGTAACTCTTTAAGGGCACCGATTTTCTGCAGTGGGTCATGTGACCACTGACATTTCCACCCCTGCCACCATTGGTGGAGAACCTAAGAATACTGCAATGCCAGAGCAGGATTAGAACACTAATTTGATTACAAACTTGTTTCAGGATTCTAGTCCAACTTTTCACCACTTATTTATTGGCGTGGTTTCATGGTTGGTAAGGTTTAAAATTGAAGCTGTTGGTCCAGTTGGTCCAGCAGAAGGCAAAAAACCCTTGAAAATACCTTCCCGATACCAAATATAGAATAATTATTATAATTATGTAAAATAAATCCGAGTCTCCAAATGACAATGTTCAGAATCCCTGTCTATAGGAGAGCAGTCCTTTTGTATAGTCATTGATGACACAGGTTACATTTTTGTGTACAAGTTATGAAAGTGTCTAAAAAAAAATGTCCAGCACGCAGGGAAAGCTTTGAGATGCTTGTCAGGCCAGTCAATGGTCATTGGTTGTGTGGGCATCTTGGAGCTTTGCATGTGTCAGAAGAAACCATGTAATGGAACTTGGCAAGGAAGCAGGCAGCTTGTGGACCAAAGCATTAATGGATTGTGGAGAGGTGAGTAATCATTTTTGTAAAAAGTTCCTAGCGAGGACATATAGTTCTTCATTACCAGAAAAACAAATATTACATTACCTGTTTGTAGGTTAATCCCGATGGACAGTTGCGAATGAGCGGGAGCGCTCTAAATAATGAGTTTTTTGCTCATGCATGCCAGAGATGGCGGGAGAGGCTGTCAGAAGGTAGGCATCTATCACATCAATCCTGCTACTTTGTGTATACTGGGAGCCTCCTACATTATTCTTCTTCATTCTGTAGGTGAATTCACACCTGAGGCTCAGCTGCGAATGAGGCAGGAGTTGGGGAAGGAGAAGAAAGTAGAGGACTGGAAAGAAAAGTTCTTTGAAGATTTTTATGGACAGAAGTAAGGCACACTTTTGGTTTTTTTTGTTTGGGGGGGGGGGGGGTTTGAGGAGGGTTGTTATCTGCTACAGTTTGAGCTATACTACTCCGAATGTGCTGCATTGTCCTGGCATGAAGCCATCTCACTAGGGGTTTTTACTGTGATAAAGTTACACCAATATTTACATACTTCCACTCCATACTATCTAAGACTTGTGTTGATGGTAGATGACCATACTTGTGAATATGTTCGTTGCCACCCCACTTACTGCTTGTTACAAATAAAAGCTCACCCTGAATTTGTGATGAATCTATGTATGTCTTGGCCCATCTGTAATGAGCAGGAACATGTTGTTCTGTATGTAAATAACCTGTGTTCAAATGGGATGGATTGAAGCTACTGGGGTGAAAGAAGAAGGCAATCTACACAATATAGTAGACGTGCATCTAAAAATTAAGTTTGTGGGAGTTTAAGAATACTGTCTCAATGTAGAAATCTTTCTTGCTATGCTTTCTTTTAGGCTTGGATATTCTGAGGAGCCCGGATCTGATCTTGAGGATAAGAGTCATGAGACAACATGCCTGCAACAAGAAAAGCCCAAAACAATTCCAGAACTTGCATGGAAAAAGGAAACTGTACCTGAGCTTCGCATTAGAACTCGGAGGAGCCTCTACAGAAATGCTGAGAAGATGAATCCTAATCTTCCAGCTGCTGCTGAAGTCAAAGTTGCTACCTTATCTTCCTCTCCTAAAGAGCTAATAGATCCTTTGGCTGGTGAGAACAGATTGTTTTCAGGGGATGACCTCAATCTCCCATCCACCTCTGAAAGAGTGCCTGATCTTCATCCCGAAAACGCCTCTGAACAGAAAAGGAAAAGCACAGATGCGGAGACCTCCAGCTCCTCCCTCGAAAAGAAGCCACGTATGGAACAGCGTCAGTCCTTTCGTAACACAATTCAGAGTGTTCACCCCGAAAAACCACAGCCCACCAAAGAAGAACCAAAAGTCCCACCAATCCGGGTATGATACAGCACTTACTGTAATTTTATGGGATATGATTATGCATTTATTGCCTTATACACAAATTGGTGCAAACTAGTCATCCCAAATACTTATTTACTTATTTATAGATGTTCAACTTGCATCTTCTATGTAGTATTGTTGACTGTTGGTAGTACCTGGGTATTACTTGTGTCCAATTGCATATGTAAAACTTATTCCCTGCGTTGTTTTCGGGTATTGCACGCAATATATAAGTTGCATCTATACGAAGACTTTTTTTTTTTTTTCCCCTTTACTTTCCCAAAAAGGGAAGAGGAGTGCTTTCTGTGTACAGTTTATGTACAAACTAGGCTAACAAGTAGGTGGTGCAAACTCTTCAGATATTCACATGGCACCTACACAGTGGTTGAGGTGTGGGTTTTTGCTTTGGATTTCTTTTCGTAACTATATTCAATAAACCTGATGGTTAGACACTGAAACATATTGCTTAGTCATAACTGCTGCATCCTGTGCTGTACAACTTTTTTTATATTCATTTTTAATAAGAAGTAATAGTAATAATTCTAGATTTCTCTCTTTCACTCCCTCTCCCTTTTCTCAGATACAGCTTTCTCGGATCAAACCTCCCTGGGTGGGTAAAGGTTTGCCAGCTTACCAGATCTACCCCCGGATCATCCCAAACCCTGATCCCTCTGGGGGCTGGCCTTCTTCCTGCTCGCCTACTGACAGTCAGACCAGTGACCATCAGTCCCAAAACTCCAGTGGTGAAGGCAGAGGCAACCATGGTCAGCACTGTTACCAGCCAGATAAAAGAAAAAGCCGATCCAGAGGCTTCAAAAGAAGCAGAAAGAGAAGATACCGAGAAAAATCAGCAAATAGCTGCAGAACACAATTATTGTCGCCCATTACTGTAACGCCAGAGAAACCAGAAGTCCCGCAAATGAAAACCGGCTGGGTATCAAGTGCTTCAGTCGAGTGCAATGGTGAGAATGACACAAATGACTCTGTTACCAAAGAACCGCACCCTGATAAAGTAGTTGATGGGGAGGACAACTCCAAGGATGGTAATAAGGAAATTGCTTTGGCAGAAGAGGAAAATATGTGCGTGGACCAGTGTAGCGAGGAGAGGATGTTGGCATATTCTATGGATGCCAATGCAGGACAAACCATTGAGGCTTTGCCCTGTGTTCTTAGTGATGTTTCCAACACTTTTCAGAACAGGTTCAAGCAGGTCACGTCTTGCTCAACTGAAAAGCATTCCTCTGAACAAAAAACAGATGCAGCACTAGAAGAATTTGCGGAGCATCAAGTACTACCTACATCCTCTCTGATGCAGCCACACTCGTCGGAAGCAAATAAAACCTTGCTTGCAGGACAGTTGCCAGTGCAT
Source organism: Engystomops pustulosus (assembly GCA_019512145.1). Classification (NCBI taxonomy): domain Eukaryota; kingdom Metazoa; phylum Chordata; class Amphibia; order Anura; family Leptodactylidae; genus Engystomops; species Engystomops pustulosus. The sequence goes on from CM033646.1 coordinate 61,706,174, forward strand.
ACCAATGAACCCTCAACTTACAGCACTTCAGTGGACTCTACTGGTGACCCATGCTGCAATGGTCTTCATAAAAATGTCTGTCTCTCAGTTGACAACTCACAGGAGCCATATAAGTCTGACCCGGTTTGTAGTGCTATACAGTCAGATTTTGGACAGGAGCCATTGGTGACCCAACAGTTCCCTACTGCTGAGAATGTTAGTGAGCGTACGCTCTTGCCTGATTTTACAGATAATGGTTCTAAGGGAAATGTGGCAGCCTCTTTACCTTCTGATGTTGAATCGTGCTCAACAAATCTATTTCAGGAAAATGAAGTCTCTAAAACTGATGCTAAGACAGGCAATTTTTTGGCCAGCACTAATGAAGAGGCAAGACGGGGGTTGCCCTTTGGTTTGTCAACTGCAAATTTGAAGGGAGGAAAGTATGGGACCTCTAATGCCACCACTGAACCATCATTAAACCCTCGGCCCTCTAAGATGTCCCAAGGTTGCCAGGATGGATATGGAGACCATAAACAGAGACTGAATAGCACCGCTGAATTTGCTGGTAAAGTTCCCATATTATTATATATGCCGTTCAGCCAGTTCCCAAAGGAGGTTGGGGTCTGTGTCCAGCTGCCTGCAGACCTGGAGATGTCTTCTTCACACAAAATGAAGGATGCCTTTCTGGAGATGCTGTCCCAGGATGTGGCTTCCTACCATTACGCTGCGGGAGTGCGTCTGTCACCTGAAAATTATTCACTTACAGGCAGCGCCTCGTTGTCTGTTGAAGTTTTTGCAGAACAAGGTGACGGAGGGGAAGAGCAAGTGTCACTGAGATGTTCATGCAGCTTCAAAGCCATGACCATGTGTGAGGGCTGTGGGGCATTTTGTCACATCGACTGCATCGGACCTTCCAAACTGTGTGTTTCGTGCCTTGTCATAAGATAATATACTGATGTTCAATGGATTGGTCTTCTAGTTTAGCAAAGAGCGCCCCCTTCTAAGCAATGGTGGGGACTACATCTAGTATGGCCAGAGATGCTGAGGGTGGAAAGTGAGTTGGTGACCCCTGATTTTAGTGTTGTATTTTTCCTAATATCCCGAGCTCTAAGGTGTTCATATTGTATTAAGCTTAATTTTGTTAGTCCTTAAAAAACATGCTGATGTATTACTCAGCTCTTATTGTGATTTATAACCCTAGTAAAGGGGTAGTTATGGCCACAGGAGGGCACTGTGAGGATACCAGTCCTCTTGGTGTGTTGAACCTGTTTGATAGGATTGTTTACACCCAGCCCCCTCTTAATAAGTAAATGATCAGTATAAGATTTCAGTTTAAAGGGGGGTTCTATGTAACTAAAGCTTATAACCTCATAAAGTTCCACTGTATTGGTTCTTTTCAGTGCTTTGGTTCCTTTTTGCTTGCTGTGAATAATTGGGAGCAAGCTCACCCACCTTGGTGGTAGTTGGCGTGAAACCACTTTTATAGACTCTGTTTAGGATTTGTTACACTTGGACCTTGACAGTGTATTTCATACTGATACATTTCACAGCAAACCAGACAAAAGGTCTACCCTCTTCTTTGAGAAGTATTTGAGTCCAAAGGAGTTTTCTGATCTCTGATTTAAAGAAGGATATTCCCATTTGCTGACCACAAATGGAGATCTTGGAAGTGATTTAAAAAAAAAATTAGTGTTTCTATAATGGGAGGCAAAAGTAATGTGTAAAGTTCTCCCAACAGATCAGTATCCTAATATCTCTATAGTTCTAGCGATTGTGTTAGGAGAGAACACTGCATCTCCTACAGTGCAGTACAGCCAAGCATATACAAGTACAAGTTTCTTTAACATTTCAAATCATAGTTGTTGTAAATTACTGGCAGTAAAATGATGTATCCCACTTTCTAGGGTTACAACGGATTTTCACTTTTTTTTTTTTAATAACCATGTCACGTGTGGACAGTTGCAGTAGTACTGCCCCTTAAACTGTGATTGCAGTGGCTGGGTGTTCACAGTATTGGTACCCATTGTGTTCTGTCGATTTGTACATTACTGCCCCATTTAGGCTCACATGTTCTTGGATAAGAGGTGAGCATGGTGGGTGGGGGGGCTCCACTGCCTTGTCTATGGTATGGGCTGCATGGCAGGGCTATGGTCAGTGTTTGGGGAGGGGGGCTGGTTGGGGGGGAGGTTTGGGTAAATGGGTTGTCCATCTTTTGTAATGCATGGGCAGTATATCTGGAAGCAGTAAGCATTGGTGTGACTTATGGATGGATTGTAAATACAGGAGAAGATTTGGCTTCTGCATTCCAGTGTTTTATCCCTGTACTTATTATGGTGTACACATTTCTTGCCTATAATATAAATGTATATTCTGTATAGATGGCTGTGTCTGTCTCATTTCATTTTCTATACATAACTCAAGGGTGTGGATGCAAGTGAGAGGCATTGTTAGGCTGAGTGTAATGTAAACTGTGAATATATCATGTATTTTACAGACTGCCACAAAAATATAGCCTATGTGCTTAGATCCTCAAAATCCTGGGAATGGATGAGGCTGGTAATACTTGCAAATTTGTACGAGTACAAGAATTGGATCTGGTCCCAAGTAATAGATGCTGATAGATCTAGGCACTGTGACTGTGGTAATCTTCTTATTTATTGTCCATGGCTTTCTACTTTCTAAAATCCACTTCTATAATTCTGTTAACGAGTCTGAAGGGCTCTAGGGGCACCACCACAGCCCCTCAGTGCTGCAAATTCATGGGCTGTTACAATGAGCAGACCATGTCTTGCCCTCTCCCTTATCCCTCCACCTGTGTAATCTAGCAGCAGCAGGGGAGACTCCTCTGCTCCTTGTAACAGCCTGTGATGCTACAGCACTGAGGGGACATAACAAATGTAAGATGATTATCATCAGGGCTGTGGAGTCGGTAAGCCAAACCTCCAACTCCTCAATTTCCTGAACTTTGACTCCTGACTCCAGCTCTGCCACAATGGTTCCAACCTCGTGACTCTGACTCTACATTCCTGTTGTCCTGGTCACTCTAGCAGTGCTTGAGATAAATTCCTTCCTCTGCCTTATTCCTCTAATCTATGCAAGAGGAGCTTTACTCCTGAGCTTGTACATAAAGTGCAGCACACATTCATCTAACTGAAAGGGGTATCTGGGTGCACAAGCCATGCTGACAGGTTACATGCAGTCTGTCAAGCCATGAGTTGTGGTTTAACCCTGCTGATAGTCCAATGAGTTCTCCCATAACTGATGCAGATCATTGCAGCTGCACTCACCGCTACCAGCCTCCTGCACCAAAGTTCGTGCTGTGTCCTGACTCCTGACATTGTGTTTGTGTGTGTCTAGGTCAGGATCCAGGAGTGGTAAGTATTTGTCAGCTGTACTGTACTGTACTGCTCCTAGGTCCTTGCGCAGTTCTGCTCTGTATCCTGATGCTGCTGCATACAATCAGCACGAGCCAAACAACCTTCTGCAGTAAGATTACATCAGGTAGAGGGGGGAATTAAGTGCTGAGGGGAAGACGGTGAAACTGCAGCACAGAGGGGCTCTGACAACACCACCCAGACACCTTTTGACTCATTAACATTTTAAAAAGCTGATTTCAGAAGAAAAGAGGGTATGGAAAAACCAATATAAGATTACCACAGTCTTGGTACCTGGATTATCATCCTTGATTTTGATAGTAGATTTTCTTTAACTCCCACTGTTGCTGGCTATAGTTAATAAAATCTTAGTGTTTTTTTTTCTTTGCAGATCATGGGTTACATGTACAAATATAAGACATTACAGAGAAAATGCTTTCAAACTCAATAAAATGCATAAAGTCAAACACAAAGACGGTGATGGGTGAAGGTCTGAAAGTGTTCAAGCCCACTAGTACAAATTAATACAGGTATAAATTCTGTCCTTCTGGAGTAGTTACATATAAAACCAGTGAATAAAGCCATATACCAGAGATGATGGTATCAAAGTGGAGGATAGATACTGAGGGTAGGGATTGCGATATATAACAGAAGAAAGCCTATTTACCTACATGTAAACCAGTCAGGTGTGTTCACACAATGCACTTCTAAGGCATTTCAAAGGCTTCAGCCTTGATCAGATGCTAAGGTTACATTGCGTTTCCACTGCATCTGCTAAAACGCAATGTAACTTCAGTATGTGATCAAGGCTGAAGCCTTTGATATACGTGAAAAATGCATTGTGTGAACATACCCCTAAAGTCAATGTTTTTGTAGATGTGGGACCCTCTAAGACCAATGAGGATAAAACGCGTGACACAACCTTTGAAACCCATCCCTGTATTTAACATTTCTGTCCCAGCATTGCAAATATACTGTGTATTAGGTTAAGTGGAGGACTTCCCAGGTGACGAGTATAGTAACTTTATATTCAACTAGCCTTAGAAGTGGATGCACATCTGTGTCTAGGGAGCTTTAAATCTATCCTGGGATATTCTTTCGATCTATAAATCCACATGTCCGTGTTCTCAGTCCATATGTACACAACCTGTGCTGCCTTCTGGTCCGATATAATCCTGTTATTGACCAAGCTCATAGCTAATGAGAGCTGGTGGCAGTTGTACAAACTGCTGGTCTCTTTAGCTTTCAGGGTTGTGGGTGAGTGTTGTACTATGCAAGAGGCCATGTGGGAAACTATATAACGGAACCTGCATACCTCTATAGTGTGCAGAATCCCTCCCACCAGCAAATAATTATATATTAGGGGAAAATAGGTATTCAATACACTGCCAATTGTGGATTAAAATCATGCAGGACTTGCAAAATCTATCTCAATCGGCTCATGTCAGCACATGTCCAAGCCTGTTTGAAACTTGCTAATGACCATCTGGATGATCCAGAGAAGACATGGTAGAAGGTCGTGGGGTCAGATGAGAACACGATATAACTTTTTGGTATCAACTCCACTTGCTGTATTTGGAGGGAGAAGGATGAATTCAAGTATAGTAGATACTGTACACCAGTGATGGCAAACCTTTTAGCGGCTGAGTGCCCAAACTGCAGCCCAAACACCCCCTCCTGCAGCCCAAACAGATCGTGAGGTGCCAACCAAAGATTAAAGCAATAATTTATTGCTCCCTGTTCAACAACTTTCAATCATATTGGCCTCCTGAGGACAGAAACACAGTAGAAAGATGAAAATGTTCATAATTTTAGCTTCTTTCCAGTGTCCCTCTGTAGACAAAGAATCGTGGGGCCAGCAGGAGGTCCTCCAAAGATAATTCAGCCCTGTCTACTCATTCTTCCTCTTCCTACAGTAACGAAGTAAGTATCAAAATATTACTAAAAACAGCATCTTTTAAGTTGCTTGGAACTGCAGGAAGTTTCTTTGAGTCCTGTCTGATGTGCTTGGACAATGGTCCGGTTGCCCACAGAAAGGGCTCTGAGTGCTGCCTCTGGCACCCGTGCCATAGGTTCGCCACCACTGCTGTACACAATGTCCAACGTCTGATATGGTAAAACTTGTATGAGTTCTAAAGAACTATTTTTTATCCCCTCTATGAAGCTGTGGTGCCACCACATCCTGGTAACCATGTTTAGGCTCTGCCATCAACATATTTGGTTTTTACCATTCTTTTGATTGCCTTTGGCTTATAAATATAAAAGGGTTAAATGTGGCTCGGAAGAAAACCCTGGCTTACAGTGCTGACATGTAAGGACTTGTGGTCCTTTGCTATTTCCTCACTGGGTACTGAATCAGCACTCTAAACCTCCACATTGCTGAGCAAAAGCCCTCTGGTGTTCAGCCACAGACCCCAGCTGTCCAGAATATGGAAAGGTACCTGCTCCATTGTGGGCAGAAATCCACCTCCGCTCAGTGCTCAATAACTCGGGGCCTGTATATCAAAATGTCGCTGCCAGCAGCATCAGCCTCTACTGACCCGTCCTAACCATATCATGAGCCGGCGGCTGACATGTCTGACTCTCCTGCTGGACTAGAGCCAACTAGCACTGATGTCTCCAATATTGATTCCACCTGCCTCGCAGCTGACGTGGCAAACAATTGTGGCGCAAGCCCTTACCTCCTCACTATCAGCCATGTTACAGGCAACACTACAACAGCTAAAAGAAGATGTAGTTCAGCATGACTTTTGGCTTACAGAAGTGGAGAACCACATCTCAATTGTTGAAGCCTAAGAATAGGAAGTGCAGTCTTACCTGCAGAAACTAGTAATTTGGCTATTACTTGGCTTACGTTGCCCGGGAAAAGGACTGCCTACAGCGTGATATATACTGACCTAGTAATGTGGTCCTATGCAAACGTGCTGCCTTGTCAAGTGACTTCCGGGTCTGACTGCACAGAGTTAATTTATTTAGCTCACTCAATCTCACCTTTCATTTAGGTTACAAATTGAGCATAGATCTCACCCTGAGACAGTCCTCACCCAATCAATATCCACTCTTACCTATCAAGCTGTATCTCACCATCCTGTCATAAACTGCTAACAGCTTCAGAGAAGCTAATTGCCCCATAGTTAACTAAGCTGAGAGTATTTAATTTAATATTTCATCACATACGGGATGTCTGATTTAAAAGGCATATCTGTCAGTTCTTTGAGACACCCTGATGACACTCTTTAGGCACTGTAGACCCCAGAGATTTTGTTTGCTGTCAGGTTCTCATAGTGCAGATGATCGAAGTTCTCCTGCTTTTCCTGTAATTATTCAACACTTCCCTCAAGCTGTGATCTATGGAGGGAATCGCCATCAAGAATGGATCTCAAATAGGCCCAGGTCTCAATGTTCATGGCTCATCATCGGTGGAGGATAAAGCAGGAGTCTTCAGACTACAGACAGCTGGTTGACTGCTGAGCATGGCTGTGATTGGCCCGGTGGGACTTGTGACCCTACTGCAGGGTTACATATACCAATTCCATTACAGATAGGGAAAGAGTAGAGCTGTATGTAAAAATGTCACATTTGCCCTTTTGAGGGCACATAGAAATACTTGCCCTTTCAGGGCAGTCTGCAGAACTGCTACTCAAAGGATGCTATAGTGCAGGACCAGTCTAAGTAGTATTTGAATCATACAGTTCTACCTTACAGTAACAGTCTTGGTCATATAGTGTTACATAACTGGAGCAGTCTTGATAGTATTTGCATTCATAGCATCATACAGTACTATGTTACAGTACCAGTACCTATCTGCATGGAACTTTTAACTGCATCCATGTTTTCCTACATTGTAGTGTCAGTTTTAATTGCATCCTTTTATTTCTTATCTGCAGTGTTTGTTCACTAGATCCCTTCATTCCTAAAGTACAGTTCTAGTTACAATACTAATTACATCGATATCCTCATATGGTCAGGACAGAGCTAGTATAAAGATCTGCATATATATATACTGATATGGTGCTTTGATATAGGGCCAGTGACTGTACCAATTTCATCTGTATCCTCATGTGGTACTATAGTGCCTGCATCTCTACAGTACCTCCATCTCTATACTCATACCGTACAATAGAGCAGTGACAGTAGCTACATTTTTTTTATAGTGAAATATCCTTTCATTACATCCAAATCAAAATGTGCAAACCCTAAAATTTTCACTTTCTTTAAGGCATTTTAACTGTAAAGTCATAAAACCTGCAACCTTGGTTCCTACATCTTCCTGGATTGATTGTCCTTCATGGTTCCCCTGCTGCATTGTTGACTTCCTCCTCCTTGGCCTTATGCTGCCACTGAGCCCTGAGGGTGCGGTCACACGTTGCAGTTAAAACTGCATGGCAATCAGCTTTGAGGTGGTTTGAGGTGCAGTTTTGTCAATTGAACAGGTGAAAGACATGGACTGAGTGAATTTGATTTTTGAAGGGGAAAACTGCTCCACAAATGTCATTCACTTGTTCTGTTCATGTCTTTCACCTGTTCAATTGACAAAGCTGCACCTAAAACCACCTCAAAGCTGATTGCCATGCAGTTTTAACTGCAACGTGTGACCGCACCCTTACTGTGAGATGGAAACTCCCCCACTAGTGCATTCTCTAATTTTTTTTATCACGCGCTTCAGTGGCGGAATCAAAGATATTATTTTATTTTTGTAGTGTGGATCCAGCAGGATGGCAACCCAGTAACAGCACTGGTGACTACGGGAAAGACTAGGCCCTTCCTCTCACTGCCCTAACAGACACAATGGGGAAAAAACAGGCCCTTCCTCCCATTGCCATAAATGATGAAATAGGAAAAAACAAGCCCTTTCTCTCACTGCCATAAAAGACACCATGGGAAAAACAAGGCCCTTTCTTTGACTGCCATAAAAGATTTCATGGATATTGTTCTTCACTAAACACGGCAATTGCCCTGCGAAAAATGGGTGAACACACACAGCACCTCCAAGGCATAGAGGTGTAGCATCAGGTGGCTTATTACCTAAGTGCTAGGGGATTATTATGTGTGTCTGTATGCTAATGAGCCCTATGGCGACACTCAGGGTTTACCTTTTGGATTTTTGACCTTCCAGCTGCAGGTGATGTGAAAGGAAACATGAGTCAGGTGAAAGGTGGGATACTTTATTATGCAGTGTTTCTTATTAGTCAGCCTTATACATATAGTAAAAAGGAAGGATTCCACTTGGTGGCGAGTCAGTGCACTTAGCCTGGATAATAATAGGGGTGGGGATGGGGTGACTGTGTCATAGACAGCGCGGTGGTCTCTGTCCCTCATGGTGGGAACACATCACATCGTATGACAAATAAAAACATTCTACAAATCAGTAAAACCACACAAACTGTCAGGAACAATAAATAGCATTGTCTCATATATTATATATCATAGGTTTATTGAAATTTCTCATCTGCTTAAAAGAGCCAAGTAGGTGGGGGAAGGGCTGTTCAGAAGTGCAAAAGGAAAGATGGTTGTGCAAGGGGCCGAGCCTTCGGTGATTGATGGCCAACATGCAGGGCGTTGTGATGCAAATAAATAGTGAGTGTGTCTTTACCTGAGATCTAGGGAATGAAGCCTTACTGCATGCGTAGGTGCGTGGCTTTAGTAAGCAGAGGAGGAGCGCCCCATCATGGTGGTATAGCTCATCTATACCAGCTCTTCTGTACATGTAAACAGGACACTTGCTGAGTCCAGAAATAATATAAAAGCAACTCAAACACATACAAACACGTTGGCGTCAGGGAGAGATTACAGTTCTATAAGCACCACATAAAAGTCACAAAATAATTCACAAATACTTGTTCTGAAATAAGGGAGAAAAACGCATCTATACAGAAAATAAGACTCGTCCTACACTTTGGAATATGAAGTTAATCGGTGAGAAGCTTGGTGCTACATGGATGGTTTATGGAAAGCACAAAACCCACAGTGACCACAAAGTGCCCCCTCCCCTGCTAAGGATGGTCCTCAGACATTTCAAGAAAGTGCATGGAAAACATGAATGAGGAGGCGACTGCTGGAATGATTCAAAAGGCAGATAAAAAACATAATACAAAGAAATTAAAATGTAAGACATGGAGTGGAGAAGCTGAAATGACATGGACCTGGATGGAGATGAAGGGTTGGTCGGAGGGGCATGAGGTCAGCAGGAATCGGAAGTGCAGGTTCAGCTTTCAGATGCTTTTCTGCCTGAGTTTTGTGGATGAAAATAAAATACAGATACCAGATTTGCTATGTTCTGTGCAAGACTTTGGAAACCCATAGCAAAGCAGGAGAGGTCAGATGGTTAATCACAAGGTGCGCTCCTGGGAGGCCAAGTTACCTGAAAGGAAAGTCAATCATAGCAGCAGGAAGCTAGAAGTAGTGTAGTAATGGAACAGCTTCCCCAAGGAGATACAGTGTCATCTACCATGTGGTATGGTCCAAAGAAAAATAAGAGTAGCGGAATATTACGGCCCAGTGTAATCTGTGAGAGGAATGTTATTGTCCAATACAAAAATGTTAAGCATGGAAATGTATGCTCCATCGGGAGTAGAGAATGGGTATAGTGCATAGGAAAATCATGTGGGGAACGAAAGGTATGTTCCAAAGAGAAAATAAGAGTGCAGAGTGGTATAGTCCAAAGGCAAACCATGTACAGTAAGTGCATAATGTGGTAGTCCATATGAGTCTTTCCAGTAAAACAGCCCAAAGCATTACTTGTAATAATGCCACAGGAATAACCAAGAAATGGATTGTTTGTTTTTATAGGATACATGAAAATTTGAGATAAGTGGCGCAAATGCTAGGGACACAGGGTGGCATCTGGGCAGTGAACATCCACTCCAACATGATGGGCTTAGTGCAATGTTATGTATCTAAACACTACCATAGATAATGTGTATGGGTGCAAGATAGTATAGTCTAATATGACGCTACCTGTGTGCAGAATCGGTATGGTTAGGTAGGTCACAAAACCCAAGAGGCAATTGTTAGATGGAGTGTTTTTCTTTCTTTTGAGGTATGGTGCAATGTTGCATTGACCCACAACATAGAAAATGCTTTTGCCCCAGCCCCAGGCAGAAGTTGGAATAACCGTTCAGTGCTAAAGTTCTTTAAAACAGACCCGTCACCTGCACAGAAAAAAAGCAGCCATATTGGTTAAGCCAGTGTCGAGGACAAGGTAGCCTAGCAATTCCCTAGCACCTGGTGATGTCACTATGGCATGATGCACATGGTGCCCCATTCCTCAATCAGGACACCCATTTCAAGGGAAACAAAATGGCGCAGTACTGGTTCAGCCTATCACATGGCTCACCAATCGTGAAACAACAACTATTCCATATAAACAACAACAAAAAAAAAACATTTTCCAGAAAAAAATAAATTAATGAGAAAAAAAAAAGGAAATTCTGTTCTCAATAAATAGGAGAATGCAGCCCTCTATGCTGGACATACAGGAGGGTGCCAGTAAAAGGAAATCTCTTGTGCAGAGACATGACTCCCCCTCCCCAGTATTTCCCAACAAAACAAAGTATATGGCTCCTGCTCCGGGAACAGGTTCAGTGTCTGCGACCATCTGAGGGGAAAAAGACATCAGTGTCTTATCTCAGTCTATACAGTAAGAGGTTGTGGTTGCAGATAGGCCCCTGGTGCCCCTTAGTTCTGCTGCAATATCAAGTTCTCCAATTCATCTGCGGATCGCAACAGGAATGCTGCAGACTCCCGGTACCCAGCAATCAGCTGTCGCACAGCTCCAATCTCAGTGGGGCTAAGCTGGGCACATGGCATTGCTCGATTGGTGGTGTTGGTGTGGCCGCTACTTGCCAGACCTTTCATGCTGAGGTCTGTAGGACCTAGTAAAAGAAAGAAGCGGCTGTTAGCCATGAGACCATTTACAATCAATTTTACGCTGTAAAAATCTGCAGCATATTTGTATGGTTTTCTGCCTGTTATCCTTCACTATTAAAGTCAGTACAAGAAAGCCGGGACTGCCCGAGCACTCTTAAGGATGATCAAGACGCAAGCTACATCCCTCTGCATCTTGAGAATCAGGAAACAAAGTCACATGACCCCAGTTGGCTCTTCTGGATGGTGAAGGGGGGTTCTCAGAGGGGGTGCCATTTGTCAACATTTTCTTGCCCCTCTTTAGATGTTTTTCATTTTCATCCCTCTGATTCTGCCAATTGAGAATAAATGTAAAATAAATCCCGTCTAAAGCATCTGTATCACACCCTTACTCACCGTTGCTGTGGTTTCCAGTTTGCAGTGAAGTCGTTGCAGGCAGGCTGCTTCCAATCGTGCCGTATCCACGGTAGGCGTAGTGGAGGCTGCCATTCATGTAGACAGGATCCTGGTTAAAGGTGCCTGTTGGCAGTGAGTACGAGGACTGGGCGAGTCCAGAGGGCTTATCTTGTGAGGTATTCTCTTCCTGCCCCCAAAAAAAGAATGACTAGTGATAAAAGTGCTCCAGGGAGGGGTTGTAATAGAGGTATAAAAGGGAAGCAGGAAATTCACAATATGCTGAATAGAATTGTATAGAGTGATCAGATCCCCTAAGGTAGAAGTCCCCCTTTGGAAGGTCATTTATTTTTTTCCTTTTCTAAGTTCAAAACCCCTCCAAACACATAAATTCAATTACCCCTTTCCAGAGAGGGCAAATTTAAATAAACAAATACCGTATACAGGCAGTCCCCGGGTTACATACAAGATAGGGTCCGGAGGTTTGTTCTTAAGTTGAATTTGTTTGTAAGTCGAAAATGTATAATTAATAATTGTAGATCCAGATAAAAAAAAAATTGGCCCAAGTGACAATTGGAGTTTAAACATTTTTTTTTGCTGTAATGGGACCAAGGATTATTAATAAAGCTTCATTACAGACACCTTACAGCTGATCATTGCAGTCTGGGACTATAGCAAAGCATTCAGAGACTTCACCCAAGGTCAGAGGGGTCTGTCTGTAACTATGGGTTGTCGGGTGTCCTTAAGTAGGGGACCGCCTGTATATTTAAATATAAAAACAATTATCAGTAAAACGCCCAATTGTACAAGTTGGTAAAAATTAGAAGAAAAAAACCATTGAAAGGTTGTGTTGTTCTTAAAGGGAAAAAAACACAACCCCTTTCCCATAAAAAAGAATTTTTTTTACATATTTCAGTGATGCATCTATCCATGGTATTTGAGCCCCCATGAGGGAGTTGAGAGATGCTACCTCTGTGAAATCCTAAAGGAAAGGTGAATGCAAGTGTTGAGAGGGATGATGGCTGCGTTTGACTCTGTAGAGAATTCCCGAAAGAGGGGTGATGAGTAAGATGATTACCCATGAGGAAGCCACATTGCGGCTGAACGTGCAGGGCGTTTAGCTCCTACCCCATCAGGACCTGGTGATATCCATTTCTTTCACTCTCTCTATGGACACAATTTAAGTCACTTGGTGCTGCTTCTATTACATGAGGCACTGACCATACACTTTATGCTTATTTTTTTGCACTGAGATCAGGCCACTGCATATGTATTTACTAGTTTACAGCTGGCATCTGCAATTAAGTGATATTTGTCTATGTCAGGGAGACTGAAGGGGGCAGGCAGCACCTGCATGGTATATTATTTTGGTTATCATGCATATAGATGTACACATGTGCTTTTAAATGTTTTTTAAGAATATGTGTGTATTTTGCTTATCTAATAAAAATTCTTATTTTTAGTATACATATCAGAGTTGACTAGCCTTCTATATACATACCCCCCCTTTTTTCCAAGTAAGATGATTTCTCTTCAGCGAGTCACGCATAGCCAGCTTCTCTTTTAAACCCAGCATTCACCTCTCCCTCAGGAATTCTCCTCAGTGAGCCAGCATCTCTCACCTCCCTCATTCCTGAGGCACAGCGGGTTAGTGGTGTCAGCTGCAGTTAGGAGTCCTGGTAGCTTGACTGTATACTGGAGCTCCCCTGCCTCCATATCTGGATCTTTAGTAACATAGGGCATCAATAGAATCTTTCTAGGAGAATGGTGGCTCTAATCCCATGGAGAGGGACATCAGTGAAACATGTATGAAGACATCTAAAAAGTATTGTGTGTGGTTTGTGGGGAGAGGGGAGTATCTGGACAGGTTCTCTTTAACCTTGTATGAATAAAAACTTCAGCTGGTTATCACACCTTACACACACACATATATATATATATATATATATATATATATATATATATTTTTTTTTTTTTAATTATACTGAGCCAAAAAATAAAGCAGAGGAGGAGCAAACTATGAAAACCAGTAAGAAAATGGTGCGTTTTGAACAATTCAACACATTTGAATTTCTCCAAAATTCTAGTACATAGTTGAATATATTAAATGATGAAACTAGGAAGCATAATTTGTCCTGTTACAAACCCTTATTTAGCTAAATGAAAACATAAAACTTAAAAAGAATGTTGGTGTAAAAGGATTAAATTACATGGATTCATGTAGGGCACTTTTAGAGGTTAAATGGGGAGTGTCACCTCAAATGCCCATATCTTGGGCTCTGTAGTACTTAGAAACATGCTTTTAGTGGTAAATTAAAAATAAGAATCTCAGCTTTTTCACATCAGGCTTGTGGTTCTGTTAGCTACAGCACAAGATATACGGTTGGGATGCCCAAGAAATGGGTGGTCACCATTCATGATGATCAATTATTAAAGTGTTTCATTAGCAGCACCTGGCTTCTACTTATCCTCTTAGTTTCTATGTATACTTCATTTTTCATAGGGTGAGCCACACATGGCGTTTTTGGTCCTTTTTTAAGCACGCGCTTTCAGCCGTTTTTAAAACGCATCCGTTTTGACCGTTTTCCCAATTATCACGCTATGTGTGGCATCGCCCATTAGGTAAAAAGTTGAGAAAAGCGTCCACACCTCATCCTAGGAAAAGCACACCTGCAGCAAATTTCTGAGTGCACCAGTAGCTGCTGACTTCACAGGTTAGTGGAAAATTTAGGTTTTGAATTTACTTTGATTTTAAGATATCTCAGCTTTGTGTTGGCGTCATTTTAGAAGTGTCCTTTTGTTTTATTATGACGCTAGAAAGATCACAAATTGGACAGCATTCTCTCAAATTTTCAAGAAAATTTTAGAATAAATTATTTTAGATTATTTCATTTCTACAGGGGTTTTGGAAGTTCTGTTAATAACCCCCCCCCCCCAACATATCACCCCGTTCTATTAACTTCACCCCTCAAACTATTCAAGACAGCAGGTAGGAAGCTTGTTAACCCTTTATGTATTTTACAGAAATTCAAACAAAATGAAGGGTTGATTTGGAATTCACTAATATTTATCATTAATACATTAATTTAGCCGCAACATTTACCCAGATAAACTGAATACAGGCAGTCCCCGGGTTACATACAGGATAGGTTCCATAGGTTTGTTCTTAAGTTGAATTTGTATGTAAGTCGTTAAGTAGGGGACCGTCTGTATAAGTAGAAAATGCATCTAGGAATATTGTACCCTATATTATAGGGCAGGATAGGTTTCAGGTGCCATGTAGTTTTCACACGTGGCATTTTGGTTGCGTTGTGAAACACAATCCAAAGGCTCTACCTGCAATTGCATGTTGAGGTAAGATTGCGTTCAGTTAATGTGTTGGAAACACAGGGGGGGATTTAACAATGTGTCTCAGGTTCCGCCACTTTCTAGCTGGAAAACACTAGTCTTTTGCTGCACCAGATTTATCACTTTCATGATGAATTCTGGTGCAGTATAAGACTGTGGGTTCCTACTTTAGACGTACTTTTAGTTGGTCTAAACTATGCGTCAGAATTTTGGGCCACGGACGATTTCCTGCAAGCCACGCCTTTTTCTTGTGAGGCCATGCACATTTTATCGGTGGCCCCGCCCCGTATTCAGACAAGTCGGAAAGCTTCCGAAAAATGGTTTTAAAGCCTTTATAACTGTGGTGCAAGGCATTTTAGACAGTGTTTTAGGCGCAAAACCACCAGAATTGTGGCGCAAGTGCGTTAAAACATCAACCCATTGGGGGGAGATTTACTAGTTCTGGCACAAGCACCACTGTCGGCATCGGAGATCAGTCTCCGGAAACCAGAGCACGATGTTTTAAAGTGGCGCACGGCTGTAAGTAAATAATGGGTAGACAGTAATAATCAGTTGTGCGCCATACAAATGCCGACATCAATGAGATGTGCGCCAAAATCTGACATGGACTGTAAATTAATTTTAATTTTGCTCTATGACCAATTTTTTCCTGGTCTATTGTGCTCCAAAAATTGTGCCTAAAAATGCTGACAAAATACACATAAATGTGACGGATAATGTGGAAAATTTAGGCCCCACTTTTCCCAAAAAAAGACGGAAATGTCGGGATAGTAGGAAACATTTGTTCTTTCTGGTGCAAACACATTATAAATGATCCACAACAATTCTGCGCCCAAAAAAACGAAAGATCCCAGCATTTGTTAGGCGCAGATACGATAATACATGTCCCCCACAATGTTACCAAAATATGTGATCACTAACGGAGCCTTTGGATTGCGTTTCCAAACGCAACCAAAATGCCACGTGTGAACGTGGCCTCAGGACCACAAACCTTTATCCCAGAGAATTTGTAAACTTTTTAAGTTTAGGGGGGAATTTTAACCCCTTGCCACTAATGGGCTTTTTCCATTTTACTTTCTGTTTCTCCCTACTTTCAAATATCTTTTTAAATTTTTCTGTGTACACAACTGTATGAGGGCTTGTTTTCTGTGTAACAAATTTTACTTTCTAGTGGCGGTATCTTATATTACATGCCGTATACTGGGAAGTGGAAATACGATTCATAATGCAGTAAAATTGACAAGAAACTGCATTCGCGCCATTTTACTTGTGGGCTCTGTTTTTACTTCTTTCACTGTATATTCCAAATGGCATCTCTAATATATTCTACCAAAGTTATATAGGTTTTATTAAGTGCTAATAGATTTTACAAAAAATTAGTAACTTTTGCACTCAAAAAATTACTTTAACCATATTCTGACTCCAATAACTTTTTCATACTTAGGATTACGGAGTTGGCTAAGGTGTAATTTTTCCGGGATGAGCTGATGCATAGGCTGACAGACAGCTACCCGGTCCAGTCAGGGGTTGGACCAAGCAGGCAGATGCCAATGGCTGACCTGGGGAGCATGCGGGGTGTTGGCTGGAGAGGGAGCTCCTTCCCTGTACAGGCACGTAATCCATTAAATATCATGATACATGACACAGGGAGGCTATAGGCCAATCAGAAAAAACTTCCCTTACTCATTGCTAGATTCCAAATTCAAGACGCCATCATTTAAAAGACAATTAGCCTATAGCATTGCACCTGACGACACAGTCACGTCACATCGTGCACATAAAATTACTCTTTTAATGAAGCTGTCGGAATGCAAGTTTCATTTTTCATACACTGCTTCTGCATTTTGGTCTAGATTTTGGTAAATAAATAATGATTTTGTCATTTTTGCCTGGAATTTAGCTCATTTAAGGACCTCTCAACAACCAGATTTTTTCTGAATATTGAACATATGATATTCTTTCTTTTTCTCTTGAATGCACAAAGTATGCACTGGGGACATTTTAACTTGTATGCCAGTTTTTTGTTGTACAACTCCTGAATGAATGTCAGTAATTGAGATTATTTTCCCCTTTATGCCTTCTTCATGCCAAGTGGGCATGGAGGGAGCAGTTGGCAGCAGAGGTGGCCAGTGCAGGACGTTCCTGAGCATTCGCTAAAGCCTGCAAACATTTTTTGCAGGTTCTTAAGCAAAACTACGCCAGACTTTATGCCGAGTGGTGCAGTGGCACACCAAATACATCAGAAGGCCTAATCCTCGTGATGTATCCACCAGGGCAGGGGAGGCATGGCTGACGAACAAGTGCTGGCATATGAAACATTCCCCCCACTGTGTGTATCCATGGATATGTACGTATGATGCTATCCTTCATAGGAAGTAGGGCCAGGGTGTGAACACTCCCGCACTACTGTTCATAACAATACAAAGGTTACCTGAGCTGTCTGGTAAATCTCCAGTCTCATCCTTTTGGCGGCTTGCCGTGATTCACTCTCGCAGGCAGCAGCCAGGATATTTTCTGCCATAGCTGAGGTCAGGTGAGGAGGTGTTGGACGAGCCTAAAGTAAAATTAGAGGAGCACACATTATACCACTGATATCTAATATGATATAATATTGTCCAGTGAATGATATCCAGGCTCTGCAGTTCTGTCCAGTCTTCAATAATAACATTCATAATAAATTCATATTTAATTTGTATGTATGTTTTATATCCCTATCTTTTTCAGGATTACTGCTTTCAATTGATTAAAGGGAACATGTTTTTATACATATATCATTGGAAAGTACTGCCTTTGTGAGGAAGAATAAAACAAACACTATATTAAGTTTGTGGTTAAAAACTGTGCTCTACTATCCAAATATCCAAGTACAGACATTAAAGAGGATCCTGAAGTGTAGATTCTCTGTGCTTGTGTAGGGTAATTGGCTTCACTAGCTACCAATGCTCTATCCCTGTTACCTTCCCAGGCTACACTTAGTCCTCACTCTGCACTTATAACTCTGCTGGGAAATACATCAGTGTCCCTACTAAAATTTACACCTGACGTGTTTCTGCATCTTCTTATATGGTGGACAGATACTACACGTCTGTTGTGTGCGGATCCACACACCCTCTATCCAGCAATGATATGCAGCCGTAGGGTATGCCCAAACATGGCAGGGATTTAATGGCTGTGCCGCTGCTCCCTTTACCATCAGCTGAGTGCTTGTGTATTTCTCTGAAGTGGAGGGGTCAGACTGCCATGACCTAGTATACATCCAGGGGCTTAAACTTGCAAAGACCTAATACTTGCCACAGCTCGGGGTTTTAATAAATCTTTATCCAGTTTTTGCTTTAAATTTAGAAACTAATAATTTTGATCACTTTTTGGAACATTTTTGTGAATGAATTTTATGAAAAATTTACATTTTTGGCAAGTTTTTCGGATTTTTTTTTTCATAGCGTTCACCAAGCGGGTCCAATAATGTTACTGAGTTATTGTACGGATTGTTACGGACGCTCCGATACCAAATATGTGGGTTTTTTCATGATTTTGTGTTTTTTGTACTTTATTAGGTATTTAAAGGGAATGTTGGTATGAAGCGGACTTTCACTTTATTTAATTCTTTTTATTAAAAATGTTTTTATAAAGTGTTTTTATCTTTTTTTTTACTTTAACAGGTTGGCTTGAACAAGTGATGCTCTGATCGCTTGTTCATGCTCTTATTCCTATAACACAGTGTAATGCAGACCAGACTTGCCGCCCGTAACGTAGTAGTACGTCCAATGTTGGAAAGGGGTTAATATAGTCAATAAACAAAACTTACATTTATTTACAGTCCCATGTCACAACCTTTATCAGCAGTGAAAACTCATGGATAAAAGGGGAATCAGCAAGGACATGACAGAGTTATACAGCCATCTCAGTCTGCTCTATAAAGAGAGTTGTATGCTTGGTCTCCAACCACTTAGACCCAGTTGAGATCTCTGTTGGTTCTTCAGTTATTTGCATCAGTTTTTGTAAGCCAAAACCATGTGTGCTGAAAATCTTTCTGCGACTCTACAGAGGAAAGGTACCATGGAAAGTCTTGCACCTGTTCTGTGTGTTCGAACTCTCCTGGTTTTGGCTCACAATAACTGATGCAAATAACTGCTGACCTAACAGAGATTGAATTGGGCTTTAAAGTGGCCCTAGACTTCAGCCATTAATAAAGAAAACCACATGGATTTAGTTGGTTTTAACCCAAACATACTTACACACTGGTGTATGCCCCCTGAAAAATCCTAGACTATTATAGGCATTATATTAATTATATTCGCGGTCTGAACTGTATATTTTTTAATCGTAAAAATGTTTTGCCCCAGTGACAACTGTATTTTCAAATATCTTTACAGTAATGTGAACAAGGATTCTTAATTTAGCTTCATTACAGACACCTTACAGCTGATCATTGCAGTCTGGGACTACAGTGAAGCATCCAGTGAGCTTCACCAGAGGTCACAGTGGGAAGAGTTGTTTGTCTGTAGCTAGGGGTCATCTGTAAATCTGGGTGTCCTTAAGTAGGGGACCGCCTGTATACCTCAGAATAATAATATACTAATATAATGTACAGGCCCATACTAACATGTTATATGGCCACACAATATCACATGCATTCAAGCTGGTAACTCACATAGACCCTGCAAGAATCCTGGTCGGTTCTCACCATCTCCATGCCGCTTTTCTTCATACGCCGGCAGGATTTCAGGTAGGTACGGATGCGCTTCCTTGCGCGCTCTTGGAATTCTGGGAACTGGCGGCTGCATGACTCAATAATGGCTTGTATCTTCTCCTTCGGCTGCTTGGAAATGGGAACCATGCGATCAAGGTTTTCATCCACAAAGAGACGGACAAACATCTGAAAAGGTATGAGCATGTCATATACAATATGGTGGGCAGATTTCCACATCCCCTACATTGGGAATACCTCCCACATCATATATATGTGCAGTTGCTGAGCACACATTTTCCAGTTCCCCCAGAGGCCACCTAAATACCCTGTAGCTCACATTAAAAGCCTTCAGACGTTCAGGGTCCAGCCCTTCTGTGTCTGTGATACGATCATTATCCTCATGGTCATCCTCATCGTCATCGTCCACTGCCACGGTCCGACTTACAGTCAGGTCCTCTGCCCCACCACTGACTTCTGTGACTTCAGTCTTGATGGAGTCATAACTTCCTGAGCTGTATGGAGGGGACTGGAAGCAAATGATATATACATTAATAGAAAATATCCTCCTCCACTAATATACCTGCAAGAGTTGTCACCCAAATTTCCTTTGAAGAGTAACTGTGAAGGTATTTTGTTTTCCGCAAATCAATAGCTCTTGGGATGTCAAACAACTTTGCCTATTATCTTTGTTGCCTATATATAGTAGTTTCCTTGATATAGCCCTCAGATTATCTCAGTGCTGCAGAAGCTGCTTCCTCAGATTCAGGACAGTTTCATGGGAAGGGAGGAGCTGCTGCTCTACGTGATGGAAGCTGCCAGGCTGGTCACCATATACATTCTGTATGTGCACTGTGCAGTGTTCAGTGGATTTACTTGTAGGAAACTTAACGGATTTAATGCTAAATTACTTTGAGAGAGAACACAAGGCATCATGGGATCTGTGGGCAAGCTAACAGGCCTCTGCTTGAGGGCACAGACAGACATTAGTCTCTGCCCACGTCACCTCTACTGAGAAAGATGTTTGTCAAAAACTTTCAGAACAGAAAAATGCCTTAACCTTGGATAGAAAAGGACAAGCAGCACAAAGCAGAGATACCTAATATTACCACAAAAAAACTAAGAAATCGACTCAAGTATAAGCTTAGAGTGGGAAAAGCATTGGTCACAGCCTCCGCCCAGTATATAGCTAGCCAGCCTGCCCGCCCATCCCCCAGTATATAGCCAGCCCTTGCCCCCAGTATACAGCCAGCCCTTGCCCCAGTATATCGCCAGCCAGCCCAAGCCCCGGTATATAGCCTTCCAACCCATGCTCCAGTATATAGCCATTCAGCCCCTGTCCCAGTATACAGCCTGTCAGCCCATGCCCCGGTATATAGCCTGCCAGCCCCCTGCCTTCTAGTATATAGCCATTCAGCCCATATTACATAGCCTGCCAGCCCATAGTATATAGCCAGTCAGCAAATAGTATATAGACAGTCTGCAAATAGTATATAGACAGTCAGCAAATAGTATCTAGCCAGCCAGCCCCCTGTACATAGCCAGCCAGCGCCCACCCAGGCCAGAAAAAAATAAACTCACTACTTACCTTTAGAACACCATGCAGGATTTCTTCCAGCGGCAGGTCTGTGCACTCTGGCAGTGCACAGACTATGACGCAGTCGCCTGCTGACGCCACTGCCTGTGCTCCGTCAACATGCACGTACCTGCTGCTGTTAGAAAGGTACCTGTGGGGGCGTCGGAAAGGTGAGCATTGTTTTTTTTTATAGACTTGAGTATAAATTTTTTGTGATGATAAACTTGGCTTAAACTTGAGTATATACAGTATTCTAGGAATAAGCATAGTTCATATTCAAATGAGTCATTAAAATATAAAATAATATGTAATTAGTTGTTATTTAAAATTTTGCTTCTCTTAGCAAAAAAATGCTGTGGACATAGACTATGATGGAGAGTTAAATACTACTGGCCATTTAGCAGGCCAATGATTTTCTCCCTGTGGAGGAGACTCAGGAAAGAAGATGGCTGCTGGTCACATGTCCACATTACATGTCCTGTACCTGCCTGTCCTAAGAGCTGCACAGTCTGCAGCACAGACAAGTCACATGTTGTTTATTAAAATGCATGAAAACCAAAACCCAACCCCTGAGACTACACAGAGGATTCTGTCAGTGTGCAGGGTAAGTTATAAAACACAATTATGTTGTAATGCAAATACTTAGAGAAGGCAGAAAGACATCTTTGTAATGCAGGTGTGATGGGCTTCTGCAACCTGTCTTTAGTGAAAATGAGATCCTTAGTGATAGGTTACCTTTAAATCATCACTGGGAACAGGGCATAAGAGAGAGGAGATGTTTTAAAAAACTGAGGGATCATTGGAGTTGTAGTATCAGGTAGTGACCATCTGGAAATAACTCCACCAACTTTAGAAAGCCGATACAATTTTATCAATCATAAGAGCAAACTATTACCACAGTCACGGTGCCTGGATCTATGAGTATGTTGCCCCTGGTTTATCATGATGGATTTTGATGGTAGAAGGAAAGTTGTTAAGGGTCCCGGGAAAGCTAGGTGATAACCCTTATGAAATCGCCATACTAAGCAGTTTGGACAGATCAGTAAACTTTTATGCTTCATGTCCATCCTGTGATCACCTCACCTCAGATGTGGCTTTGAGGTTGTACTTTCCGTGGTTACGTAAAGCCTCTGTGGTACAAGCTTCAGTAGGATATTGGGGGACCCCTAGTGTGGGTCGTATCTTGTCACTGAGGTTAATAGGCTGCTCATCGGATGAAGCGCTGAGTTCCACAGCGGAGCCAGTGCTGTTTCCATTCATGTCTGGGAGGGAACGGCTTAGGGCAGTGCTGGCGGGAGTAGTGGATGGATTCAGCGCAGGAAAGACATTCCCATTACAGCTCTCAGAGGAGGAGTCATCTGAAAGAGAGAAAATTGACAACTCTGTACCCATGTTATGCCTTCATGCTACAATGCATTCATGTTTTATAAGCTCCACCTTTCAATTGTGTTAATATGTAAATATGTTATCTAATCTTTCCTAAACCAGGACCTAGTGTAAAACTGTCAGCATACAAAGCTACAGACAGTGTAAGGTACTGGGCCTGCATAGCTGTGTAACCATACATTTCATACATGTCATAAGTAGCAGCAGGACTGTGAAAAAAATATTTTGATTGTAGTTGGATTCAGAGTGCACTGCGGTGTGAGATCTTTTCACTGAACACAACAGAACCCTGAGGGTGAGGAGAAGTTTGAATGAAAGAACAAGACAATTTGACCAACACAAAGCTATATACACAGAACTCAGGCCAATACCTTTTAGGGTCCAACTTTTTGGTAAACTCCCTTTAATGAAATTACTTTATTGATGGAATTTCATAAAAAGCTATTTTTCAGCAATGATGCCAAATTAACCCCTTGTGAAGCCAGTAGAATCAAGTCAGCTTTAGTGTACATAAGTAAAAAATCTGAGGCACCCGCAGCTCTCTGAGTTTTGTTGTCCACCACAAACATAGATGATGCTTTTATTACACGTCCCTGTCACTCCCTGGACTATTTCCAGGTGCTGAGCAAAAGAATATATGGTGTCATGGCACCATTATCTATTGACAGCCGATCACTTGATGTGTTGTCTCACATGGCAGAGCTTCCAGATGGCATCTCCCAGCAGGATAATGCACGGGTTGACCACGGATGTCTCCACCAGATACATAGATGCAATACTTCCTTGGTCTGCTCAATATCCAGATTTGACATCAATGCAACATTTAAGAGAGCAGCTGGGATACCAGTTTCGGCAACATACAATCTATAGACCAAGGCAAATGTGCTACAGGATACCATGATAAACCTACATTCCTCCATGATCAACTGTATGTTATGCTGCATCCATGTGCCCAGCGCACCAGTATAAAATCTGATGATGGGTATGAGGATTTTATCCCAGTACCCAACAGCAGTCAGGTGGCTTTTGGCCATCGCGTGGATGTTTGTGATCCCAGATCATTAGTGTTAACCTGCTTTTATCTGTGAAGAAAATGGGGTGACAAAGGCGAATCAAAGGAGCGGAGTTGATTCACTTCTACCACCTTGTCCGGCCATGTCCCCGTATTTCCTTCATGGTCTTGAGCCTGTGCTGGGAAACATATCAAACTTTCCTGAAACAACAGCAGTCATTCATAGCGGAAGTGGATTTAGAGAATTTGATGTACAAAAAGCTCTGTTACAATGGCCATATCTGTGCCACTGGCTTATTTTCCAGAAGAATGAATGTACCATTCTTCATAAATGTGAAGCGTATTTGCCCATCCTGTACATTTCTATTCATGCGCTGTCTCTCTCTGCATAATACAATTGCTTCTTACTAGTGTCTGCCTCAAATGGTCACTGCCATTGGCCCAACTGTCATCACATAAAATATGGCAACTTAGCAACAACTACAGTTAGTACGGAAGCTGAGTGAGACCAACCCATCAATAAAAGGGAAACTAAATAAGCTGCAAATGCTCAACTCTATCACAGCATCTATAACCTGGGAAAATAGGATAGCTGCCTTTCCTGACAACTAAGAGCTTACAAGAATCATACACAGTTACATTTCTACAGATCTGTAGCTCTCAGCTTCACTCCCTTGTTGTTTTCTCAGAAGTTATATGGCTGCCATCAGAGGTCACTCACTGAAGATAATGTGCTGGATATACATTAAGAGAAGAGGAACATATATAATAAATACCATATCTAATATGACATATGGTAACTATACACACACAAAAGAAAAGGATGAATAGAAATAGTGTGTGGAGCTGTGTGTACATCAAGTAATAAGAAAACCCTGACAACTGCACAAAGGAAGAGACAAGGAATGAAGAGCAGAGATCGGATTATTCGTGCCGGCCTCTCAGATCTTTGGTTTTGCTCCAAGGAGATTTAGCTAATTCTGGAATAGACGAAGGAACAGAGGATTATTTCCTGGACATGTGGAAGGGCCAAGGAAGGAAATGACGGGGGATGGGAAATCCTGGACATTGCAGCCCTCTTCTCCATTACAACAAGAGGACAGCACTGAGGACTACATTTGGGGCGATAGCAGAATGACATGCTAACACTTGGGTGGACAGGACAAAGGTATACTGACAAAGGGAAAGGGGGGGGCAATGACAAGCGGACACACAGAGCCACCAGTAATAACACTGACAGCACCAGTTTGCTTTTCTGTATGTTTTTGGGACAAGCTCTATATTCCCTGCTGTCACATTAGTCACACAGTGTACAGCACAAAGCATAACACCTTCCCTCTGTGTACATTCTAGCATATGGGTGTACAACAACCAGTGTCTGGTGCTTCTTCCCTCCCCCACAGGCTTCTTCTAAAGACCCTCAATTTATCTTACAAGGATTAGGCAGTATTATCCCTCCAAGTCACCCAGCCCCCTCACTGCCAGATGACCTAAAACTAACAGGTCCACCCCATGTCGGGGTCCAAACACTGGAACGGGTCTAAATTCACAAAAGATCAGGAAAGAGAATACAGTGCACATCACTACTCCCATTCTCCGCTCACTGCAGATTCGCTGGAATCATCATCCTCTCCCTGCACATATGCCTGTGCTCTATTCTGTAAATATTCAAGAATGGCTCTCCATAATTCATTAGAACACAAACAGCACCCCTTCCACCCCTTGTCTCTTGCCCAAGCAGAACTCCCTCCACCCTTGTCTCTGACACAAGCACACTCCCTTCCAACCCTGTCTCTGCACACACAGCAGCACTCTCCCTTCCACCCTGTCCTTGCACACACAGCAACTCCCTTCCACCCTGTCTCTGCCCACAAGCAGCACTCCTTCCACCTGTCCTTACCAAAGCTGCTCCCTTCCACCCTGTCTCCCTGCAACACAAGCAGCACTCCCTTCCACACTGTCTCCTGCACACAAGCCGCGCTCCCTTCCACCCTGTCTCTGCACACAAGCAGCACTCCCTTCCACATGTCCTCTGCTCACACCGCGCCGCCCTTCCACCCTTGTCTCTGCACACAAGCACCGTGCCCTTCCACCCTGTCCCTCTGTCTCACACACAAGCAGCACTCCCTTCCACCCTGTCTCTGCACACAAGCGCGCTCCCCTCCACACTGTCTCCACACAACACATCCTCCGCCTGTCCCTCCACACAACAGCACTCCCTTCCACCCTGTCTCTGCCACAACAACTCCTTCCACCCCTGTCTCTGCCAAAGCCACCTCCCTTCCTCCCTGTCTCTGCACACAAGCAGTACTCCCGCTTCACCCTTTCCCTCCACACAAGCACACCCTCCCTGCCACCAAGCAGCACTCCCTTCCACCCTGTCTCTGCACACACGCAGCACTTCCCTTCCACCCTGTCTCTGCACACAAGCACACTCCCTTCCACCCTGTCTCTGCACACAAGCCGCACTCCCTTCCACCCTGTCTCTGCACACAGCATCACGCCCCCTTCCACCCTGTTTCTGCACACAAGCAGCATCCTTCCACCCGTCCTTCTGCACACAAGCCGGCTCCCTTCCCCTGTCTTGGACACAAGCAGTGCTCCCTTCCACCCTGTCTCTGCACACAAGCGTTGCTCCCTTCCACCCTGTCTCTGCACACGAGCAAAACTCCCTTCCACCCTCGTCTCTAGCACTCCCTTCCACCCTGTCTCTGCATACAAGCGGTGCTCCATACCACCCTGTCTCTGCCCCGCAGCGCCCTTCCACCCCTCTCTGCACACAAGTAGTGCTCCCGTCCACCTTGTCTCTGCACACACAGAGACTCCCCTTCCACCCTGTCTCGCTGCACACAAGCACACTCCCTTCCACCCGTCTCGCCCCAATCAGACTCTCCCTTCCACCCTGTCCTCTGCACACAAGCAGAACTCCCTTCCACCCTGTCTCTGCACACAAGCAGCACTCCTTCCACCCTGTCTCTGCACACAAGCCGACGCTCCTTCCACCTCTCTCGACACACGCAGAACTCCCTCCACCCCCTTCTCTCTGCACACCGACACACAGCTCCCCCGTCTCTCGCACCAAGCTCGTCTTCACTACTTGAACCAGCAGCACTCCCTTCCACTTTCCTTGCCACCTCTAGCACAACAGAGCACTAACTCCCTTCCACCCTCTAGCACTCGCACAGAACCTCCCTTCCATCCCTGTCTCTGCCCACAAGCAGACCGGTCCCTCCACCCTGTCTCTGCACCAAGCAGCAGCTCCCTCCCACCCTTCTCTGCACCAGCACACTGCCCTCAACTCCTGTCTTCACCACGCCCTCTTCCCTCTGCACACAAGCCGCGCTCCCTATCCACCGCCGTCTCTGCAACCAAGTAGGCTCCCGCCGCACCGTCCACCTGTCTCTGCACACAAGCCGAAACCCCCCCATTCCACCCTGTCTCTGCACAACCGCAGTCACGTCTCCTTCCACCCTGTCACTGCACACAGCAGAACTCCCTCCATCTGTGTCACTGCACCCAACAGAGTACTCTTCACCTTCTCAATTCACCGAACTCCCTTCTCCCCCTGTCCCTCTGCACACAAGCCGCGCTCCCCCCTTCCATCCACCTGTCTCCTGGCCCAGCAAGCACTCCCTTCCACCCTTTCTGCTGCACACTCTGGCACACAGCCCCAAGAAAACTCCCTTCCACCCTGCCTCTGCACACAAGCAGCACTCCCTTCCATCCTGTCCCTCTACACAAGCAGCACTCCCTTCCACCTTGTCTCTGCACACAAGCAGAACTCCCTTCCACCCTGTCTCTGCAACAGCCGCGCTCCCGCCTCTCCTTCACCCTGTCTCTGCACACAACAGCACCTCCCTTCCACCCTGTCTCTGGCACACAAGCGCACTCCCTTCCACCCGTCTCTGCACCAAGCGCACTCCCTTCCACCCTTCCACGCTGTCTCTGCACACAAGCCTGCTCTCCCTTTCCACCCTGTCTCTGCACACAAGCAGCACTCCCTTCCACCCTGTTTTCTGCACAAGCAGCACCCTTTCCACCCTGTCTCTGCACACAAGCCGCGCTCCCTCTCCACCCTGTCTTGTACACAAGCATTGCTTCCCTTCCACCCTGTCTCCTGCACACAATCGGTGCTCCTTCCCCCCACCCTGTCTCTGCACACAAGCAAAACTCCCTTCCACCTCGTCTCTAGCACTCCCTTCCACCCTGTCTCTGCACACAAGCGGTGCTCCATACCACCCTGTATCTGCACGCGCAGCGTCCCTTCCACCCCGTCTCTGAACACAAGTAGTTCTCCCATCCACCCTGTCTCTGCACACAAGCAGAACTCCCTTCCACCCTGTCTCTGCACACAAGCAGCACTCCCTTTCACCCTGTCTCTGCACACAAGAGACTCCCTTCCACCCTTCTCTCTGCACACAAGCAGAACTCCCTTCCACCCTGTCTCTCGGCACAAAGCAGAACTCCCTTCCACCACTGTCTCTGCACACCACAGAACTCCCTGCCACCCTGTCTCTGCAACACAAGCAGAACTCTCCTTCCACCCTGTCTCTGCACACAAGCAGCACTCCCTTCCACCCTGTCTCTGCACACAAGCCGCGCTCCCTTCCACCCTGTCTCTGGACACAAGCAGAACTCCCTTCCACCCTTTCTCTGCACACTCTGCACACAAGCAGCTCTCCCTTCCACCCTGCCTCTGCACACAAGCAGCACTCCCTTCCATCCTGTCTCTGCACACAAGCAGCACTCCCTTCAACACCCTGTCCCTCCACACAAGCAGCACCCCCTTCCACCCTGTCTCTGCACCAACGCGAACTCCCTTCCACCCCTGTCCTCTGGCACACAAGCACAACCTCCTTCCACCTCCTCCCTGTCTCTGCACACAAGCAGAACTCCCTTCCACCCTGTCTCTGCACACTCTGCACACAAGCAGAACTCCCTTCCACCCTGTCTCTGTATGCAAGCAGAACTCCCTTCCACCCTGTCTCTGCACACAAGCAGAACTCCCTTCCACCCATGTCGCGCCACTACTAATCCTCCGCTCACTGCAGATACGCTGGAATAATCATCCTCGTCCCTGCACATATGCCTGTGCCTATTCTGTAAAATATTCAAGAGGCTCTCATAATTCATTTTGCACCACAGCAGTGCTCCCTTCCACCCTGTCTCTCTCTCGCACACGAGCAAAACTTCCCTTCCACCCACCTCGTCTCTAGCCAGCTCCCTTCCACCCTGTCCTCTGCACACAAGCGGTTTTAGCACCTACCCCACTGTCTCCTGCAACGCAGCGCGTCCCTTCCACCCGTCTCCTGCACACAACGCACTCCCCTTCCACCCTGGTTCTGCAACAGCTAGACGCCTCCTTCTCACCTGTCCCTCTTGCACACAGCATCCGGCTCCCCCCTTCCACCTCCGTTCCTCTTTGCACAGAAGAAGCAGTGCTCCCTTCCCACGTCCTCTGGCACAAGCGTGCTCCCTTCCTACCCTGTCTCTGCACACAGGTGCTCAATCTCCAAACTTTCCTTGCCCACTGCGTCTCACCTTCCTTCTCACCCTGTCTCTGCCCACAAGCGGTGCTCATCCATCCCTCTGTATCTAGGCGTTGCCCTCCACCATGTCTTGAACAATGTCCACCGTCCGACAGCAAATCCTCTTCCCTCTCTGCCAAGCCATCCTTCCCTGCCACACAATGGGATCCCTGTCGCCCCTGTCTCTGCACACAAGCTATCCCTTCCACCATTCTCACAAAGCACCTCCTTCGCCTAAGCACACAAGCAGCTCCCCTTTCTCACTCCTGCTCTACACACAAGAGACTCCCGTTCCACCCTGCTCTGCTACACAAACACCTCTCTCCTTTTGCACACGTCCTCCCTTCCCTGTCTCTCCACAAGCGCGCCCTCCCTTCCCCCTGTCTCTGGCAACAAGCAGAGCTCGCCTTCTCCTTCTCTGCACTATGCACACAGCGCTCCCCTTCCAGCCTGCTCTGCAACAACCGCCTCCCTTCACATCCTTCTAGCACACAACGGACCTCCCCTCCATCCTGTCTCGCACAGAGCAGACTCCCTTCCAACCTGTCTCTCATTCAGCAGCGACTCCCTCACTCTCGCCACAGCAACCCTTCCTGTTTTTCTACACAAGAGCAGACGTCACATTCACCCTGTCTCCTTGCCCCTCTGAACAACATAACTCCCACGTCATTCTTGGCCAAACCTTCACCCTCGTCTCTGCAACACAAGCGGCTGCCTGCCCTTCCAACCCTGTCTCGTAGCAACAAAGAATGCTCATCCACTGTCTCTACATATCAATATCTCGCTCACCACAGACGGCGACATCCTTCCACTCCTCTCCTCCTCCTTGTCCATCTATCAAGTGGGCTCCCTAATTCATTCACCAATGCTCCACTCGCTCTCTGCACACAGAGCGACTCCCTTCCACCCTGTCGTCTGCACAAGTGGCGCTCACCTTCCCTCCACCCGTCTCCTTTGCAACACAGTCGTGCCTACACCTTTTCTGCACAAGCACTCCTCATACTCTAGGCCGACCTCCCTACCGTCTCTGCACACAAGTGTGATAACCTTCGTCCCTGTCTTTTGCACCCAAAGTGCTCAATTTGCAACCTAAGGGCTTCCCTTCCCCTGTCTGCACACAAGCGCGCTCCATTCCAACTCTCTCTATATTGCACATATAGTGGCGATCCCTTCGCACCCTCTCCTTCTACACACAGGGTGATGTCGCCGCGCTCTCAATAGTCGCATCCCTCTCCACCGCTGCACACAATCAGTCGCTCCATGCTACTCTTACCATCATTGCACCCTCAACCGGCACGACGCTTCCCCCCTCGGCCCTGCTTTCCAGCACCGTCCATTTTTTCCACCAACTCGTCTTCCTGCACACAAAAGCCCATCCTGCACTCCAGGGAGCTCCTTCATCTCTCTGCACACAAGCAGCAACTCCTTCTCTCTGCCCAACGTGACTTTCTCTGCAGCAGGCAGCTACTAAATCTGTTCTGACATTCACGCAGCGCTTCCCTTCACACAACTCTGTACACAAAGCAGCGCCACCTTCACCTCTCTGTACACAATCAGCTCACCTTGCCCCTCGTTCTCTGCACACAGTCGGCGTGCTCCCCTTCCACCCTGTCTCTGCCACAACAAGCCATGTCATTTTTGCAGAGGCTCTCCTTTGCCCTGTCTCTGCACACCAGTGTGCGATCCCCTTTTCCCTCTCTCTCTGCACACAAGTGGCGATCCTTTCCACCTGTCCTCGCACAACAAGTGGGAACTTGCGCCCTGCTTTCATTTGCACCCATTCCCCCTGTCTCACACAAGCAGCGCTCCCTTCTTACTCTCTCTCACACATTATCTTCAGTGTCTCCCTTCCACCCTCTCTCCTACACACAATCATCCAGCGCTCTCTTTCCACCACCTCTTTCGTTCTGCGCACAAGCAGTGCTCCCTTCTTCTCTTTCACCACAACCAGAGTTCCCTTCATCTACTTGCACATCAAACAGCACCTCCCTTCATCCTCTGCAACACGCAGCACCCCATTGCACTAGCACCTAAATATTTCATGCATTCAACAAGCAGCCTCCCCTCCTCACCCTCTTTACCAGCAACGCAACTTCACACTCTCTTACACAAGCAGCGTAACATTCATCACCTCTTCTGTACGACAAGTCCACGTCCACCTTCTCACACATGGCGTCCTTGAACCCTTCCACAAGCAGTGCAGATCCTTTCACCGGTCTCTGCATCACAGTGCTATCCCTTTCGCCCTGCTCGTTCACACAAGCAGGCACCTTTCCACCTCCTTCTGACACAAGCAGTCGCTCCCTTCTACTCGTTACATCAGCAACAAGCGCACCATTCACTGCCTTACCACGCGGCAACTTCCTCTCTTCACACAAGCAGCGCTACCCTTCCACCTTTTCTCTGCACCACAGCAGGCCGCTATTCTTTCGATTTTCGCACACAACCAGAGTTCCCATTATCTCTTGCACAAAGCAGCACTAACCAGCCTTTCATCTCTGCCTGTAACACAGCCTAAAAGTGAAGCACCTTCGCCTCACATCTTACCAAGCAGCGCCTCCTTCATCTCTCTGAACAAGCGCACTAAACCTTCACTCTCTGCACACGAAGCAGCGCTAACCTTCACATCTGCTACCCCAGCGGCATTCTCCGCAGTCACCGTGCCTTCACACACCCTAACTCACTTTTCACTCTCTGTACCCAAGCAGTGCTCCCTTCAACCCTCTCTGTACCACAAGCACGATACCTTCCATTGCACAAGCTACGCACCTTCAGCCTCTCTGCACACCAAGCAGTCGCTAACCTCATCTCTGCACCACGGTAACAGCAGCTCTACCTTCATCTCTCTGCACACAAGCAGCGCTAACCTTCATCTCTCTGCACACTAACGCAGCGCACCTCGCTCTCATCACACTTCTCAGCTCTCTGTCCACAACAGCGCTACCTTCTCTGCACCAACACATCTTTGCTTTACCACACGCTACCTCACATTAACAACTATTCACAGCTCTCTGCACACCCAGCAGCGCTAACCTTCATCTCTCTGCACACCAGCAGCGCAACCTTTAGACTCTCTGCTACACAAGCAGCGCTACCTCATCGCTCTGCACACAAGGCATTGCGCTACCTTCATCTCTCTGTACCAACAGCGCTACCACGGTTCTCTGCTCTTACCTCACAAGCATAGCATTCCTTCAGTCTCTGCATACAAGCAGCGCTACCTTCACACTCTGTGCACACACGCAGCCTACCTTCACCTCTCGGTACACAGTGTGACCCTCACATCACGAAAACCAAGGGTTCCTCCAACTACCTCTGTCGGACCCCTGGATTAGCAACATGTCAGCTAACAGAGCTGACGTTCTGCACCCTTAATCTCCTAGGAATGCTGACAGAGATCACCGAGCACTGGCCCAAGGAATTAGCCACAGGGAAGGTAACCTTTTTTCCCTAGGGGAGTATCCGAAAATACAGCCCCTTGCTTTTGCTGATGACAATTTTCATGTCCTACCACAGGCCAAGCAGCACACCTGCCACAGGGACACCTGTCATCAGATTTTACCACACCCATAAACTAATATCCCATCAAGTATTATGTGATAACAAAATGTATTTTCCTAGAATATCCTCTTTTATATGTAATCTCCCCCATATACCGATAAATACTCCTTTCAAAGGAAATAGTCATATTTGCTAGATAGGAGTCAGTTTAAGAGGCTGCTGGGGAAGTATCGTTTCAAGTTGTCCATACCTGTCAGTTCTATAATAACACTAAACCTGCTTTTTATTAGTGTCTATTAAATCAAGGATACTTGTTTTATGATCACATTCAATAATATAGAACCAAATTGGGTCATATAAAGTGACATTCTATTCTCCCTCTCTATTCTCTAGCTTTGATCTCAGACATAATGGGGGCAAATTTACTTACCCTTCCCTGTCCGCGATCGCCGATCCGGACGGTCCGAACGAAAATGAAAAGTCTCCACTATTCACGTAGCTTGTGCGTCCGTATCCTGCATGTTTCGCTTCCCCTCACTGAGGTTCCGCCGGAGTTCACCTTCTTCTTCCCGGTGCTTGTAAGTGCGTTCGTTTGCGAGCATCACAATTGCATTCTGAATCCCGTCTGACGGGCCACGCCCCCCGATTTGTGTCGCATGAAAGCCAGCCGGCACTGATTCGCCAAAATCCTATCACGTGTTCCAAAAAACCCGTTTCTAAATGCGGTGCACATTTGGTAAACCGTCGTTATTCCGACGATAGTGCGGACGGCGAACCCTTAGTACGATCCCCAATATGAATATTAGAGGCGCTTTACGTTTTACTTTAGAGGAGTTTTGTTTTAATCAATGGAAATCATGTAAAAGAGGGAATTCTAGAAGGACGTTTAAATAATACCCTACCCAAGGGGGTCTATATTTTTAGTGGAGTAAAATCTTGTGATAGCCACTTTTCGCTCTTAGCACTCAAGCAGCGCTCCCCTTCCTCTCCGAGGACACAAGGAGCCATTTGCCTTTGCTATCTATCGGGCAGCCTGTCGCAAAATTCAAACACCCCTGCCCAAACTCCATGGAAACGGTCTTTGACCTAAACGGGAATTATATATTTACCTTTTACAATCCAGCTCATCCAGATGTGACACATACCCCCTCCCTAACCTGACCGCCTTCCTCCTTCTACTGCAGAGAATCTGTACCCTTACTTTCACCAAAATAATCCACTTAATGGCACTTCTAGCAAGGGTTTGCAAAGTGGGCTACACTTTGTTCCCACCATCCTTAGATTGCCCCCTTCCATCGATGGTAGTAATTGTGTAACATGTATTTGCAGGACTACCCATCCTCTGGGCCTTGGCCCATTCGAGGGCTCGCATCTCTTTCCTCCTCACTTGGGCATCCCCGCCTTTCTGCCCATGTGGTTATCATTCATAGCCCTCTTCTTCAGTCACCGAGATCCTCTCCTGAAAGGAAAGAAATGTTCATCAACATGATCATTCTGCTGATAGATAACCCCTGTGTACCACCACCCAGCCTACAGGTCCTATAGTTCAGGAGGCACACGCTGGGGATGCGGGGAGCTGTCCTGCTTTCAGTATATCTCTCACTCTTTGTACACATCACCTCTGCAAAGTGCAATAAAATTACAATCCGGAGTTTAGTGCTTTTTAGAGACATCCAAAGCCCTTGCCCTGAGAGAGCTGCTTTGTCATTCCAATAAAAGAAAATTATCTGCCTCTACAGTAGAGGTATATACTTTCCTGCACAGTGAAGACAAGCATAAATTATCTTTCTCCAAATTCCCAATTCTTGTCTTACTATTTGGCACAGTCCCTTCACACTACTGACTTGTATGTTCAAAGCACTGAGGCCTTTGGGAATGTCATGACGTTTTGGCTTTTGCTACTGGAGACCCTTCTCCTTCCCCTAAGAACGCCATCTCCAGTCAACCCTTTTATTCATCTTTTTCTCTTCATTTCTTCTTCTTCGCTATCTGTCTATGGAAAGCTCTGATAACAATCACCCCATATTACAACAATCATACCAGTGGGCTAGCTGGGGGGACTGGATTAATAACCTTGGAACTGAAGGCACATTGGCCACATCAACTACTAGTGGCTCAGGTTGTGACAACCCATGAAATTAACAATTACCCTCCTACTTTTCTGGACCCTCCCACCCTGCTTTGGCAATCTTTTCTTAAAAAAAAAAAGTCTATTTTGTTAAATAAATTCGGGCTTGGCACACTCTCTCTTGTCAATTTATTAGGGGGTAAATTACCTAACGGTCCAAACTCCTATTGTTTCATATGACCATGTTATTTACTCGTAATGTCTTAATTATTTGTATATCTCCCTATGATCTGTATCAGAAGCGCTGCAGACGTATGATGGTGCTATATTATAAAGATTATTAATTTATTATTATGATTATTCTGACCTAACAAACTAGAACACAAGTTACATCTTTTTGTTTGTCCAACATTACATATTGAATAGAGGCAATATATGTAATATAGTAGAGGGAGTTCACAAAACATGTGAGCAGTGTATTCATATCTTGGAGGTACATGAAGAAGGGTATAATAAATTATAGTTCTACCATTGTAGTACATATGGTGTCAATATTATTTTAGCTCTGTAGCTTAAGGTACACATATATATATCTCGATCAGTAGACACAGGGGAATCTGGCGTCCAGTATAGCATATATATGTAGTGACCTACCTATACAGATAACACAAAGGGTGTATATTACAGTAGCAGATGGAATGAATGGGGTTGTGTACACTGGGAATGTATATTCCAGGGGAGCACAGCAGTAGATACAGGTGGTGACGATTAATGCTGTACAATAGGAGGTCATAGAAATCATAGGAAAGGATATAGTGTAATAAATTATATACTACGGTTATATCTTAGGAGGTTGGGAATGTATCGGTGCGGGTGTGCTGGATCTCTCCTGGGCTCTATCTCTCATATCTACCTGCGCTGTTATGGAGAACCCCTGGTTTCTGTACTATTGTTCTAGGCTTCGCATCTCTAAGGTACTGAAGCATTGTCCAGTATATTAGATACATGCAGCTCTTGCTGCCAGTATACACAGTGTCTGAATCCGGGTGGGGCCGGCGCCATATTGTACACAGGCCTGTGAGATAAGTGCTTTCCCGCTCCCCTGCGCGCCGCCTCACCTCCTGTCCCTCGGCTGTACCCTGTTCTCCCCCTTTCTCCCCATTTCTTTCTTCGGCCTGCACCAATTCTAAAACCCCTAGTCCCCGGTCCGCACCTCAGGGGCCGGTCCGGGTTTTCGGCGGGCACCGGTTTGACAGCTGCAGCGTTGGCATGGACTGTGTTTGACGTCACGACCAGTTCCCTGTTCCGCCTCCCCGCCCGGCCACCGTACATTAGGCGGGGCCACGCGGCCTCACCATGTGTGTAAGCAGAAACAGCACTACACATGGTTGTGACTACATTCCATAACTCAGAGGGAGCCTGGTCCTCCCAGTCATGGGATTTATCCGGCTCTACATAGCTGTCTATTCGCCCCCTAGTGGTGAGGTCCTTATATTTAGTATCAGCCATCTAATAGTAGTGATTGGCTACTGTTTCCATAACCTATGAGGGACCTTGTCCTCCCTGTCATGAGATTAGCCCGGATTTTTTTTACTGTTGTATTTAATGTATGATGCACTGTGCTTCTGGGCCGCCTGTTGGCACTGCTACTCCAAGGCTAAAGGAATGGACGAGCCCAATGTCCCAGCCTGCACCCTGTGTATGTAACACGAGCCTTGGCCAGTGCGTACTAGAGAGTCAGGGCCCACTAGCAGGCTACTGCATGGGGGCCCCCCTTCCACTTAAAAATATACATACTAAACTCGCACATATAAATATAACCATTGCATTACCAACACATACATTGCCATATGCAACATAACTCACATACATTTATACATACCACCATATACACATCACAGCTACTGCATATATACCATCACAGTATATTTATATACATATTATGCGCATGTGCATACAATATAGATATAATGTGCACATCCTCCTTCTTTAATTGTGTCGGGTCTGATGACTGGGCCCCCCCTGACACTGCGGGCCCCATGCGACGCTATGGCTGCTATAACCACTGGTAGTTACGCCCCTGCCTTAATGCTTCTTTCACCCATATAAAGTATTCTCATACGGCTCGGGCTGGAGATGAAGCGTGGCACCCGGGCTGTAAACATGGGAAAGAAAGTGGCATGCGCTACGCTTTTCCCCGTGTCTGGGACGGTGCCACATAACGAACGCCAACTTTCTTCCATATATGATGACCCTACAAGCATAAAAAGGGCTTGAGAGTACTTGTGATGCGGAATGTCCGGCTCTTCTAAGTGGTCTGCTCAGCTCTTCTTCACTAAGAAAAGGCGGCTCTTCTTGATCCTGAACGTTCCCTATTAATTCTAATATGACAGGCCAATCAGTCACCCCACGCACTTTTAAACCCAATGTTATATCGGCGTGGTGACCGTTTAGGGCGGGGTTTACACTAATGGGAGCGCAGCTTGTTGGGAAAGACCCATCACTAAGAGTACATGTAAACGTCACTGCAGTGCAGAGGTAGAGAAGCTGAGTGGCTGCTCTTCTCTCCATAGATCAGTGGGCATGGCGCGCTTGTAACACAGTGAAATATAGAACGTGTCCTATTTCTCGCTGTAGTATAAATTAGAAAAAAAAACAAACAAGAAGTTGGTGTTCTTTTGTGTAGTTATGAAGTGTACTATGCAAGGCCTATTAACACCTGTCCACCATTAGCATGCTGACTTCTGGTGACAGTTTCCCTTTAACGCTACCTAGTACCACTTGCTACAACTGCACAGCAAGTCCACTCTGGGAAGGGTGTCCCAAGGGCTGGAGGAATTCTTTCATAAAGGTTGGAGGCTTTAAAGTATCAGCTCCCACCTCAAACAGCCAACAGCCGGCTACCCATACGCAAAGTTGTCATGGAGGTGGGTGGGGTAATTTCTGATTCTGACCACCACATGATCAAAGTCATGTGAATGGTTATTCTGAGCAATGTTTCAAAGTCCGCTCCAGATTCTCTGACGTAGGGAGAGAAAAAGTAAGAGAGAGGTGCGACCACCTGACCAGGGGGCGTAAACACTCTGCTGGGTGAGAGCATCATAGGTCAAAGTGCGATACTTATCCATCGTGTGAGTCAGTCAGAGAGAGACAGAGTGAGGCCAGCAAACATGCCAGTGTCAGATTCAATCCCAGGCACTTCTAGTGCCTCAGGCCTACTCTGCCTAGCACAGTCAACATCCCCCACCGGGGCATAGCCTTTTTTCGTTGGGTCCGGAGCAGCCGGGGCCTCAGAATCTGGAGTGGCTTGCTAGAGCGGCTTAGGGGCACGGTGTGGTTATGGTGCTTGGTATGGGGACCGGAGGGCTGACCTACACATGGGCAGGTCTCCAGCAGGTTGCGTCAAGACATAAGATGGAGATGCTGGTTAATGGATGAGGAAGCTTGTGGTGGTAAGCAGGCCCGTACCAGGGATCCAGAGGCAACGTGTGCAATCAACTTACAGTTCTTTTATTGAACAGTCATAAACGGGCCCAAAAAAAGGCAGATTCGGATTGCTGGGTGGCATAGGAGAGTGGGTCTCGCAGGAATGGTGCAGCATAGCCTTATCGTAGTCTGCTGGGATAGTTAGGATGGAGCGGTGTCCAAGTTGTTCAAGCTGCGCTCTGGGGATCAGGTGACAAATCTCCCGAAATCTCCTGACCTTTGAGAGGCCGCTATTGCGTTCATCTTCCCACCTTCCTAAGCATTGGCAGGGTGTTGTCATACCCCCTTGGTAATTGAAAAGAGCCCTCTCACGGTTCGGACTATGGGACCCGATGGAGTGTAGGCTAAAGCCGG
Source organism: Engystomops pustulosus (assembly GCA_019512145.1). Taxonomy (NCBI): domain Eukaryota; kingdom Metazoa; phylum Chordata; class Amphibia; order Anura; family Leptodactylidae; genus Engystomops; species Engystomops pustulosus. The sequence continues at coordinate 61,744,732 of CM033646.1, forward strand.
CCACAACATGAGCTGACAGGTGTCCATGCACAACTACAGCATGTTAGGGGTGCGAGTAATAACGTGTAACTTTAGGGTAATGCTGGCTATATGAGTGTAGGGGAGACAAACTCTCCCACGGTCCTGGCTAGCAGGCACCGGGGGTTTTTGGTGTCGGACTAAGTACATAAGTGAGGACCAAACAGTGGTACTTAACTGTTTTCTTAGGAAAGGTGTGGTGTCATGTCCTGTAATCCTCTCCTTGCACCAGCCTGAAATTTGTCTGAAGACACGTCAGCTGTGGCATAATCATAAACATATATGGTCCTACAGTACACAGTATACCTGCAGTCTGCCAGTCTTACCCTAGTGTAGCAACATCTAGGTGTCACTGCTTGACACCCCCCGTCCCCTAAGGAGCGGCCGTTACAGAGGTTTACACACATGTAGCAGAGCTCTGATTTTAGGTCAGAGGGCTGCGGGTAAGATTGACAAATACAAACGACGTCCAAACACAATTTTTGTTTTTTTTTCTCAAAGCTGAAAGCCTACAAAAAGGTTAAATGCAAACTGATGAATAGTAATTGTTACTATAGTTTGCAAATAATCAATTGGCTTAACATCCGAATGGGTACAGACTGAACTTACATAACGTTACAGTAATAGGATGGCTATTTGTAATAGCAAAATGAAATGTCCATTTCCTGTAAAAGAAAGGAATGAATTCATAGCAGTCATATAGTCATAGAAAGTTATTTTGAACCTGAAAGAGAAGGCAAAAAATAAGCACGCAAAAAATTCTCTTCCTGTGGGGAAGGCATATTGTGCACAAAAATAACTGTATATATGACGCTAAATTCTCTCATGGGGCTCTATTCAGGAGAGTCTCATCACTGGCACACAGTTTTGGGTGAGGAAAAGTAGGAAAAATTGTCAAAGGGTTCCTCTTGAGGTGAGGACACAATCCTTTGGAAGAAGAGTAAGCGCTGCGTCCCAGAGAGGGGGTGCTTTCACAGAACAACTGGAGAAACGTTCAAGGAGATTCTCTTGAACTTTTAAACCCAGGGATTGCAGTTCAAGAAGTCGCGCTCAGCCCAACTTGGTGTAAAAAGAAAAATGAAAAATGCAATATTTACAAAAATCCTGATAAGGGCTTCAGCCCATCAGGGAGTTACTCATCTGTCTGAGGCTGCAACAGGGTATGACCTCAGGATGTAACCCCTGCTTAGGGTTTCGACCCTTGTGCTTGGGAAAGCCTGGTACTCCTGGAGTACAGGAGCCTTCGTCTGTCAGCTCGCCTGGTGAGATTTCCGGAGTGCCTTTTGAGAGAAAATCACTCTGTCTCTCTGTATTGTCCTCAAATTCAGGCACTGGAGCTGAAAATGGCAGTTGCCTCGGGTGCGATGTAACACAGGCTCATGAACCAGATGATCCTCAGCCGCAGTATCGGGGACTGCTTCAGGGATGGTGATCTCTTCTGGTGTGGAGACAGCAACACAAAACTAGGTACAATCAACAAGGTCAAAAAAAACTGGGAGTTGGGTGAACACGTGGGGTCTCTTGGACTGGGTGCTGAGACAGATTTCTTGACACACGCCACGGGGTGAAGGAATAAAGACTCTCTTCAGTCTTTTCGCTGTGTACCAGAGGATATTGGACGGTCTCCTCCTCTTGAAACCTGAAACTTTCTGCATGGGAGAGATGCCCCCTAACCAGGTACGGCTCACTCTCCCTAACACCCAATCTAACTGTTCTCTGCACAGGCATGGTGGTCAGAAAAGTCCTCCGCTCTTTTGTTTATCTCGGGCCCTCCTCTGCCCGTGGATCCACAATTTCTCTGCAATCCGCCAAGCGCCCTCTAGTGTTCCTGGACCCAATCAGTCCTGGGGAAGCAGAGATTGGGGATTCATGAGATAGCAGGGAGGGTATCTGGTGGAGGCAATGAGTGGTGTTGTTGTAGAGAAATAGGGCACTCAGTTAGATGAGCTTTGGCCAGTCAATGCCCTTCTTTGCAGGGTCAGAGTGGTCAGTATGTTGATGATGGGCTGGTTTCATTTGCTACAGAGCTTTTCCCTGCAGGGGAGTGTACACAGCCTTGTAATTCACTTGAGATTGGAAAATGCCGACCCGTGGTCCGTTAGGATTTTATCCAGACGCCATAAGGGAGGATGAAGCTCTTCCTCTGGGCCGCCGAGTGGTTCTGGTTGAAGATCTCTTGCATGGGCACTTGAACTACAAAATTTGGTATAATGTCGATGTAGTCATTGCATCCAATGCCAGATCTGCTGGGCTCCAACTTCACGTGGTCTAGGCCCACAATCTCCGAGGGCGTTGACTCATGATGGGTTGTAGGGGCCATTTGTTTAGTCGCTTTCCCCCTGAGCGATGCACAGACGGACACTCCCGACACCAAGGCCTTGATGTCGTGTTTCATGTTCACACCAGTAGAATCGCTACAACGTAAGGGTAGTCTTTAGTCTTCTAGTGCCAAAGTGTCCGGACTGGTCGTGGTACATTCCAGCCCTACTTGCATCCCCTCCTGGGGATCAATTTTTAAAAAGTCGGTCATAGTGATTGGGTCCAGAGTTCTCTTCTTTAGCACATGGCCCTGATGTCATACTTAGAGTCTTTCTTTGCGCCACTGTTGGGTACAACTTCTCTCCTTCAGCCCTGCAACAAGAATGGAGACTCAACCAGAGGTCTTCTCTGCGGTGGCGCAGACCCTTCTGGTTTGGTCAGAGCAGGTGGCCGCTTCAGAGGGGCAAGGATAACCTCTCTGGGGGTCCTTGAGGTGCAAGAACACGAAGGCCATCTCAACAACTCTTCCCACGGAACTGTGTAGGGTCCCCAGTCCACTGGTCAGGGAGACGGACAGAACATCAGCAATTGTCATTGGTTTGCCGCCTTGTAACTTTGATGTTGAAATTGAATTGGCTTGCCTTGTGGCCCACCGCTGCGCCAGTGCTCCAGCAAGGCGGGCGGGTGTTCGATGCGCAAGGGGTTGTTGTCTTTGAGACAGTGAAGAGGAAGCAGCCAGATTAGGCTTTGGAACGTTCCCCAAGACTTTCCACATACTAACGCAAAGGAACTCCAACTTGAGAAGCGGTATTCTTGGGAGGAAATGGCGGGCATGAGGCTATGACCCTTTCAGGTCGCATTCGGAGCTGGGAGAGTACACAGCCCTAGGACCTGTTTGCTGGCTCGCGGTGTATCAGAATAAAGGGCAGATTTATACTTGATATCCTAGCACTGGGAGGATCAGTCAGCCTTGCTTCACAGCATCTTCACTTCTTATTCTGGCTGTCCAGGCAATGGTCGCTCGAGACCGTTGACCGTCTTTAGGAAGTCACTTAGGAGTTCTTGTGCAGGGTGCCGCCAGCTGGACAAACTTGAGATAAACGTGCCCCGGTGGTAGCTGGCAAATCCAGGAATCTGTTGACAAATCCCGGATGTATACGGGGTAGGCCAGTAACACTGTAACAGATGGCACTTGGGCGGCCTTAAACCCTCACCATGCTGGTCAGGATTTGGAGACTTCAGCCCATATGTTGGAATTGATCCCCTCATAGTAGTTCTTGGAATATATGATGATGTAGTTTAAGTGAAGTATGACGGCTCGAAGTTTTGAAATGTCCCCCCCCATCTCTCCAATGAACCACTGGACTGCGCCCCGGGGCATTACATAAGGGGGGGCCGGGGGTGCGAGGACAGTGGGTTGGGTGGTGGGTGACTCGTATCGGACCATTGGGGTGGTGAAGGCCGTCTTCTCCCTATCTTCATGCACCACTTGCCAGTCTCCCCTGGTCAGAATCAAGGGTGGAGAAGACAGTCCAGCCCCCTAAGCTGCAAGGGATTCCTCAATTGGGGGCAGCAGTAGGCGTCTTGTGTTGATTTGTTGATTCTTCCTATAACTCAGGGTCTTTTCACAAGGGAACAGCGTGGGCAGCCCTCCTGGATAACATTGTCCTTCATTCTTGTAACCAACTTCTCTTCATTCACACACCTCTTGGTAACAGGCTGAGGAATGGCCGGATAAACCTCTCCTTGATAGGAGGATGAGAGCAGTGGGGGATGGTGTGCTGATCGGTTAGTCTGCCTCAAAGTCCAACAGGTGTTTATGCTGAAGGCCTGGTAGTGTGCATGACACTTCCAGGATAATCGCACTTGGTCCGCAGGAGTGATATTGTTGTCTTCAATATGCGAGCACAAGCACCGGGGTTGCTCTACAAGGCTCACCTTCGTACTTGGTTAACCTCCAACTGTTGGAATGCGCGGGAGGTTCCACAAGATATTGAGAGTGACGCCGAAGAGAGTGGGCCACGGCTTGGTATCTTTTTTTCAGATCCACTGGAGTCCTTCCCCCATCTAACATCCTTTTGGGTACCAATGTCCTCTAGGAAAGTGATTCAAGAGACCCCCACCCCACCGGAAAAGTCCTCGCCTTTCTTGGGGCCTGGAGCATGCCGGGGACCATAGCCACCGTAGTGGCTAAGCTGTCGGCCTTGGCCGCGCATGTGGTCACGGTGCATGGTATGTGGACCGGATGGCTGACCTACATCCTGGCAGGTCTCGGCAGGCAGGTGGTGTGTGCAAGAATATGGAGGGAAAGTTCGGAGCAATTCTTTCTTTCCTCCCTGGGGCAACTCCCTGGGTAGCTGTAGATGAATTCCTTTAGTAATGGATGGGTACGCCTCTGTAGCCAGAATTAGACAGAGGCAACGTGTCAAATCAAACTTACAGTTCTTTATTCAACGTTCACAACAGGCAAAACGGTCAAACAGTAGCAATAGATTTATCGAGCTGGGAGATAGCTGTTCCACAAGAAGGTTACTCGCGGCCTGGTATTAAACCTGCAGGCTGGGCCTCGTAGGGATGGAGCCAGAGGGGGAACCTCATTTCTGGGGCTTCAAGGTCTCCTGACTTGTCCCTAAGGATCAAGGCTCCTTGGTCGATGGTAGCACTCTCCATCAGCCTCCAGCTTGCTTTACAAGACTCATTGGACATACATTTGGGTATTGTAAACTCTTTTGCTACTCTTGCCATTACCAGGGCATTGGCTACAACTGCAATTACCAAAGTTCTCCAAACTTAGAGACCTCCCTAGAGAGGATCAGTCTCCCTTACATCTCCTGACTGGAGAGGGGCTATTTTGCTATTCGCCTCCTAATGCGTTTGGCAGCGTGTTGCATATACGTTCCCAGAGACTTCTATTCATCAGCTCTGGGTCAGTATTGGGAGCACTGTTTTCATTATAGAAAAGACTATACCGGATCGTCACTATTCTAGTATGTACAGGACCGGGCAGTCCAGCTAGACTGACCTGTCACTATTCTAGTTTGTTCAGGAAAGAGACGGCTAGACTGGGGATCTGTAGTAGGCAGCTTGTTTTTCATGAATATAAATATGAATAAACCCCCACCCAAGCAAGGGAGAACTATGAGGGGCTGTGCCCCTAAAGCAGATTTCTGCATGGGGACCTCCCCTTCCCTTAAAAAATATTACACATTAAGGCTCATTCACTATAGCCTGGCCATGCACATGTCTTGCGTGCCTGGAGAGAAGAGAGATGATCGTTCGCTCACCCCTCCCCTCTCCATAAGAATAGAGCCCGCACGGCCATTCTTACGGTCCCACAGATAGGCTCTCGTTTGCGCCACGGCGCGAAACAGTGCTTACTCGTTGTTTTCACCGTAACGGCCCAGGCGCTATAGCGCCTATTAGGCAAGTAATATCCTGTAATAAAATCCGTAATGAAATATTAAATCTTTCCCGTGTCCTTTGAATCGTTCTTCTAAAAATAGAAGGACTCAGATCATTATTATAAAAATTACGTTTATATTGTCTCGTCCAGGTTGCAGAATACACAGAAAACTTGTGCAGATTATTATCATGTGGTTTAAAAGCCTCTCAGCCATGAAATGATGTTCTGGTGAAGGTTTCATCATCTTGTGTTGTCTTTCTTCCTTCGGTCTTCTCTCCACTTGTGTCCTTAAATCTCCCTCCATAGTCCGCGTGTGAGAGCGAGCTCGGTGTGTGTGATATGCTCAATGTCCCCCCTCCCCCTGACAGAAGTCACTTTTAAAGACTAAACTCCCTTATAGACTTGCATTAAGGAGCCAACTTATCATCCATTTAGTCTTTTCACACCATATATGGTAACATCCTAGGATTCCTTTATGGAACCAGCAACACAGAGAACGCATTAGATGGTAGGATACCCTTGTCATGTGATGTGGTAGGATAGTGGATGTGATAGGTGCTAACACAAAGAGGAACTTACATATGGTAAAGGATAACTAAAATGCCATGTGATAATGATGTGATTGGGGTTGGCTTCTAACATTAATCTTTGAGATATGTCAAGAATATACATATAAACAAAAACCAAGTGTTGAACCTATTGCCCCTGATTACCTTATGATTATTACAACACTCTTACTCTCTATATACATATTATAATCATACCACATATTTAGCTCATTGACCAGGTTGTGCTTGATCAACTCTCAACTCTTTGAGTAGTCTATTCACACTCAATAAGAAATTTGTAAATATGTAATATTTAAACAATCCGGGCACAATTTGCGGCCAGATATACGTCCCCCATACGTTCTTGTGAATTCCCTTATACAGACTGTGGTCATATATATAACACATTTATACAACCTGATAGGTGGCTGGTGGGGCAAACAGGGACACAGAGGGTGGGGCCTGGGGCAAACGATCCCGCAGGGGCGTCCCCGGAGCACTTACCACGGGCCTTGGGCAAGCAGCACTGCAGTGACACCGGAACCGTGCCTCCCGTGCCGCTATTCTCACGTGCTCCGGAAGTTACGCCACTGCACCCAAGTAATCTAGTCTCTTCCTATTAGAATAGGTTTGCATAAGGGTGTCATGATAATGTTCCTGCCTGTGGATTTGGTCAATAGTAATCTGTCATATTCTCCAGGATCAAGGCTAGGATGGTGCTCTGTGGGGTCCTTGTTATATTAATATTATTCCTATTAGGAAATATTTTAATATCTGGAAAACTGAATGTGGAAAATGAAGTGAGAAATTTTTTAGAATTTTTTTTTTTTCTTATTTTAAATACTTTATATTCTCAAATATAAGCCAACCTGATATAAGGCAAGGCTCCTAATTTTACGCACAAAAAACCTATTGACTCGAGTATAAGCATAGGTGGGAACTGCATGGGGTCCACCCCCCAAGTATATAGGGCCAGCTAGGCCCCTACTGTCCCCGTTGTAGGCCAGCCAGCCCCAAGTATATAGCAACGGCTTTTTTCTGTGTAACAAATTGCACTTCATAGTGATGGTATTTATTCTTCCATATTGTTACTGGGAAGCGGGAAACAATTCCAAATCCATGAAAATGGTGAAAAAAAAACGCATTTGGGCGCCGTCTCCCTTGTGACTTGGATTTTATGGCTTTCAGTGTGCCGCGCTAACTTACTATCACTTTATTCTTTGTGGTCGGTGGGATACCGGGGATACCAAAATTTTAAAGATTTTATTAATGTTTTCATACTTTACAAAAATGTAAACCTCCTGTACAATTTTTTTTTTTTTTTTATTTTGTCCATCTTCTGGCTCTAATACATTTTCATACTTTGTTGTAGGAGCTGTGGTGGTGTCATCTTTTGTGCTACTTTTGATTTTGTTTTCATGCTGCCATTTTTTAGGAAGTATGACCTTCTTATCCCTTTTTATGGAATTTTTTTTTTATATTTTCAAATTGGAAAAAAGTGCCATTTTTCAAATTTGGGTGCTATTTTCCGTTATAAAAGGTTAAATGCAGTGGAATAAACGTTTATTATATATTTTGATAGATCGTGCATTTTCGATTGCGCAATACCCATGTTTTTAGGAATTTTTACTGGTTTATTTTAATAATTATTCAGTTCTAGGGAAAGCAATCGATGGATTGCTATATTTTAGTCAACAGTCTTATCCAGGGTATCATTATACTGTAAGTGACGGTGGTATTTTTACTTACTGGCCCATTGGAAATGTTCTGGCACTAGTAGCGGAAGATATCTGGTGATAATTCAACAGTAATGGGCCAGGAGAAGTCATGATAAAGTTCCTTCCCTGATGGAGTAAACATCTCTATGAGGTTCTATTTGCTTTATTTTATGTGTCACTGACATCAGTGTCCAGTGTTCATTTTTCCTGTAAGGCTGGGGATGTTATCAAATGTTGGTAAAGTTTTCAGTAGATTAAGCACTTTTTAAGATTTGTCTATATATCTTATGGGGCATTTAAAGCAGGGGAATCAGGGTAGGCTGCCCTGCAAGAGGGGGGCTGTCTTTAATTATTTTTTGCCTCCTCAACACCAAAAGGCTAGAATCGTTAACTGTGTAGCTACACTAGTTTAAATTTCAATACCTTCTAAAAATATGTAACACAGAAAAGATGGTCAGCCAATAGAAGAGAAGCCTGTAAGAAAATGGCTTTTTGAATTTTAATAACCCATTTGGAATTAGTCTGCCAGATATTTCTCTATTTACCTTTGTGATTTGTTCCGCCTGGTACGCAGTTCCAGGTTTTTATGGTACCCTCTTTAATAAAAGACAGATTTGTTGATTAAGCATTCTAAAAGAAATATATTTCAGATATTTTTTGTCATTTAGACATTTTAATAAATCTGAAAAGAGCCTATTGTAGATTATAACTGCATAAGCATGCCACTAGAATAGAGAAGGCTCATTCTTCTTCCTGCTTGCTATTGCTAGGGTGGGCGGTCATATGGTGCGTTACATTTTTATTTACAGCTGCTTACACTTGCAGAAAGACGAAAAATGGATTCAAAAACCAGCCAAACATATTTTAAAATGCTGCGTTTTAAACTGTTCAAAATGCACCGTTTGATGCTCCCCCATTCTGAAACTCAGAGAACCAGCTGACCATGGGAGTTTCTAATTTTAAAAATAACTCACATATGCTTAGTGGAAAAACTGAGGCATTTCAAGAACAGGTCCACAAAAAATTTTTATTAGTAGCCATCTACACTCACCCCTCACCGGCCACTTTATTTATCGTACACCTGTCCAACTCTGCTCGTTAACACTTATTTCCTAAATCACCAATCACATGGCGGCACTCGGTGCGTTTAGCATGTAATACATGGCAAGGCAATCTCCTGCGTTCAAACCGAGCATCAGTATGGGGAAGAAAGGTGATTTGAGGTGCCTTTGACCGTTGCATGGTTGTTGTTAGCCAGAAGGTCTGGTCTGAGTTTTCAGAAACTGCTGATCTCCTTGGGATTTTCAACTCACAACCATCTCTAGGAGAATGGTCCGAAAAAGTAAAAACATCCAGTGACGGCAGTTCTGTGGGGGCGAAATGCCTTGTTGATGCCAGAGGTCAGAAGAAATGGGCAGGCTGGTTCGATCGAGCTGATAGAAATGCAACAGTGACTCAATCGATCACCCGTTACCACAACCAAGGTCGGCGAAAAGCATCCTGATGCCCAGTACGTCGAACTTTGAGGCAGATTGGGGGCTACAGCAGCAGAAGACCCACACCGGGTGTGCCACTCCTTTCACTAAGAACAGGAACTGAGTCGCTACATTTGCACAGCTCATGAAATTTGGACAGTAGAAGGATGGAAATGTTTGCCTTCTTATGAGTCTCGATTTCTGCTGCGACATTCAGAGGTAGGGTCAGAATTTAGCTTTCAAACACATGAAAGCATGGAGCCAATCCTGCCTTGTATCAACTTTCAGAGGCTGGATGGTGGTGGTTTCATGGTGTGGGGAATATTTTCTTGTGGCACCTTTGGGCCCCTTGGTACGCAATTGGCATCGCTGCCCAACGCCACCCCACCATAGCCTACCTGATATTGATGCTGACCATGTCCATATCCCTTTTTTGACACACAATGTACCCACCATCTGATGGCTACTTTCAGCAATGATAAATGCGTCCATTCATAAAGGCTGGAATCATCTCAGACTGGTTTTCTTGAACATGAAATGCGGTCCTGTACTCAAGGGCCTCCACAGTCATCACCATATCTCATCCATAGAGTCATCTTTGGGATGTGGTGGAACGGGGATTCGTCACATGGATGTGCAAAGGTGCAGTCCGACAAATCTGGGGAACTGTGTGATTCTCATGTCAATGGACCAAAGCTCTGAGAATGCTTCCAGCAACCTTTTTGAATCGTGCCACGAAGAATTGATGCAGTTCTGAAGGCAAAAGGGGTCAAACACCGTTACTCTAGCATCGGTGTACCTATAAAGAGGCCGGTGAGTGTATATAGCTCTCATGGGCCTGTGCAAATGTGAGTATGGGCATTTAAACGAGAATAATTGAGTCAGTTCATATAAAATGGTACACGAGCATGTCACTGAAGTCAGACATATACATGTAGAAAAGTGTTTATAGACGCACAGGTACTACAACAAATCATACTTGGAGCTGGGAATGGAATAAATAAAGGTTATTAATTGACTACAGAAATACTTTATTTAAATTACTTTTTATTTAAAATGGCATTTGCAACGTAAAAAATGTTGTACAACAGTGGACAGCATGCTTTTAGAGGAAGGTACTGCTAATGAAAGAGATTTTCTAGATTGGTTTGCCCAGATGTTGATATTTGCGAGTGCATGGATGGTGGCAAATGAATAAACAAATCTACATCATCACCAACCATCTGGCGATGTCGCATACATGTTGAGCCTGTAGGTTCACTTCGTCATGTAAAAACATTCCAGGCTACTCTTGCGGCCCGTTCCATCTCAATGTCAAAAACTGTAGAAACTGCGGCAGTGTCAAACTCTCTACATAACATAGAAACTACAGAATCACTAAACACTAAAGGGACCATTTAATCACAATCTGTACAAATAATATGGGAGTACAAAACAACCAGATAATAATCTCTTTGGTATATGATCCTGTGTGTCACACTCTACTAACTTCTCTATCTAAAAATTACCGCTAAACTAAGACACCTCTCTAATACCGCGCCTTCAAAAAGTAAAGAATCCCGTAGACACGATGATACCTTTTTTTTTTCCGTATCGTCTTTATATAAGTCAGTCAGTGATTTTGGATGAAAGGTTATTTTATCCGCTACACCACCTCTACCCTTGTTTACCTTTACTTTTCCATTTTCAGTGTATAAACATGTATAAAGTGACTTGCAATAATTCGCATTTTCCTATAATAATCGTTAGAGTTATAGCAGCAGTACTAGCTTTGAGAAAGGAGAGAGCAAAACTTGCTCTAAGTTGCTCATGGGCAATCAATCAGAATTTCAGCTTTCATTTTCCCCCAGCATTTTCATAAAACATTGATAAACTAGAACATGTTGTGCTAATGAGGAGACAATGAGGCCCTTGTTTCGAAATTTTCAAGTATCATTGCCATGCCTTAATCTCATATACTCACCTACAATAGACGACCGGTCAAAACCACTGGTTACCACCTTTTTTAATACCATCTTTTTTAGAGCTGAAAAAAAGAATAAAGAATACAACAACTAACTACGCGTACTTTGAATTGAAGTAACCTCTTTTTTTTTTAAAGCTTCTTAAACATTTATAAAAACTTTTGTCTTTCTAAATATACACCGATACATTATAGGGGGATTGCCCTTTCTTTGCTAATCACACATCCCGGTTACAGAGAATTCCTAGAATATTTGTCTGTCACTCCCTGCACATATGCCTGTGCTCTATTCTGTAAATATTCAAGAATGACTCTCCATAATTCATTAGAACACAAACAGCACTCCCTTCCACCTTGTCTCTGCACACAAGCAGAACTCCCTTCCACCCTGTCTCTGCACACAAGCAGCACTCCCTTCCACCCTGTCTCTGCACACAAGCAGCAGCACTCCCTTCCACCCTGTCTCTGCACACAAGCACACTCCCTTCCACCCCTGTCTCTGCCACACAGCAGCACTCCTTCCACCCTTCCTCACCAACTGCTCCCTTCCACCCTGTTCCTCTGCAACACAAGCAGCACTCTCCTTCCACACTGTCTCTGCACACAAGCCGCCGCTCCCTTCCACCCTGTCTCTGCACACAAGCAGCACTCCCTTCCACACTGTCCTCTGCACACAGCCGCGCGCTCCTTCCACCCTTTCTCTGCACACAAGCAGCCTCCCTTCCACCCTCGTCTCTGCGCACACACACAGCACTCCCTTCCACCCTGTCCTCTGCACACAAGCCGCGCTCCCCTTCCACCCTGTCTCGCACACAGACAGCCACTCCTTCCAGCCTGTCCCTCCACACAAGCAGCACTCCCTTCCACCCTGTCTCTGCACACAAGCAAACTCTCCCTTCCAACCCCTGTCTCTGCCACAAGCCACGCTCCCTTCCTCCCTGTCTCTGCACACAAGCAGTACTCCCGCTTCACCCTTTCCCTCCACACAAGCACACCCTCCCTGCCACCAAGCAGCACTCCCTTCCACCCTGTCTCTGCACACACGCAGCACTTCCCTTCCACCCTGTCTCTGCACACAAGCACACTCCCTTCCACCCTGTCTCTGCACACAAGCCGCACTCCCTTCCACCCTGTCTCTGCACACAGCATCACGCCCCCTTCCACCCTGTTTCTGCACACAAGCAGCATCCTTCCACCCGTCCTTCTGCACACAAGCCGGCTCCCTTCCCCTGTCTTGGACACAAGCAGTGCTCCCTTCCACCCTGTCTCTGCACACAAGCGTTGCTCCCTTCCACCCTGTCTCTGCACACGAGCAAAACTCCCTTCCACCCTCGTCTCTAGCACTCCCTTCCACCCTGTCTCTGCATACAAGCGGTGCTCCATACCACCCTGTCTCTGCCCCGCAGCGCCCTTCCACCCCTCTCTGCACACAAGTAGTGCTCCCGTCCACCTTGTCTCTGCACACACAGAGACTCCCCTTCCACCCTGTCTCGCTGCACACAAGCACACTCCCTTCCACCCGTCTCGCCACCAATCAGACTCTCCCTTCCACCCTGTCCTCTGCACACAAGCAGAACTCCCTTCCACCCTGTCTCTGCACACAAGCAGCACTCCTTCCACCCTGTCTCTGCACACAAGCCGACGCCTCCTTCCACCCTCTCTCGGACACAACGCAAACTCCCTTCCATCCACCTTCCTCTGCACACAGCTGCACTCGACTTCCACCCTCTCTCCACCAAGCTCGTCTCCACCACTCAACAGCAGCACTGCCCTTCCATTCTCTTCCACACTCTACACAACAGAGCACATCTCCCTTCCACCTGCTCTAGCACCTGCATCCAGAAGCTCTCCCTTCCACCCTGTGTCTCTGCACACAAGCAGCCGCTCCTCCACCCTGTCTCTGCACACACAGCACGCGCTCCCTTCCCACCCTGTTCTCTGCACCAGCATCACTGCCCTCCAACCCCTTCCCCACGCACACTGCCTTCCCTCGCTGCACACAAGCCGCGCTCCCTTCCACCCCGTCTCTGCACACAAGTAGTGCTCCCGTCCACCCTGTCTCTGCACACAAGCAGAACCCCCTTCCACCCTGTCTCTGCACACAAGCAGCACTCCCTTCCACCCTGTCACTGCACACAAGCAGAACTCCCTTCCATCCTGTCACTGCACCACAACAGTACTCCTTCCCTTCCAATCACCAGAACTCCCTTCCCCTCCACCTGTCTCTGCACACAAGCCGCGCTCCCCTTCCACCACTGTCTCCTGGCCCACAAGCACTCCCTTCCACCTTTCTTGCTGCACACTCTGCACACAGCAGAAACTCCCTTCCACCCTGCCTCTGCACACAGCGATCACTCCCTTCCTATCCTGTCCTCTACACAAGCAATAGCGACTCCCTTCCACCTTGTCTCTGCACACAAGCAGAACTCCCTTCCCACCCTGTCTCTGCACACAGCCGCGCTCCCGCCTCTCTTCACCCTGTCTCTGCACACAACAGCACCCCTTCCACCCATTCCACCCTGTCTCTGGCACACAAGCCGCACTCCCTTCCACCCTGTCTCTGCACCAAGCGCACTCCCTTCCACCCTGTCTCTACCGCTGTCTCTGCACACAAGCCGCTCTCCCTTCCACCCTGTCTCTGCACACAAGCAGCACCTCCTCCACCCTGTTTTCTGCACAGCAGCACGTCCTTTCCACCCTGTCTCTGCACACAAGCCGCGCTCCCTTCCACCCTGTCTTGGACACAAGCAGTGCTCCCTTTCCACCCTGTCTCTGCACACAGAGCGGTGCTCCTTCACCACCCTGTCTCTGCACACAACAAAACTCCCTTCCCCTCGTCTCTAGCACTCCCTTCCACCCTGTCTCTGCCCCAAGCACAGCGGTGCTCCATACCAACCCTGTATCTGCAACGCGCAGCGTCCTTTCCACCCCGTCTCTCGACACAAGTAGTTCTCCTATCCCCCTGTCCCTGCCACACAAGCAGAACCCTCCATCCCCCTGTCTCTGCACACAAGCAGCACTCCCTTTCACCCGTCTCTGCACACAAGCAGATCCTTCCACCCTGTTCTCTGCACACAAGCAGAACTCCCTTCCCCCTGTCTCTGCACAAAGCAAACTCCTTCCACCACCTGTCTCTGCACACACAGAACTCTCCTCCACCACCCCTGGTCTCTGCAACACAAGCAGAACCTCCTTCCACCCTGTCTCGCACACATGCAGCACTCCCTCTTCCACCTGTCTCTGCACACAAGCGCTCCCGCGCGCTCCTTCCACCCTGTCTCTGGACACAAGCAGAACTCCCTTCACCACCCTTTCTCTTCTGCACACTGCAACACAAGGCACTCTCCCTTCCACCCTGCCTCTGCAACACAAGCGACTCCCTTCCATCCTGTCTCTATGCACACAACAAGCATCCCTTCAACACCCTGTCCCTCTCACACAAGTCAGCACCACCCTTCCACCCTGTCTCTGCACCAACAGCGAACTCCCTTCCACCTCCCCCTGTCCTCTGCACACAAGCAAATCCCCTTCCACCTCTGTCTCTGCACACAAGCAGAACTCCCTTCCACCCTGTCCTGCACACTATGCACACAAGCGAACTCCCTTCCACCCGTGTCCCTCTTATGCAAGCAGCAACTCCCCTTCCACCCTGTCTCTGCACAAAGCAGAACTCCCTTCCACCCTGTCCCCACTACTCCAACTGCTAGCAGTCGCTAATAACATCCTCGCCCTGCACATAGCCGCCATCTGTAATATTCAAAATGGCTCTCATCTCATTCACCACCGCAGTCTCCTCCCGTCCACCCTTCTCTCTCTCCACACGACGCAAAACCCTTCCCTGCTCCACCCACCTCGTCTCTAGCCAGCTCCCTTCCACCCTGTCCTCTTGCCCACAAGCGGTGCCCCTACCACCACGTCTCCTGCACCGCGCGTCCCTTCCACCCGTCTCTGCACACAAACGGCACTCCCTCCACCCTGTCTCTGCACAACCAGCGCCCCTTCTACCCTGTCTCTAGCACACAGCATCACAACTCCCCTTCCACCTCCGCTCTGCACAGAGAAGCACTCCCTTCCCCACTGTCTCTGAACACAAGGTGCTCCCTTCCGTACCATGTCTCTGCACACAGCAGTCTCAATCCAACTTCCTCACACAGTGCGACTCCCTTCCTTCATCACCCTGTCTCGCCCCAAGCGGTGCTACATCCACCCACTTTCTTTGCCCACAATGGTCGATCCCTTTCTCCCTTTCCCTGCCACACAAGGGACTCCCTTCCCCCTGTCTCTGCACACAAGGGCATCCCTTCCAATTCCACCCCCCTGTCTGCACACAAGCAGCGCTCCCCTTCACCCTGCTCTACACACACAGTGCTCCCTTCCACCCTTGCTCTGCACACACAACAGCCTCCTCTCTCCCCCCTCTGCACACGCAGCCTCCCTTCATTCTCTTTACCACAAGCACGCAGCACTCCCTTCTTCTCTTTTGCAACAAGCAGACTCCCTTCACTCTCTCTGCACACTAAACACGCGACTCCCCTTCCAGTCTCTCTGCAACAACACACTCCCTTGCACATCTCTGCACACAACGCTCCCCTTCCATGCTCTCGCACATGCAAGCAGAACTCCCTTACCTGTCTCTGCACAAGCAGCCTCCCTCCATCCACCGAACTCCTGTCTTGCTACACAAGGCAGCGGCACCATACCATGTCTCCTCTCTGTAACACCTCAGTCATTCTTAACTCAGACTCTTCACCTCTCTCTCTGCAACACAAGCGGTGCTCCCTTCCACCTGTCTCTGCAACACAGCAAATCTCATTTCAACTTTCGTGTTCTCTTGCACACCAAGAGGCGCCCTTCCACCCTGTCCTCTCTGCACACAAGCGGCGCTCACCATTTCACACACATCACCACTCCGCCATCTCTGCACACAAGTGCGCGCTCCCTTCCACCCCTCGTCTCTGCAAACAAGTGGCGCTCCCTTCCCATCCACCCGTCTCCTGCACACAGTTGTCGCTCCTTCCAGGCCAAAGCCGTCTCGCACACAAGTGGGTGATTACCTTTCGCCCTGTCTTTTGCACCCAAAGTGGCAATCCCTTCCACCCCCTGTCTTGCACACAAGCAGCGCTCCATTCACTTCTCTATACACATATTTAGTGACTCCCTTCCACCCTCTCCCTAACACACAAGCAGCGCTCTCTTCCACCCTCTTTCCGCGCACAATCAGGCTCCCTTCTTCTCTTGCACCAACCAGAGTTCCCTCTATCTTACTGCACACAAGACAGCACTCCCTTCATCTCTCTGCACACAAGCAGCACTCCATTCATCTCTGCCCAACCATGAGCAGCACTCTACTATAATACTTCTGACATTCACGGCAGCGCTTCCCTTCACATCAACTCTCGTACACAACACCAGCGCCACCTTCCTCTCTCTGTACACAAGCAAGGCTCCCTTCCCTCGTTTCTGCACACAGGGCGCTCCCTTCCACTCCTGTCTCTTCCTCAACACCAGTGGCGCGCTCCCTTCCACTGTCTCTGCACACAGTGCGATCCCTTCCCTTCCTCTGCACACAAGTGGCGATCCTTTCGCCCTGTCTTTGCACACAAGAGCGCCCTCCCTTCCACCCACCCCCTGTCTGCACACAAGCAGCGCTCCCTTCTTACTCTCTCTCACACATAGTTTAGTGCTCCCTTCCACCCTCTTCTCCTACACCAACACCGCTCTCTTTCCACCCTCTTTCTGTCTGCGCACAAGCAGTGCTCCCTTCTTCCTCTTTCACTACAACCAGAGTTCCCTCATCTACTTGCACAAAACAGCACTCCCTTCATCTCTGCACATGAGCAAGCACTACCCTAAATATTTCGCATTCAACAGCAGCGCTCCCCTTCACCCTCTGTACCATAGCACGCAACTTCAACTCTCTGTACACAAGCAGCTTAACCATTCATCACCTCTCCTGTCACACAAGTGGCAGCCGTCACACCCTGTCTCTACACAATCCTCCACCCTGAACCCACAAGCAGTGCATATCTTCACTCTCTCTGCACAATCAGTGCTCCCTTCACCCTCTCTACACAAGCAGTCGCAACCTTTCTACCTCTCTGTTACACAAGCAGTCGCTCCCTTCTACTCTGTACACAGCAAGCAAGCAACCTTCAATCTCTGTACCAACAGCGGCACTTCACTCTCTTCCCACAAGCAGCGCTACCTCTTCATTTTCTCTGCACCAACAGCCGCTATCTTCGATTTCTCACACACAACAGCGCTCCTCATTTCTCTGCACAAAGCAGCACTAACCTCCTTCATCTCTCTGACATCACAGCGCCAAAAAAACCTTCACCTCACTCACCAAGCAGCGCTAACCTTCATCTCTCTGAAACAAGCGCACTAACCTTCACTCTCTGCACACAAGCAGCGCACCTTCACCATCTGTACCCAAGCAGCGCCTACCACCTTCACTCTCTCTGCAACCCAAGCAGCGCTACCTTCATGCTCTCTGCACCTAAGACAACCTTCATTCAGCTACCCTTCACTCTCTGCACACAAGCAGTCGTACCTCATCCGCCCACGCAACAGCAGTTTTACCTTCAGCTCTCTGCACACAAGCAGCGCTACCTTCATCTCTTGCACACAAGCGCGCGCACCTTAGCTCTTCAAGCTCTCTGCCCACAAGTCAGCGCTACCTTCACCACTCTGTACACACGCAGTAATTACCTTCAGACTCTCTGCACACAAGCAGCGCTACCTTCATCTCTCTGCACACAGCAGCGCAACCTTTAGCTCTCTGCACACAAGCAGCGCTACCTTCATCTCTCTGCACAACAAGCAGCGCTACCTTCATCTCTCTGTACAGCAGCGCTACCTTCTCCTCTTCTCTCTACACAGCACATTACCTTCACGTCTCTGCATACAAGCAGCGCTACCTTCACCTCTGTGCACACACGCAGCGCTACCTTCACCTCTCTGTACACAGTGTGACCCTCGCACATCACGAAAACAAGGGTTCCCAACTACCTCTGTCGGACCCCTGATTGCAACATTCAGACTAACAGAGCATGACCGTTCTGCACCCATTAATCTCTAGGAAGCTGACAGAGATCACCGAGCACTGGCCCCAAGTGAATTAGCCACACAGGGAAGTACCTTTTTTCCCTAGGGGAGTACTCCGAAAATACAGCCCCTGTCTATTTGCTGAGAAAATTTAATGTCCTACCATCACAAGCAAAGCACACCTGCCACAGGGACACTGGTCATCAGATTTTACCACACTCCATTAAACTAATATCCCCATCAAGTATATGTGGATACAAATGTATTTTCTAGAATATCCTCTTTTATATGTAATCTCTCCCCCATAATACCATAAATACTCCTTCAAAGGAAATAGTCATATTTGGCTAGATAGGAGTCACGTTTAGAGGCTGCTGGGGAAGTATCGTTTCAGTTGTCCATACCTGTCAGTTCTATAATAACACCTAGAACTGCTTTTTATTAGTGTCTATTTAAATAAGGATACTTGTTTTATATCACATTCAATAATATAGAACCAAATGGGTCATATAAAGTGACTTCTCCCCTCTCTATCTCATAGCTTGATCTCAGACATAATGGGGGCAAATTTACTTACCCGGTCCTGTCGCGATCCCGATCCGGACGGTCCGACGAAAATGAAGTCTCCACATTCACGTAGCTTGTGCGTCCGTATCCTGCATGTTTCGCTTCCCCTCACTGAGGTTCCGCCGGAGTTCACCTTCATTCTTCCCGGTGCTTGTAAGTGCGTTCGTTTGCGACATCACATTGCTTCTGAATCCCGTCTGACGGCCACGCCCCCCGATTTGGTCGCATGAAAACCGGCACTGATCGCCAAAATCCTATCACGTGTTCCAAAAAACCCTTTCTAAATGCGGTGCACTTGGAAACCGTCGTTATTCCGACGATAGTGCGGACCAGAACCCTTAGTAGATCCCCAATATGAAATTACGAGGCGCTTTACGTTTACTTTAGAGGAGTTTTTTTTAATCAATGGAAATCATGTAAAAGAGGGAATTCTAGAACGTGACGTTTAATATACCACTACCCAAGGGGGTCTATATTTTTAGGGAGTAAAATCGGAAGCCACTTTCGCTCTTAGCACTCAAGCAGCGCTCCCTTCCTCTCCGAGGACACAGGAGCCATGTTGCCTTTGCTATCTATCGGCAGCCTGTCTTCAAACCTGCCCAAACTCCATGGAAACGGTCTTTGACCTAAACGGGAATATATATTTACCTTTTACAATCCAGCTCATCCAGATGTGACCATACCCCCTCCTAACCCTGACCCCTTCCTCCTCTACTGCAGAGAATCTGT
Source organism: Engystomops pustulosus (assembly GCA_019512145.1). NCBI lineage: Eukaryota > Metazoa > Chordata > Amphibia > Anura > Leptodactylidae > Engystomops > Engystomops pustulosus. Next base: position 61,764,459 of record CM033646.1, read on the forward strand.
ACCCTTACTTTCACCAAAATAATCCACTTAATGCAACTTCTGAGCAAGGGTTTGCAAAGTGGGCTACACTTTGTTCCCACCATCCTTAGATTGCCCCCTTCCATCGATGGTAGTAATTGTGTACATGTATTTGCAGGACCTACACCATCCTCTGGGCCTGGCACCATGTCGAGGGCTCGCTCTCTTTCCTCCTCACTTGGGCTCCCCGCCTTTCTGCCCATGTGGTTATCATTCATACCGCTCTTCTTCAGTCACCGAGATCCTCCCTGAAAGGAAAGAAAGTTCATCAGACATGATCATCTGCTGATAGATAACCCCTGTGTACCAACCCACCCCAGCCTACAGGCCTATAGTCAGGAGGCACACGCTGGGGATGCGGGGAGCTGTCCTGCTTTCAGTGATAATCTCTCACTCTTTGGTAACATCACCTCTGCAAAGTGCAATAAAATTAAATCCGGAAGTTTAGTGCTTTTAGAGACATACCCAAAGCCCTCTGCCCTGAGAGAGCTGCTTGTCATTCCAATAAAAGAAAATTATCTGCCTCTACAGTTAGAGGTATATAACTTTCCTGCACGTGAAGACAAGGCATAAATTATCTTTCTACCAAATCCCATGCTGTCTACTATTGGACAGGTCCCTTCACACTACTGACTTGTATGTTCAAAGCACTGAGGCCTTTGGGAATGTCATGACGTTTTGGCTTACTGGAGACCCTTCTCCTTCCCCTAAGAAGCCATCTCCAGTCAACACCTTTTATTCATCTTTTTCTCTTATATTCCTCTGTCGCTATCTGTCTATGGAAAGCTCTGATAAACAATCACCCCATATTACCAACAATACATACAGTGGCTAGCTGGGACTGGATTAATACCTGGAACCTGAAGGCAGCATCTGGCCACATTCACTACTAGTGGCTCAGGTTGTGACAACCCATGAAATTAACAATTACACCTCCTACTTCTGGACTCCACTGCTTTGGCAATCATTTTCTTAAAAAAAAAGTCTATTTTGTTAAATTTCGGGCTTGGCACACTCTCTCTTGTCAATTTATTAGGGGTAAAACCTAACTCCAACTTTGTTTCATATGACCATGTTATTTACTCGTAATGTCTTAATTTATTTGTATATCTCCCTATGATCTGTACAGCGCTGCAGACTATGATGGTGCTATATTATAAAGATTATTAATTTATTATTATGATATATTTGACCTAAAACTAGACCAAGTTACACATTTTTGGTTTGTCCAACATTACATATTGAATAGAGGCAATATATGTAATATAGTAGAGGGAGTTCACAAAACATGTGAGCAGTGTATTCATATTTGGAGGTACATGAGAAGGGTATAGTTCTACCATGAGTAACATATGGTGTCAATATATTTTAGCTCGTAGCTAAGGTACACATATATATATCGATCAGTAACACAGGGGAATCTGGCAGTCCGTATAGCATATATATGTAGTGACCTACCTAGTACAGATAACAAAAGGAGTGTATATTACAGTAGCAGATGGAATGAATGGGGATTGTGTACACTGGGATGTATATTCCAGGAGGAGCACAGCAGTAGATACAGGTGGTGACATTAATGCTGGTACAATAGGTAGGTCATAGAAATCATAGGAAAGGATATATGAATAAATTATATACTAGGTTATATTTAGGAGGTGGGAATGTATCGGTGCGGGTGTGTGGACTCTCCTGAGCTACTATCTCTATATCTACCTGCGCTGTTATGAGAACCCACTGGGTTTCTGTACTATTGTCTAGGCTGCATCTTAAGGTACTGAAGCTGTCAGTATATAGATGACATGCAGCTCTGTGCTGCCAGTATACACAGTGCTGAATCCGGGTGGGGCCGGCGCATATTGTACACAGGCCTGTGAGATAAGTGCTTTCCCGCTCCCCTGCGCGCCGCCTCACCTCCTGTCCCTCGGCTGTACCCTGTTCTCCCCCTTTCTCCCCATTTCTTTCTGCCTGCACCATTCTAACCCCTAGTCCCGGTCGCACCTCAGGCCGGTCCGGGTTTTCGGGGGCACCGGTTGACAGCTGCAGCGTGGCAGGACTGTGTTGACGTCACGACCAGTCCTGTCCCCTCCCCGGCCACCGTACATTAGGCGGGGCCACGGCCTCACCATGTGTGTAAGCAGAACAGCACATACACCATGGTTGTGACTAATTCCATAACGTCAGAGGGAGCTGGTCCTCCCAGTCATGGGATTTATCCGGCTCTACATGAGCTGTCTATTCGCCCCCTAGTGGTGAGGTCCTTATATCTTAGTATTCAGCCATCTAATAGTAGTGAATTGGCTACTGTTCCATAACTATGAGGGACCTTGTCCTCCCTGTCATGAGATTAGCCGGATTTTTTTTACTGTTGTATTTAATGTATGATGCACTTGCTTCTGGCCGCCTGTGCCACTAGCTACTCAAGGCTAAGGAATGGACCGAGCCACAGTCCCAGACCTGCACCTGTGTATGTAACACGAGCCGTTAGGCCAGTGGCGTAACTAGAGAGCAGGGCCCACTAGCAGGCTACTGGCATGGGGGCCCCCCTTCCACTTAAAAATATACATCACTAAACTCGTCCACATATAAATATAACCATTGCATTACCAACACAACATTGCCATATGCAACATACTCACATACATGTTATACATACACCATATACACATCACAGCTACTGCATATATACCTCACAGTATATGTTATAACATATTATGCTGGCATGTGCATACAATATAGATATAATGGTGCACATCCTCCATTCTTTATTGTGTCGGGTCTGATGACTGGGCCCCCCCTGACACTGCGGGCCCCATAGCGACGCTATGGCTGCTATACCACTGTAGTTCACGCCCCTGCCTTAGCTTCTTTCACCCATATAAAGTATTCTCATACGGCCGGGCTGGAGAGAAGCGTGGCACCCGGCTGTAAACATGGGGAAAGAAAGGGCATGCCTACGCTTTTCCCCGTGTCTGGGACGGTGCCACATAACAACGCCAACTTTCTCCATAGTATATGACCCTACAAGCATAAAAAGGGCTTGAGAGTACTGTGATGGGAATTCCGGCTCTTCTAGTGAGTCTGGCTCAGCTCTTCTTCACTAAGAAAAGGCGGCTCTTCTTGATCCTGAACGGTTCCCTATTAAATATTAATAGACAGGCCAATCAGTCACCCCACGCACTTTTAACCCAATTTATCGGCGTGGTGACCGTTTAGGGCGGGTTTACACAATGGAGCCAGCTTGTTGGGAAAGACCCATCACTAAGAGTACATGTAAACGTCACTGCAGTGCAGAGGTAGAGAACTGAGTGGCTGCTCTTCTCTCCATAGATCAGTGCAGGCGCGCTGTAACACAGTGAAATATAGAACGTGTCCTATTTCTCGCTGTAGTATAAATTAGAAAAAAAAACAACAAGAAGGTTGGTGTTCTTTGTGTATTATGAACGTGTACTATGCAAGGCCTATTAACACCTGTCACCATAGCATCTGACTTCTGGTGACAGTGTTCCCTTTAACTGCTCACCTAGTACCACTTGCTACAATGCACAGCAAGTCCACTCTGGGAGGGTGTCCAAGGGCTGGAGAATTCTTTCATAAGGTTGGAGGCTTTAAAGTACAGCTCCCAACACTCAAACAGCCACAGCCGGCTACCCATACGCAAAGGTCATGGAGGTGGGTGGGGTAATTCTGTTCTGACACCACATGATCAAAGTCATGTGAATGGTTATTCTGAGCAATGTTTCAATAGTCCCTCCAGATTCTCTGACGTAGGGAGAGAAAAAGTAAGAGAGAGGTGCGACCACCTGACCGGGGAAACACTTGGTAGCACATGGTCAAAGTGCGATCTTCCATCTGTGAAGTCAGTCAGGAGAGACAGAGTGAGCCAGCAACATGCCAGTGCAGATATCAATCCCAGGACTTCTAGTGCTCAGGCCTACTCTGCCTAGCACAGTCAACATCCCCCACCGGGGCATAGCCTTTTTTCGTGGGCCTGGAGCAGCCGGGGCCCAGAATCTGGAGTGGCTGGACTAGAGCGGCTTAGCGGGCACGGTGTGGTTATGGTGTCTTGGTATGGGGACCGAGGGCTGACCTACACACATGGGCAGGTCTCCAGCAAGGTTGACGCAAGAATAAGGATGGAGATGCTGGTTAATGGATGAGGAAGCTTGTGGTGGTAAGCAGGCCGTATCCAGGGTCCAGAGGCAACGTTGTGCAATCAACTTACAGTTCTTTTATTGAACAGCAAAAGGCCCAAAAAAAGGCAGATTCGGATTGCTGGGTGGTCATGGAGAGTGGTCCGCAGGAATGGTGCAGCATAGCCTTATGTAGATGCGCTGGGATAGTTATGGTGGAGCGGTGTCCAAGTTGTCAAGCTGCAGCTCTGGGGATCAGGTGATCAATCTCCCAACACTCCTGACCTGAGAGGCCGCTATTCGCATCTTCCCACCTCCTAAGCATTGGCAGGGCTGTTGTCAGTACCCCCTTGGTAATTGAAAGAGCCGCCCACGGTTCGGACTATGGACCGATGGGAGTGTAGGCTAAAGCCGGCCAGCAACATGAGCTACAGGTGTCCATGCACACTACAGCATGTAGGGGTGCGAGTAATACGTGTACTTTAGGGTAAGTGCTGGCTATATGCAGTGTAGGGGAGACAAACTCTCCCACGGTCCTGGCTACAGGCACCGGGGTTTTGGTGTCGGACTAAGTACATAGTGAGGACCAACAGTTGGTAGCTAACTGTTTTCTTAGGAAAGGTGTGGTGTCATGTCCTGTATATCCCTCCTTGCACCAAGGCCTGAAATTTGTCTGAAGACACGTCAGCTAGTGGCATAATCATAAACATATATGGTACCTACAGTACACAGTATACCTGCGTCTGCCAGTCTTACCCTAGTGTAGCAACATCTAGGTGTCACTGCTTAGACACCCCCCGGTCCCCTAAGGAGCGGCCGTTTACAGAGGTTACACACATGTACAGAGCTCTGATTTTAGGCAGAGGGCTGCGGGTAAGATTGACAAATACAAACAGACGGTCCAACACAATTTTTGTCTCAAAGCTGCAAAGCCTACAAAAAGGTAAATGCAAACTGATGAATAGTAATTGTTACTATAGTTGTGCAAATAATCAATTGGCTTAACACCGAATGGGTACAGACTTGAACGTTACAATAACGGTTACAGTAATAGGATGGCTATTTGTAATAGCACAATTGAAATGTCCATTTCTGTAAAAGCACAGGCAGGTTCATCAGCCAGTCAATATAGCATAGAAAGTTATTTTGAATGAAAGAGAAGGCAAAAAATAAGCACGCACAACATTCTCTTACCTGTAGGGGAAGGCATATTGGCCACAAAAATACACGTATATATGACGCTAAACCTCATGGGGCTAGCTATCAGAGAGTCTCACCTGGCACACAGTCTTGTGAGGCAACAGTAGGAAAAATGTCAAGGTTCCTCTTGAGGTAGGGACACACTCACTTTGGAAGAAGAGTAGCCTGCGTCCCAGGAGGGGGTGCTTATCACAGAACAACTGGAGAACAGTTCAAGGAGTCTCATTGACTTTCAACCCAGGGATTGCAGTTCAATGAGAGTCGCTGGCTCAGCCCAACTTGGTGTACAAAAAATGAAAAGCATATTGAACCGAAAGTGCTTAGATACATTACTCATCAGGCAAACGGTTAGACTCGCCAATGACCTATAGGCGACACACCCACTTCAGGGAGTCCTACCTTCATCTAGTCTGACTGCAATATCAAAGGTATCCCGACACTCAACCGAGATCACTAACACCCTGCTTCAACCCAGTTCGACCCTGTCTTGGAAGCCTGGTACTCCTGGAGGTACACGGAGCTTCTCTGTCAGCTCGCCTGGTGAATTTCCGGAGTGCCTTTGACGAGAAAATCACGTCTTCTGCATCTGAGCTCCTCAAAGCTTCAGGCACTGGAGACTGCAAATGCCAGTTGCACCACGGGTGCGATTTCGTAACACGGCTCAGGAAACCAGGATGATCCCCGCCAGCCAGTATTGGGGACTGCTTCAGGGATGGTGGATTCTTCTGGTGTGGAGTACAGTCAACACAAAACTGAGGTACAATCAACAAGGTCAAAAACAAACGGGAGTTGGGTGAACACCCGTGGGTCTCTTGGACCTGGGTGCTCGAACAGATTTCTTGACACAGCCGGGGTGAAGGAATAAGACATCTCTTCAGTCGGGTTCCTGGTACCCGAGGATATTGGACGGTCTCCTCCTTTGAAACCTAACTTCCATGGGAGAGACTGCCCCCTAACCAGGTACGGTCACTCTCGCACCATCTACTTTCTCGCACAGGCATAGGCGGTCAGAAGTCTCCTCTTTCAGTTTATCTTCGGGCCCTCCTCTGCCCGTGGATCCACAATTTACTATGGCAATCCGCCAAAGCGCCTTAGTGTTCCTGGACCCAATCAGTCCTGGCCGGAGCAGAGATTGGGGATTCATGAGATAGCAGGGAGGGTATCTGGTTAGGAGGCAATGAGTGGTGTTGTTGTAGAGAAACTAGGCCGCAACATCAGGTAGAGCAGCTTTGGCCAGTAAATGCCCTTCTTTGCAGGGGTCAGACGTGCTCAGTATGTGATGGAGGGCTGGTCATTTGCTACCAGAGATCGTTCTGCGGTGACCCGTGCCAATTCGTTTAGCCGGAGGTACACAGCCATTGGTAATTCACTTGAAGATTGAAAATGCGACCCGTTCGTAGGATTTTATCCAGACGACATAAGGAGGATGAAGCTCTCCTCTGCGGCCGCCGAGTGGGATTACATTTTTGGTGTGAAGATCTCTTGCATGGGCACTTGAACTACAAATTGGTATAATGTCGATGATAGTCATTGCAGTCAATTGACCAGATCTGCTGGCTCACAACTTCACGTGGTTAGGCCGACAATCGTCCAGAGGGCCGTGCTCTGAGGGTGTAACGGCGGGCCATTTGATTTATGTCGCTTTCCCCGAGCGGATGGCAAGACGGACACTCCCGACACAAGGCCATTGATGTCGGTTTATGTTCACACCAGTAGATCGCTACACGGGAAGGGTAGTCTTAGTCTCTCGTAGCCAAAGTGGTCCGGACTGGTCGTGGTCCATTCCAGCACCTACTTGATCCCCTCCTGGGGAATCAATTTTGTAAAAAGTCGGTCATAGTGATTGGTCCAGGTTACTCGCTTTAGCACAGCGCCCTGATGTCATACTTAGAGTCTTTCTTTTGGCGCCACTGTTGGGATACAACTCTCTCCTTCAGTCCCTGCAAGAAGCATGGAGAACTCACCACCAGAGGTCTGTTCTGCGGTGGCGCAGACCCCTTTCTGGTTTGGCAGAGCAGGTGGCCGCTTCAGAAGGGCATCGGAGTAACCTCTCTGGGGTCCATTGAGGGGTGCAAGAACACAGGCCATTCTCAACATTTCCCACGGAAATGTGGAGGGTCCCCAGTCACTGGATAACGGGAGACGGGGGACTCAGAACATCAGCAATTGCTCATTGGTTTGCCCGGCCTGTGTACTTTGATGTTAGAAATTGATATTGGCTTGCCTGTGATGGCCCACCGCGCGCCAGTGCCCAAAGGCGGGCGGAGTGTATCGATGCCGCAAGGGGTTGTTGTCTTCTGACAGACAGTGAAGAAGGAAGCGCCAGATAGTCTGTTGGAACTTTCCAGACTTTCCCAGACTAACGCAAAGAACGTCAACATTCGAGAAGCGGTACATATTCTTGCCGGAGGAAATGGGGCGATGAGCTATGACCCTTTCAGGTCCATCTGGAGCGGGAGAGATACACGCCCTAGGACTGTCTTGCTGGCTCGGGTGTATCACGAAGTAAAGGGCAGATATAATCTGATATCCTAGCACTGGAGGATCAGATCAGCCTTGACTTCACAGTCTTCACTTCTTATTCTGGTGTCCAGTCAATGGTCGCTCGAGACCGTGTGACCGTCTTTAGGAAGTCACTTAGGAGTCTTGGCAGGGTGCCGCCCAGCTGGACAAACTTTGGGCACTAAACTGCCCGGTGGTACGCTGGCAAATCCAGGAGTCGTTGACAAATCCCGGATGTAACGGGGTAAGGCCAGTAACAGCTAGAAATAACAGACTGGACTTGGGCGGCCTAAACACCTCAGCCATGCTGGTCAGGATTGGAGACTTCAGCCAATGTTGGAGATTGAGCCCTATATAGTTCTTGGAATAATGATGATCGCTAGGTTAAGTGAAGTAGGACGTCTCGGAAGTTTTGATGTCCCAACCCATCTCTCCATGACAACTGGACACTGCCGTCCCGGCGGCCATTAATAAGGGCCGAGGGTGCAGGCCAGTCGGGTTGGGTGGTCGATCCTCTATGCGGCACCATTGGGGTGGTGAAGGCCCGTCTTCACCCTATCGTACAGTGCACCCTTGCCAGTCTCCCCTGGTCAGAATCAAGGGTGGAGAAGACAGTCCAGCCCCCTAAGCTGCAAGGGATTCCTCAATTGGGGGCAGCAGTAGGCGTCTTGTGTTGATTTGTTGATTCTTCCTATAACTCAGGGTCTTTTCACAAGGGAACAGCGTGGGCAGCCCTCCTGGATAACATTGTCCTTCATTCTTGTAACCAACTTCTCTTCATTCACACACCTCTTGGTAACAGGCTGAGGAATGGCCGGATAAACCTCTCCTTGATAGGAGGATGAGAGCAGTGGGGGATGGTGTGCTGATCGGTTAGTCTGCCTCAAAGTCCAACAGGTGTTTATGCTGAAGGCCTGGTAGTGTGCATGACACTTCCAGGATAATCGCACTTGGTCCGCAGGAGTGATATTGTTGTCTTCAATATGCGAGCACAAGCACCGGGGTTGCTCTACAAGGCTCACCTTCGTACTTGGTTAACCTCCAACTGTTGGAATGCGCGGGAGGTTCCACAAGATATTGAGAGTGACGCCGAAGAGAGTGGGCCACGGCTTGGTATCTTTTTTTCAGATCCACTGGAGTCCTTCCCCCATCTAACATCCTTTTGGGTACCAATGTCCTCTAGGAAAGTGATTCAAGAGACCCCCACCCCACCGGAAAAGTCCTCGCCTTTCTTGGGGCCTGGAGCATGCCGGGGACCATAGCCACCGTAGTGGCTAAGCTGTCGGCCTTGGCCGCGCATGTGGTCACGGTGCATGGTATGTGGACCGGATGGCTGACCTACATCCTGGCAGGTCTCGGCAGGCAGGTGGTGTGTGCAAGAATATGGAGGGAAAGTTCGGAGCAATTCTTTCTTTCCTCCCTGGGGCAACTCCCTGGGTAGCTGTAGATGAATTCCTTTAGTAATGGATGGGTACGCCTCTGTAGCCAGAATTAGACAGAGGCAACGTGTCAAATCAAACTTACAGTTCTTTATTCAACGTTCACAACAGGCAAAACGGTCAAACAGTAGCAATAGATTTATCGAGCTGGGAGATAGCTGTTCCACAAGAAGGTTACTCGCGGCCTGGTATTAAACCTGCAGGCTGGGCCTCGTAGGGATGGAGCCAGAGGGGGAACCTCATTTCTGGGGCTTCAAGGTCTCCTGACTTGTCCCTAAGGATCAAGGCTCCTTGGTCGATGGTAGCACTCTCCATCAGCCTCCAGCTTGCTTTACAAGACTCATTGGACATACATTTGGGTATTGTAAACTCTTTTGCTACTCTTGCCATTACCAGGGCATTGGCTACAACTGCAATTACCAAAGTTCTCCAAACTTAGAGACCTCCCTAGAGAGGATCAGTCTCCCTTACATCTCCTGACTGGAGAGGGGCTATTTTGCTATTCGCCTCCTAATGCGTTTGGCAGCGTGTTGCATATACGTTCCCAGAGACTTCTATTCATCAGCTCTGGGTCAGTATTGGGAGCACTGTTTTCATTATAGAAAAGACTATACCGGATCGTCACTATTCTAGTATGTACAGGACCGGGCAGTCCAGCTAGACTGACCTGTCACTATTCTAGTTTGTTCAGGAAAGAGACGGCTAGACTGGGGATCTGTAGTAGGCAGCTTGTTTTTCATGAATATAAATATGAATAAACCCCCACCCAAGCAAGGGAGAACTATGAGGGGCTGTGCCCCTAAAGCAGATTTCTGCATGGGGACCTCCCCTTCCCTTAAAAAATATTACACATTAAGGCTCATTCACTATAGCCTGGCCATGCACATGTCTTGCGTGCCTGGAGAGAAGAGAGATGATCGTTCGCTCACCCCTCCCCTCTCCATAAGAATAGAGCCCGCACGGCCATTCTTACGGTCCCACAGATAGGCTCTCGTTTGCGCCACGGCGCGAAACAGTGCTTACTCGTTGTTTTCACCGTAACGGCCCAGGCGCTATAGCGCCTATTAGGCAAGTAATATCCTGTAATAAAATCCGTAATGAAATATTAAATCTTTCCCGTGTCCTTTGAATCGTTCTTCTAAAAATAGAAGGACTCAGATCATTATTATAAAAATTACGTTTATATTGTCTCGTCCAGGTTGCAGAATACACAGAAAACTTGTGCAGATTATTATCATGTGGTTTAAAAGCCTCTCAGCCATGAAATGATGTTCTGGTGAAGGTTTCATCATCTTGTGTTGTCTTTCTTCCTTCGGTCTTCTCTCCACTTGTGTCCTTAAATCTCCCTCCATAGTCCGCGTGTGAGAGCGAGCTCGGTGTGTGTGATATGCTCAATGTCCCCCCTCCCCCTGACAGAAGTCACTTTTAAAGACTAAACTCCCTTATAGACTTGCATTAAGGAGCCAACTTATCATCCATTTAGTCTTTTCACACCATATATGGTAACATCCTAGGATTCCTTTATGGAACCAGCAACACAGAGAACGCATTAGATGGTAGGATACCCTTGTCATGTGATGTGGTAGGATAGTGGATGTGATAGGTGCTAACACAAAGAGGAACTTACATATGGTAAAGGATAACTAAAATGCCATGTGATAATGATGTGATTGGGGTTGGCTTCTAACATTAATCTTTGAGATATGTCAAGAATATACATATAAACAAAAACCAAGTGTTGAACCTATTGCCCCTGATTACCTTATGATTATTACAACACTCTTACTCTCTATATACATATTATAATCATACCACATATTTAGCTCATTGACCAGGTTGTGCTTGATCAACTCTCAACTCTTTGAGTAGTCTATTCACACTCAATAAGAAATTTGTAAATATGTAATATTTAAACAATCCGGGCACAATTTGCGGCCAGATATACGTCCCCCATACGTTCTTGTGAATTCCCTTATACAGACTGTGGTCATATATATAACACATTTATACAACCTGATAGGTGGCTGGTGGGGCAAACAGGGACACAGAGGGTGGGGCCTGGGGCAAACGATCCCGCAGGGGCGTCCCCGGAGCACTTACCACGGGCCTTGGGCAAGCAGCACTGCAGTGACACCGGAACCGTGCCTCCCGTGCCGCTATTCTCACGTGCTCCGGAAGTTACGCCACTGCACCCAAGTAATCTAGTCTCTTCCTATTAGAATAGGTTTGCATAAGGGTGTCATGATAATGTTCCTGCCTGTGGATTTGGTCAATAGTAATCTGTCATATTCTCCAGGATCAAGGCTAGGATGGTGCTCTGTGGGGTCCTTGTTATATTAATATTATTCCTATTAGGAAATATTTTAATATCTGGAAAACTGAATGTGGAAAATGAAGTGAGAAATTTTTTAGAATTTTTTTTTTTTCTTATTTTAAATACTTTATATTCTCAAATATAAGCCAACCTGATATAAGGCAAGGCTCCTAATTTTACGCACAAAAAACCTATTGACTCGAGTATAAGCATAGGTGGGAACTGCATGGGGTCCACCCCCCAAGTATATAGGGCCAGCTAGGCCCCTACTGTCCCCGTTGTAGGCCAGCCAGCCCCAAGTATATAGCAACGGCTTTTTTCTGTGTAACAAATTGCACTTCATAGTGATGGTATTTATTCTTCCATATTGTTACTGGGAAGCGGGAAACAATTCCAAATCCATGAAAATGGTGAAAAAAAAACGCATTTGGGCGCCGTCTCCCTTGTGACTTGGATTTTATGGCTTTCAGTGTGCCGCGCTAACTTACTATCACTTTATTCTTTGTGGTCGGTGGGATACCGGGGATACCAAAATTTTAAAGATTTTATTAATGTTTTCATACTTTACAAAAATGTAAACCTCCTGTACAATTTTTTTTTTTTTTTTATTTTGTCCATCTTCTGGCTCTAATACATTTTCATACTTTGTTGTAGGAGCTGTGGTGGTGTCATCTTTTGTGCTACTTTTGATTTTGTTTTCATGCTGCCATTTTTTAGGAAGTATGACCTTCTTATCCCTTTTTATGGAATTTTTTTTTTATATTTTCAAATTGGAAAAAAGTGCCATTTTTCAAATTTGGGTGCTATTTTCCGTTATAAAAGGTTAAATGCAGTGGAATAAACGTTTATTATATATTTTGATAGATCGTGCATTTTCGATTGCGCAATACCCATGTTTTTAGGAATTTTTACTGGTTTATTTTAATAATTATTCAGTTCTAGGGAAAGCAATCGATGGATTGCTATATTTTAGTCAACAGTCTTATCCAGGGTATCATTATACTGTAAGTGACGGTGGTATTTTTACTTACTGGCCCATTGGAAATGTTCTGGCACTAGTAGCGGAAGATATCTGGTGATAATTCAACAGTAATGGGCCAGGAGAAGTCATGATAAAGTTCCTTCCCTGATGGAGTAAACATCTCTATGAGGTTCTATTTGCTTTATTTTATGTGTCACTGACATCAGTGTCCAGTGTTCATTTTTCCTGTAAGGCTGGGGATGTTATCAAATGTTGGTAAAGTTTTCAGTAGATTAAGCACTTTTTAAGATTTGTCTATATATCTTATGGGGCATTTAAAGCAGGGGAATCAGGGTAGGCTGCCCTGCAAGAGGGGGGCTGTCTTTAATTATTTTTTGCCTCCTCAACACCAAAAGGCTAGAATCGTTAACTGTGTAGCTACACTAGTTTAAATTTCAATACCTTCTAAAAATATGTAACACAGAAAAGATGGTCAGCCAATAGAAGAGAAGCCTGTAAGAAAATGGCTTTTTGAATTTTAATAACCCATTTGGAATTAGTCTGCCAGATATTTCTCTATTTACCTTTGTGATTTGTTCCGCCTGGTACGCAGTTCCAGGTTTTTATGGTACCCTCTTTAATAAAAGACAGATTTGTTGATTAAGCATTCTAAAAGAAATATATTTCAGATATTTTTTGTCATTTAGACATTTTAATAAATCTGAAAAGAGCCTATTGTAGATTATAACTGCATAAGCATGCCACTAGAATAGAGAAGGCTCATTCTTCTTCCTGCTTGCTATTGCTAGGGTGGGCGGTCATATGGTGCGTTACATTTTTATTTACAGCTGCTTACACTTGCAGAAAGACGAAAAATGGATTCAAAAACCAGCCAAACATATTTTAAAATGCTGCGTTTTAAACTGTTCAAAATGCACCGTTTGATGCTCCCCCATTCTGAAACTCAGAGAACCAGCTGACCATGGGAGTTTCTAATTTTAAAAATAACTCACATATGCTTAGTGGAAAAACTGAGGCATTTCAAGAACAGGTCCACAAAAAATTTTTATTAGTAGCCATCTACACTCACCCCTCACCGGCCACTTTATTTATCGTACACCTGTCCAACTCTGCTCGTTAACACTTATTTCCTAAATCACCAATCACATGGCGGCACTCGGTGCGTTTAGCATGTAATACATGGCAAGGCAATCTCCTGCGTTCAAACCGAGCATCAGTATGGGGAAGAAAGGTGATTTGAGGTGCCTTTGACCGTTGCATGGTTGTTGTTAGCCAGAAGGTCTGGTCTGAGTTTTCAGAAACTGCTGATCTCCTTGGGATTTTCAACTCACAACCATCTCTAGGAGAATGGTCCGAAAAAGTAAAAACATCCAGTGACGGCAGTTCTGTGGGGGCGAAATGCCTTGTTGATGCCAGAGGTCAGAAGAAATGGGCAGGCTGGTTCGATCGAGCTGATAGAAATGCAACAGTGACTCAATCGATCACCCGTTACCACAACCAAGGTCGGCGAAAAGCATCCTGATGCCCAGTACGTCGAACTTTGAGGCAGATTGGGGGCTACAGCAGCAGAAGACCCACACCGGGTGTGCCACTCCTTTCACTAAGAACAGGAACTGAGTCGCTACATTTGCACAGCTCATGAAATTTGGACAGTAGAAGGATGGAAATGTTTGCCTTCTTATGAGTCTCGATTTCTGCTGCGACATTCAGAGGTAGGGTCAGAATTTAGCTTTCAAACACATGAAAGCATGGAGCCAATCCTGCCTTGTATCAACTTTCAGAGGCTGGATGGTGGTGGTTTCATGGTGTGGGGAATATTTTCTTGTGGCACCTTTGGGCCCCTTGGTACGCAATTGGCATCGCTGCCCAACGCCACCCCACCATAGCCTACCTGATATTGATGCTGACCATGTCCATATCCCTTTTTTGACACACAATGTACCCACCATCTGATGGCTACTTTCAGCAATGATAAATGCGTCCATTCATAAAGGCTGGAATCATCTCAGACTGGTTTTCTTGAACATGAAATGCGGTCCTGTACTCAAGGGCCTCCACAGTCATCACCATATCTCATCCATAGAGTCATCTTTGGGATGTGGTGGAACGGGGATTCGTCACATGGATGTGCAAAGGTGCAGTCCGACAAATCTGGGGAACTGTGTGATTCTCATGTCAATGGACCAAAGCTCTGAGAATGCTTCCAGCAACCTTTTTGAATCGTGCCACGAAGAATTGATGCAGTTCTGAAGGCAAAAGGGGTCAAACACCGTTACTCTAGCATCGGTGTACCTATAAAGAGGCCGGTGAGTGTATATAGCTCTCATGGGCCTGTGCAAATGTGAGTATGGGCATTTAAACGAGAATAATTGAGTCAGTTCATATAAAATGGTACACGAGCATGTCACTGAAGTCAGACATATACATGTAGAAAAGTGTTTATAGACGCACAGGTACTACAACAAATCATACTTGGAGCTGGGAATGGAATAAATAAAGGTTATTAATTGACTACAGAAATACTTTATTTAAATTACTTTTTATTTAAAATGGCATTTGCAACGTAAAAAATGTTGTACAACAGTGGACAGCATGCTTTTAGAGGAAGGTACTGCTAATGAAAGAGATTTTCTAGATTGGTTTGCCCAGATGTTGATATTTGCGAGTGCATGGATGGTGGCAAATGAATAAACAAATCTACATCATCACCAACCATCTGGCGATGTCGCATACATGTTGAGCCTGTAGGTTCACTTCGTCATGTAAAAACATTCCAGGCTACTCTTGCGGCCCGTTCCATCTCAATGTCAAAAACTGTAGAAACTGCGGCAGTGTCAAACTCTCTACATAACATAGAAACTACAGAATCACTAAACACTAAAGGGACCATTTAATCACAATCTGTACAAATAATATGGGAGTACAAAACAACCAGATAATAATCTCTTTGGTATATGATCCTGTGTGTCACACTCTACTAACTTCTCTATCTAAAAATTACCGCTAAACTAAGACACCTCTCTAATACCGCGCCTTCAAAAAGTAAAGAATCCCGTAGACACGATGATACCTTTTTTTTTTCCGTATCGTCTTTATATAAGTCAGTCAGTGATTTTGGATGAAAGGTTATTTTATCCGCTACACCACCTCTACCCTTGTTTACCTTTACTTTTCCATTTTCAGTGTATAAACATGTATAAAGTGACTTGCAATAATTCGCATTTTCCTATAATAATCGTTAGAGTTATAGCAGCAGTACTAGCTTTGAGAAAGGAGAGAGCAAAACTTGCTCTAAGTTGCTCATGGGCAATCAATCAGAATTTCAGCTTTCATTTTCCCCCAGCATTTTCATAAAACATTGATAAACTAGAACATGTTGTGCTAATGAGGAGACAATGAGGCCCTTGTTTCGAAATTTTCAAGTATCATTGCCATGCCTTAATCTCATATACTCACCTACAATAGACGACCGGTCAAAACCACTGGTTACCACCTTTTTTAATACCATCTTTTTTAGAGCTGAAAAAAAGAATAAAGAATACAACAACTAACTACGCGTACTTTGAATTGAAGTAACCTCTTTTTTTTTTAAAGCTTCTTAAACATTTATAAAAACTTTTGTCTTTCTAAATATACACCGATACATTATAGGGGGATTGCCCTTTCTTTGCTAATCACACATCCCGGTTACAGAGAATTCCTAGAATATTTGCCTGTCTCTGCACACAAGCAGCACTCCCTTCCACCCTGTCTCTGCACACAAGCCGCACTCCCTTCCACCCTGTCTCTGCACACAAGCCGCACTCCCTTCCACCCTGTCTCTGCACACAAGCCGCGCTCCCTTCCACCCTGTCTCTGCACACAAGCAGCACTCCCTTCCACACTGTCCTCTGCACACAGCCGCGCACGCCCTTCCCACCCTTTCTCTGCACACAAGCAGCCGTTGCCCTTCACCCTCGTCCCTCTGTCTGCACACACAATACCACTCCCTTCCACCCTGTCTCTGCACACAAGCCCCGTCCTCTCCCTTCCACACCCTGTCTCGCATCACACAGCAGCCACTCCTTCCACCCTGTCCTCGCACACAACAGCACTCCCTTCCACCCTGTTCTCTGCCACAAGCAAGCACTCTCCTTCCACACTGTCTCTGCACAAAGCCAACACGCTCCCTTCCCCCTGTCTCTGCACACAAGCAGTCACTCTCCCGCTTCACCCTGTCCCTCTCACACAAGCACCCCCCTTCCACCCTGTCTCTGCACACAAGCAGAACTCCCTTCCACCCTGTCTCTGCACACAAGCAGAACTCCCTTCCACCCTGTCTCTGCACACAAGCAGAACTCCCTTCCACCTGTGCTCTGCACACAAGCCTGCCTCCCTTCCTACCTGTCTCTGCACACAAGCATCACCCCCCTTCCACCCTGTTTCTGCAACACAAGCAGCATCCCTTCCACCCTGTCCTCTCCACACAAGCCCGCTCCCCTTCCAACCCTGTCTCTATGCACAAGCAGCGCTTCCCCTTCCACCCTGTCTCTGCACACAGAGCGTTGCTCCCTTCCACCCTGTCCTCTGCACAGCCAGCTAAAACATCCCTTCCACCCTCGTCTCTTAGCACACTCCCTTCCACCCTGTCTCTGCACTACAAGCGGTGCTCCATACCACCCTGTCTCTGCCCCGCAGCGCCCTCCACCCCATCTCTGCACACAAGTAGTGCTCCCGTCCACACTTGTCTCTGCACACACAGAGACTTCCCCTTCCACCCTGTCTCCGTCTTGCACACAAGCATGCACTCCCTTCCAACCCGTCTCGCCACCAATCAGACTCTCCCTTCCACCCTGTCCTCTGCACACAAGCAGAACTCCCTTCCACCCTGTCTCTGCACACAAGCAGCACTCCTTCCATCCCTGTCTCTGCACACAAGCCGACCTCCTTCCACCCTTCTCGACACAAGCAGAACTCCCTTCACCCCTGTTCTCTCTGCACACCGACACGTCAGACTCCCCCCTTCCACCCAGCTCTCTCACACAAGCAGCACTCCCTTCCAATCCTGTCCCTCTACACAGCAGAGCAATCTCCCTTCCACCTGTCTCTGCACACGCAACAGAACTCTCCCTTCCACCTGGTCTCTGCACACAAGCAGACCGCTCCCCTCCCACCCTGTCTCTGCCACAAGCAGCACTCCCTTCCCACCCTGTTCTCTGCACACAAGCATCACCGCCCAACTCCTCTTCCACCTCTGTCTCTGCACACAAGCCGCGCTCCCTTCCACCCCGTCTCGCAACAAGTAGCTCCCGCTCCACCGCCACCTGTCTCTGCACACAAGCAGAACCCCCTTCCATCCACCTGTCTCTGCCACAGCAGTCACCCCTTCCACCCTGTCACTGCACACAAGCGAACTCCCTTCCACCTGTTCACTGCACCAAACAGACTCTTCCCTTCCAATCACCGAACTCCCTTCCCCCCACTGTCCTCTGCAACACAACCGCGCTCCCTTCCACCCTGTCTCTGACACAGCAGCCTCCCTTCCACCCTTTCCTGCACACTCTGCACACACGCAAGAAAACTCCCTTCCACCCTGCCTCTGCACACACGCACTCACATCCCTTCCCATCCTGTCCCTCTACACAAGCAGCACTCCCTTCCACCTTGTCTCTGCACACAAGCAGAACTCCCTTCCCACCACTGTCTCTGCACACACCTCAGCCCGCGCTCCCTTCACCCTGTCTCTGCACACACAGCACTCCACATCCACCCTGTCTCTGGCACACAAGCCGCACTCCCTTCCACCCTGTCTCTGCACCAAGCCGCACTCCCTTCCACCCTGTCTCTACCGCTTCTCTGCAACACAAGCCGCGCTCCCTTCCACCCTGTCTCTGCACACAAGCAGAACTCCCTTCCACCCTGTTTCTGCACACAAGCAGCACTCCTTTCCACCCTGTCTCTGCACACAAGCCGCGCTCCCTTCCACCCTGTCTTTGGACACAAGCAGTGCTCCCTCCCACCCTGTCTCTGCACACAAGCGGTGCTCCTTTCCACCCTGTCTCTGCACACAAGCAAAACTCCCTTCCACCTCGTCTCTAGCACTCCCTTCCACCCTGTCTCTGCCAGCAAGCGGTGCTCCATACCACCCTGTATCTGCACGCGCAGCGTCCCTTCCACCCCGTCTCTGAACACAAGTAGTTCTCTCCCATCCACCCTGTCTCTGCACACAAGCAGAACTCCTTCCCCCTGTCTCTGACACAAGCAGCACTCCCTTTCACCGTCTCTGCACACAAGAGATCCCTTCCACCCTGGCTCTTCCTCTGCACACAAGCAGAACTCCCTCCCCCTGTCTCTCGCACACAAGCAAACCTCCCTTCCACCACTGTCTCTGCAGCACCACAGAACTCCCTCCACCCCTGTCTCTGCAACACAAGCAGAACTCTCCTTCCACCCTGTCTCTGCACACAAGCAGCACTCCCTCTTCCACCTGTCTCTGCACACAAGCCGCCGCGCGCTCCTTCCACCCTGTCTCTGGACACAAGCAGAACCTCCCTCACCACCCTTTCTCTGCACACTTGCAACACAACAGCTCTCCCTTCCACCCTGCCTCTGCAACCAAGCGCACTCCCTTCATCCTGTCTCACCGCACACAACAAGCACTCCACTTCAACACCCTGTCCCTCCACACAAGCAGCACCCCCTTCCACCCTGTCTCTGCACCAACGCGAACTCCCTTCCACCCTGTCCTCTGGCACACAACGCAGAACCTCCTTCCACCTCTTGTCTCTGCACACAAGCAGAACTCCCTTCCACCCTGTCCTGCACACTTGCACACAAGCAGAACCCCTTCCAACCCGTGTCACCTCTTATGCAAGCAGAACTCCCCTTCCACCCTGTACTCTCGCACAAGCAGAACTCCCTTCCACCCTGTCGCCCACTACCCAATCCTCCGCTCACTGGCAGATACGCCTGGAATATCATCCTCGCCCTGCACATATGCCTGTGCTCATTCTGTAAACATTTCAAGAATGGCTCTCATAATTCATTTGCACCACAGCAGCTCCTCCCTCCACCCTTCTCTTCCTACGCACACGAGCAAAACTTCCCTTCCACCCACCTCGTCTCTAGCACACAGTCCCTTCCACCCTGTCCTCTTCGCACACAAGCTTGCACTCTATCCACCACCTGTCTCCTGCAACGCGCACGCGTCCCTTCCACCCGTCTCCTGCACACAAACGCACTCCCGTTCCACCCTGGTCTCTGCACAACAGACGCCTCTTCTTCACCCTGTCTCTGCACACAAGCAGCACTCCCTTCCACCTCGTCTATGCACAGAAGAAGCACTCCCTTCCACCACGTCTCTGCACACAAGTGGTGCTCCCTTCCGTCCTGTCTCTGCACACAAGCGGTGCTCCATTCCAAACTTTCTTTGCACACAAGTGGCGCTCCCTTTCACCCTGTCTCTGCACACAAGCGGTGCTCCATTCCAAACTTTCTTTGCACACAAGTGGCGATCCCTTTCGCCCTGTCCCTGCACACAAGTGGTGATCCCTGTCGCCCTGTCTCTGCACACAAGTGGCGATCCCTTCCACCCCGTCTAAGCACACAAGCAGCGCTCCCTTCTACGCTCTCTACACACATTCAGTGCTCCCTTCCACCCTCTCTCTACACACAAGCAGCGCTCTCTTCCCCCCTCTTTTTGCGCACAAGCAGCGCTCCCTTCTTCTCTTTACACACAAGCAGCACTCCCTTCTTCTCTTTGCACACAAGCAGAGCTCCCTTCATCTCTCTGCACATAAACAGCGCTCCCTTCATCTCTCTGCACACAAGCAGCACTCCCTTCATCTCTGCACACAACAGTGCTCCCTTCATCTCTCTGCACATGAGCAGAACTCCCTTAATCTTTCTGCATTCAAGCAGCGCTCCCTTCACCACTCTGTACACAAGCAGCGCAACCTTCTCCTCTCTGTACACAAGCAGCTCAACCTTCACCTCGTCTCTGCACACAAGCGGTGCTCCCTTCCAACCTGTCTCTGCACACAAGCAATGCTCCATTTCAAACTTTCTTTGCACACAAGAGGCGCTCCCTTCCACCCTGTCTCTGCACACAAGTGGCGCTCCCTTCCACCTCGTCTCTGCACACAAGTGGCGCTCCCTTCCACCCTGTCTCTGCAAACAAGTGGCGCTCCCTTCCACCCCGTCTCTGCACACAAGTGGCGCTCCCTTCCACCCCGTCTCTGCACACAAGTGGTGATACCTTTCGCCCTGTCTTTGCACACAAGTGGCAATCCCTTCCACCCCCTGTCTGCACACAAGCAGCGCTCCCTTCTACTCTCTCTACACATATTTAGTGCTCCCTTCCACCCTCTCTCTACACACAAGCAGCGCTCTCTTCCACCCTCTTTCTGCGCACAAGCAGTGCTCCCTTCTTCTCTTTGCACACAACCAGAGTTCCCTTCATCTACTTGCACACAAACAGCACTCCCTTCATCTCTCTGCACACAAGCAGCACTCCCTTCATCTCTGCACATGAGCAGCACTACCTAAATATTTCTGCATTCAAGCAGCGCTCCCTTCACCACTCTGTACACAAGCAGCGCAACCTTCAACTCTCTGTACACAAGCAGCGTAACCTTGCCCTGTTTCTGCACACAAGTGGCGCTCCCTTCCACCCTGTCTCTGCACACAAGTGGCGCTCCCTTTTGCCCTGTCTCTGCACACAAGTGGCGATCCCTTTTGCCCTGTCTCTGCACACAAGTGGCGATCCCTTTCGCCCTGTCTTTGCACACAAGCAGCGCTCCTTTCCACCCCCTGTCTGCACACAAGCAGCGCTCCCTTCTACTCTCTCTACACACATTCAGTGCTCCCTTCCACCCTCTCTCTACACACAAGCAGCGCTCTCTTCCACCCTCTTTCTGCGCACAAGCAGTGCTCCCTTCTTCTCTTTGCACACAACCAGAGTTCCCTTCATCTACTTGCACATAAACAGCACTCCCTTCATCTCTGCACATGAGAAGCACTACCTAAATATTTCAGCATTCAAGCAGCGCTCCCTTCACCACTCTGTACACAAGCAGCGCAACCTTCAACTCTCTGTACACAAGCAGCGTAACCTTCACCTCTCTGTACACAAGCAGCGCAACCTTCACATCTCTAAACACAAGCAGTGCAATCTTCACCTCTCTGCATTCAAGCAGTGCTCCCTTCACCACTCCGTACACAAGCAGTGCAACCTTCACCTCTCTGTACACAAGCAGTGCTCCCTTCACCTCTCTGTACACAAGCAGCGCAACCTTCACATCTCTGTACACAAGCAGCGCAACCTTCACCTCTCTGCACACAAGCAGCGCTACCTTCATTTCTCTGCACACAAGCAGCGCTACCTTCATTTCTCAGCACACAAGCAGCGCTACCTTCATTTCTCTGCACACAAGCAGCGCTACCTTCATCTCTCTGTACACACAGCGCAAAAAAACCTTCAGCTCACTGCACCAAGCAGCGCTAACCTTCATCTCTCTGCACACAAGCGCACTGACCTTCAGCTCTCTGCACACAAGCAGCGCTACCCTTCATCCATCTGACCCAAGCAGCTACCCCTTCATGCTCTCTGCAACCCAAGCAGCGCTACCTTCATCTCTCTGCACACATAAATCATCACCCACAGCTACCCTTCAGTCTCTCTGCACACAAGCAGTCGAAACCTCATCCGCACCACCTGTACACAAGCCAGTACCTTCAGCTCTTGACACAACAGCGCTACCTTCATCTCTTGCACACAAGCGCACGCTACTACCTCTCACGCTGCTCCGGTTCATCGCTGTACAAGAGCAACTTACCTTCAGCTCTCTGCACACAAGCAGCGCTACCTTCACCACTCTGTACACAAGCAGTATTACCTTCAGCTCTCTGCACACAAGCAGCGCTACCTTCATCTCTCTGCACACAAGCAGCGCAACCTTCAGCTCTCTGCACACAAGCAGCGCTACCTTCATCTCTCTGCACACAAGCATTGCTACCTTCATCTCTCTGTACACAAGCAGCGCTACCTTCATCTCTCTGCACACATAAGATCATTACCTTCATTCGACACGCGCTACCCTTCACTCTCTGCACACAAGCAGTCGCCTAAACCTCATCCGCACCACCTGTACACAAGCCAGTTTACCTTCAGCTCTCTGCACACAACAGCGCTACCTTCATCTCTCTGCACACAAGCTCGGAACCTTCAGCTCTCTCTCACAACATTTAACCTTCAGCTCCTTCCTCACAAGCAGCGCTACCTTCACCACTCTGTACACAAGCAGTAATTACCTTCATCTCTCTGCACACAAGCAGCGCTACCTTCATCTCTCTGTACACAAGCAGCATTACCTTCAGCTCTCTGCATACAAGCAGCGCTACCTTCACCTCTGTGCACACAAGCAGCGCTACCTTCACCTCTCTGTACACAGGTGTGACCCTCACAGATCACGAAAACAAGGGTTCCCACATACCTCTGTCGGACCCCTGATTGCAAAGTCAGACTAACAGAGCATGACCGTTCTGCACCATTAATCTCTATGGAGCTGACAGAGATCACCGAGCACTGGCCCCAAGTGAATTAGCCAACAGGGAAGTAACCTTTTTTCCCTAGGGGAGTATCCGAAAATACAGCCCCTGTGGCTATTTGCTGAGAAAATTTTAATGTGCCTACCACACAAGCAGCACACCTGCCACAGGGACACTGTCATCAGATTTTACCCCAATTAAACTAATATCCCCATCAAGTATCATGTAGGATACAAAATGTATTTTCTAGAATATCCTCTTTTATATGTAATCTCCCCCATATACCTATAAATATCTCCTTCAAAGGAAATAGTCATATTTGCTAGATAGGAGTCAAGTTTAGAGGCTGCTGGGGAAGTATCGTTTCAGTTGTCCATACCTTCAGTTCTATAACACCTAGAACATGCTTTTAGTGTCATATTAAAGATAAGGATACTTGTTTTATGATCACATTCAAATAATATAGAACCAAAGATGGGGGTCATATAAAGTGATTCTCCCTCTCTAGTCTCTAAGCTTGATCTCAGACATAATGGGGCAAATTTACTTACCCGGCCCTGTCGCGATCCCCGATCCGGACGGTCCGACGAAAATGAAGTCCGACACGATTCACGTAGCTTGTGCGTCCGATATCCTGCATGTGTCGCTTCCCCCACTGAGGTCCGCCGGAGTTCACCTTCTTCTTCCCGGTGCTTGTAAGTGCGTGTCTTGCGACACAAATTGCGTTATTGAATCCCGTCTGACGGCCACGCCCCCCGATTTGTGTCGCATGAAAGCCGGCACTGATGCGCCAAAATCCTATCACGTGTTCCAAAAACCCTTTCTAAATGCGGTGCACATTGGAAACCGTCGGTTATTCCGACGATAGTGCGGACCGCGAACCCTTAGTAAATGATCCCCAATATGAATATTATAGGCGCTTTTACGTTTGACTTTAGAGGAGTTTTTTTTAATCAGATGAGATTCATGTAAAAGAGGGAATTCTAGAAAGGACGTTTAATACCCTACCAAGGGGGCTAGTATTTTAGTGGAGTAAAATCTTGTGATAGCCACTTTTACGCTCTTAGCACTCAAGCAGCGCTCCCTTCCTCTCCGAGGACACAAGGAGCCATGTTGCCTTTGCTATCTATACTGCAGCCTGTCTCAAACCTGCCCAAACTCCATGGAAACGGTCTTTGACCTAAACTGGAATATATCTATTTACCTTTTACAATCCAGCTCATCCAGATGTGACACACCCCTCCGTAACCCTGACCTCCTTCCTCCTTCTACTGCAGAGAATCTGTAACCCTTACTTCACCAAAATAATCCACTTAATGCAACTTTCTAGCAAGGGTTTGCAAAAAGTGGGCTACACTTTGTTCCCACCATCCTTAGAATTGCCCCATTCCATCGATGGTAGTAATGTGTGTACATGTATTTGCAGGACCTACCATCCTCTGGGCCTGGCACATTCCGAGGGCTCCGCATCTTCTCCTCCTCACTTGGGCTCCCCGCCTTTTCTGCCCATGTGGTATCATTCATATCCGCTCTTCTTCAGTCACCGAGATCTCATCCTGAAAGGAAAGAAAGTTCATCAGACATGATCAGTCTGCTGATAGTAACCCACTGTGTACCACCACCCACAGCCTACAGTCCTATAGTGCAGGAGGCACACGCTGGGGATGCGGGGAGCTGTCTGCTTTCAGTGATATCTCTCAGACTTTGTACACCTCTGCAAAGTGCAATAAAATTAAAATCCGGAAGTTTAGTGCTTGTTAGAGACATCCCAAAGCCCTCTGCCCTGAGAGAGCTGCTTGTCATTCCAATAAAGAAAATTATATGCCCTATACAGTAGAGGTATATAACTTCTGCACAGTGAAGACAAGGCATAAATTATCTTTCTCCAAATCCCATGCTTGGCTTACTACTTGGGCACAGGCCCTTCACACTACCTGACTTGTATGTCAAAAGCACTGAGGCTTTGGGAATGTCATGACGTTTTGCTACTGGAGACCCTTCTCCTTCCACTAAGAAGCCATCTCCAGTCACACATTTTATTCATCTTTTTTCTCAGTTTCTTCGCTATCTGTATATGGGAAAGCTCTGATAAACAATAACCCATATTTACAACAATGCATACCAGTGGCTAGCTGGGACTGGATTAACCTGGAACCTGAAGGCATCATGGGCCACATTCACTACTAGTGGCTCAGGTTGTGACAACCCATGAAATTAACAATTACACCTCCTACTTCTGGACCCTGCTTTTGGCATCATTTTCTTAAAAAAAAGTCTATTTTGTTAAATTCGGGCTTGGCCACACTCTCTTGTCAATTTATTAGGGGGTAAATTACCTAACTCCTATTGTTTCATATGACCATGTTATTACTCTGTAATGTCTTAATTTATTTGTATATCTCCCCTATGATCTGTACAGCGCTGCAGACTATGATGGTGCTATATTAATAAAGATTTATTAATTTATTATTATGAATTATTATGACCTAAAACTAGACACAGTTACATCTTTTGGTTTGTCCAACAGTACATAATTGAATAGAGGCAATATATGTAATATAGTAGAGGGATGTTCACAAAAGATGTGAGCAGTGTAATTCATATTTGGAGGTACATGAGAAGGGTATATATAGTTCTACCAGTGGAGTAAATATGGTGTCAATATATTTAGCTGTAG
This sequence comes from Engystomops pustulosus, assembly GCA_019512145.1. Lineage (NCBI taxonomy): Eukaryota > Metazoa > Chordata > Amphibia > Anura > Leptodactylidae > Engystomops > Engystomops pustulosus. Next base: position 61,790,248 of record CM033646.1, read on the forward strand.
CTGAAGGTACACATATATATATATAGATCAGTATACACAGGGAGAATCTGGCAGTCCAGTATAGCATATATATGTAGTAGACTACCTATACAGATAAAACAAAAGGAGTGTATATATACAGTAGCGAGTGGAATGAATGGGGTTGTGTACACATGGGGGATGTATATCCAGGAGGAGCACAGCAGTAGATACAGGTGGTGACTATTAATGCTGGTACAATAGGAGGTCATAGAAATCATAGGAAGAGGATATATATGGAATAATTATATACTAGGTTATATATTAGGAGGTGGGAATGTATAGGTGAGGGTGTGATGGATCTATACTGGCTATATATATATATATATAACTGCAGTGTATGGAGAACACATGGGTTCTGTAAATATTGTATAGCGTAGCATCTATAAGGTGACTGAGCTGTCAGTATATAGATGACATGCAGGCTCTGTGCTGCCAGTATACACAGTGCTGAAATCCGGGATGGGGCCGGCAGCTATTGTACACAGGCCTGTGAGATAAGTGCTCCCCTCCCTGCCGCCGCCTCACCTCCGTGTACCTCGGCTGTACCCTGTTCTCCCCCATTTCTGCCTGCACCATTCTACCCCTAGTCCCCGGGTCGCACCTCAGGCCGGATCCGGGTGTTCGGGCACCGTGTGACAGCTGCAGCTGGGCAGGGACTGTGTGACGTCACGACCAGTCCTGTCCCCTCCCGGCCACCGTACAGTAGGGCGGGGCCACGGCCTCACCATGTGTGTAGCAGAAGCACATACACAATGGTTGTGACTAAATTCCATAACTCAGAGGGAGCTGGTCCTCCCCAGTCATGGGATTTATCCGGCTCTACATGAGCTGTCTATTCGCCCCCTAGTGGTGAGGTCCTTAATAGTTATAGTATTCAGCCATCTCATAGTAGTGAATTGGCTACTTCCCATAACTATGAGGGACCTTGTCCTCCCTGTCATGGAGATTAGCCGGATTTTTTTTACTGTTGTATTTAATGTATGATGCACTTTGCTTCTGGCCGCCTGTGGCACTGCTGCTACAGGCTAAGGAATGGACCGAGCACATGTCCCAGCCTGCACACTGTATGTACACGAGGCCTTAGGCCAGTGGCGTAACTAGGAGAGTCAGGGCCCACTAGCAGGCTACTGCATGGGGCCCCCCTTCCCACTTAAAAAATATACATACTAGTATACTCGCACATATAAATATACTCATTTGCATATACACACACATACAGTGCCATATGCAACATACTCACATACAGTGTATACAGACACCATATACACATCACAGCTACTGCATATATACATCACAGTATATGTTATATACATATTATGCTGGTCATGTGCAGTACAATATAGATATAATGGTGCACATCCTCCATTCTTTATTGTGTCGGGTCTGATGACGGGGCCCCCTGACACTGCGGGCCCCATAGCGACTGCTATGGCTGCTACCACTGTAGTTACGCCCCTGCCTTAGGCTTCTTTCACCACATATAAAGTATTCTCATACGGCAGCGGGCTGGAGAGGAAGCGTGGCACCCGGCTGTAAACATGGGGAAAGAAAGGGCATGCTCTAGCTTTTCCCCGTGTATGGGACGGTGCCACATAACGCCAACTTTCTTCCAGATATATGACCCTACAAGCATAAAAAAGGGCTTGAGAGTACTTGTGATGGGAATTCCGGCTCTTCTAAGTGAGCTGGCTCAGGCTCTTCTCACTAAGAAAAGGCGGCTCTTCTTGATCCTGAACGGTTCCCTATTAAATATATAATAGGACAGGCCAATCAGTCACACCACAGCACTTTTAACCCAATTTTATCGGCGTGGTGAGCCGTTTAGGGCGGGGTTTACACGAATGAGCCAGCTTGTTTGGAAAGACCCATCACTAGAGAGTACATGTAAACGTCACTGCAGTGCAGAGGTAGAGAGCTGAGTGCTGCTCTTCTCTCCATAGATCAGTGCAGGGCGCGCTGTAACACAGTGAAATATAGAACGTGTCCTATTTCTCGCTGTAGTATAAATTAGAAAAAAAACAACAAGAAAGGTTGGTGCTTTGTGTATTATGAAGTGTACTATGCAAGGCCTATTAACACCTGTCACCAGTAGCATTCTGACTTCTGGTGACAGGTTCCCTTTAACTGCTCACCTAGTAACCACTTGCTACAATGCACAGCAAGTCCACTCTGGGGAAGGGTGTCCAAAGGGCTGGAGGAATTCTTTCATAAGGTTGGAGGCTTTAAAGTAGCAGCTCCCAACACTCAAACAGCCGGCTACCCATGCAAGGGGTCATGAGAGTGGGTGGGGTAATTTCTGACCCACATGATCAAAGTCATGTGAATGGTTATTCTGAGCAATGTTTCAAAGTCCGCTCCAGATTCTCTGACGTAGGGAGAGAAAAAGTAAGAGAGAGGTGCGACCACCTGACCAGGGGGAGTATAAAAACCTCTGCTGGGTGAGAGCACATGGTCAAAGTGAGAGACTCCATCTTGAAGTCAGTCAGAGAGAGACAGAGTGAGCAGCACATGCCAGTGCAGATATCAATCCCAGGAACTTCTAGTGCCTCAGGCCTACTGCCTAGCACAGTCAACATCCCCCACCGGGGCATAGCCTTTTTTCGTGGGCCTGGAGGCAGCCGGGGCCCAGAATACTGGAGTGGCTGGCTAGAGCGGCTTAGGGCACGGTGTGGTTATGGTGCTTGGTATGGGGACCGGAGGGCTGACCTACAACATGGCAGGTCTCCAGCAGGTTGCGCAAGAAATAAGGATGGAGATGCTGGTTAATGGATGAGGAAGCTTGTGGTGGTAAGCAGCCGTATCCAGGGATCCAGAGGCAACGTTGTGCAAATCAACTTACAGTTCTTTATTGAACAGCAGAAAAAGGCCCAAAAAAAGGCAGATTCGGATTGCTGGAGTGGTCATGGAGAGTGGTCCGCAGGAATGGTGCACATAGCCTTATAGTAGATGCAGGCTGGGATAGTTGAGGTGGAGCGGTGTCCAAGTTGTTCAAGCTGCAGCTCTGGGGATCAGGTGATCAATCTCCCTAACAGCTCCTGACCTGGAGAGGCCGCTATTCGCATCTTCCCACCTGCCTAAGCATTGGCAGGGGTGTTGCATACCCCCTTGGTAATTGAAAGAGCCGCTCACGGTTCGGCTATGGACCGGATGGGAGTGTAGGCTAAAGCCGGCCAGCAACATGTAGCTTACAGGTGGTCCATGCACACTACAGCATGTAGGGGTGCGAGTAATAAAGTGTACTTTAGGGTAAGTGCTGGCTATATGCAGTGTAGGGGAGACAAACCTCCCACGGTCCTGGCTACAGGCACCGGGGGTTGGTGTCGGACTAAGTACATAAGTGAGGACCATACAGTTGGTAGCTAACTGTTTTCTTAGGAAAGGTGTGGTGTCATGTCCTGTAATCCTCTCCTTGCACCAAGGCCTGAAATTTGTCTGAAGACACGTCAGCTAGGTGGCATAATCATAAACATATATGGTACATACAGTACACAGTATACCTGCAGTCTGACAGTCTTACCCTAGTGTACAACATCTAGGTGTCACTGCTTAGACACCCCCGGTCCCCTAAGGACGCGCCGTTTACAGAGGTTACACATGTACAGAGCTCTGATTTTAGGCAGAGGGCTGCGGGTAAGATTTGACAAATACAAAAGACGGTCCAACACAATTTTTTCCTCAAAGCTGCAAAGCCTAACAAAAAGGTTAAATGCAAACTGATGAATAGTAATTGTTACTATAGTTGTGCAAATAATCACATTGGCTTAAACAGCCGAATGGGTACAGTACTTGGAACGTTACATAACGTTACAGTAAATAGGATGGCTATTTGTAATAGCAAAATGAAATGTCCATTTCCTGTAAAAGAAAGGAATGGAATTCATAGCAGCAGTATAGCAATAGAAAGTTATTTTGACCTGAAAGAGAAGGCAAAAAATAAGCACGCAAAAATTTCTCTTTCCTGTAGGGGAAGGCATATTGTGCACAAAAATAAACTGTATATATGACTATAAGTCTCTCATGGGGCTCTAGTTCAGAGAGTCCATTCACTGGGCACAGTTTTTGGTGAAGGAAAAGTAGGAAAAAATTGTACAAAGGGTCTCCTCTTGAGGTGAGGGACACAATCATTTGAAGAAGAGGTAGCTCTGCGTCACCAGAGAGGGGTGCTTTCACAGAACAACTGGAGAAAAGTTCAAGGAGAGTCTCTTGACTTTTAAACCAGGGATGGCAGTTCAAGAGAGTCGCTGGCTCAGCCCAACTTGGTGTAAAAGAAAAATGAAAAAGGTCATATTTACATCCTGATAAGGGCTTCAGCCCATCAGGGAGTTACTCACTGTCTGAGGCTGCAACAGGGGTTAGGACCTCAGGATTGTACCTGCTTAGGGTTACGACCCTTGTGCTGGGAAAGCTGGTACTCCTGGAGGTAAACAGGAGCCTTCCCTCTTGTCTCCTGTTGAGATTTCCGGAGTGCCTGTTGAGAGAAAATCACTGTCTCTTCTGTATTGTCCTCAAAGTCAGGCACTGGAGCTGAAAATGCAGGTGCCTCGGGTGCGATGTAAGCAACAGGCTCAGGAACCGGATGATCCTCCAGGGACAGCAGTATCGGGGACTGCTTCAGGGATGGTGGATCTTACTGGTGTGGAGACAAGCACACAAAACTGAGGTACAATCACAAGGTCAAAAAAACTGGGAGTTGGTGAACACAGTGGGTCTCTTGGACTGGGTGCTGAGAACAGATTTCTTGACACAGGGGTGAAGGAAGAAAGACATCTCTTCAGTCGGTTCCTGTGTACCCAGAGTATTGGACGGTCTCCTCTTGAAACCTGTAAACTTCAGGGGAGAGACTGCCCCTAACCAGGTACGGCTCACTCTCCCATCACCCATCTAACTGTGCTCTGCACAGGCATGGTGGTCAAAGTCTCTCTTTTGTTTATCTCGGGCCTCCTCTGCCCGTGGATCCACAATTTCTCTGGCATCCGCCAAGCGCCTCTAGTGTTCCTGGACCCAATCAGTCTGGGGAAGCAGAGATTGGGATTCATGAGATAGCAGGGAGTGTATCTGGTGGAGCAATGAGTGGTGTTGTTGTAGAGAAATAGCAACTCAGGTAGGAGCTTTGGCCAGTCAGCCCTTCTTGCAGGGGTCAGAGTGCTCAGTATGTTGATGAGGGGCTGGTTCATTTGCTAACAGAGTATGTTTCCCTGCAGGGGAGGGTACACAGCTCTTGGAACACTTGAGATTGAAATGCCGACCCTTGGTCCGTTAGGATTTTATCCAGACAGCCATAAGGGAGGATGAAGCTCTTCCTCTGGGCCGCCGAAGTGGTTCTGGTGGACAGATCTCTGAATGGCACTGCAACTACAAATTTGGTATAATGGTCGATGATAGTCATTGCATACAAGTGACCAGATCTGCTGGGCTCCAACTTCACGTGGTCTAGGGCCACAATCTCCAGAGGGCGTTGACTCATGATGGGTTGTAAAGGGGCCCTTTGTTTATGTCGCTTTCCCTGAGCGATGGCACAGACTGGACACTCCCGACACAAGGCCTTGATGTCGTGTTTCATGTTCACCCAGTAGAATCGCTAACGGAGGGTAGCTTCAGTCTTCTGAGTGCCAAAGTGTCCGGACTGGTCGTGGTACATATCCAGCACTATCTTGGCATCCCTCCTGGGGATCACATTTTTAAAGTCGGTCATAGGTGATTGGGTCCAGAGTTCTCTTCTTTAGCAGGCCCTGATGCATACTTAGAGTCTTTCTTTGGCGCCACTGTTGGGACAATTCTCCGTCAGCCCTGCAACAAGAATGGAGACTCAACCAGAGGTCCTTCTCTGCGGGTGGCGCAGACCCTTCTTGTTGCAGAGCAGGTGCCGCTTCAGAGGGCAAGGAGTAACCTCTCTGGGGGTCTTGAGGGGGCATAGAACACAGGCATCTCAACGTCTTCCCACTGGGAAACTGTGTAGGGTCCAGTCCACTGGTCAGGGAGACGGGACAGAACATCAGCATTGTCATTGGTTTTGCCGGCCTGGTACTTGATGTTGAAATTGAAATTGGCTTGCCTGGAGGCCCACCGCTGCGCCAGTGCTCCAAGGCGGGCGGGTGTTCAGATGCGCCAAGGGGTTGTTGTCTTTGAAGACAGTGAAGAAGGAAGCAGCCAGATAGTCTTTGAACTTTCCCAAGACTTGCCCAGACTAACGCAAGGAACGCCAACTTGAAGAAGCGGTAATTCTTGGGAGGAAATGGCGGGCATAGGCTATGACCCTTTCAGGTCCATTCTGGAGCTGGGAGAGTACAGCCCCTAGGACCTGTTTGCTGGCATCGGTGTACAGAATAAAGGGCAGATTATAATCTGGATATCCTAGCACTGGAGGATCAGTCAGCCTTTGCTTCAGCATCTTCAGCTTCTTATTCTGCTGTCCAGTCAATGGGCGCTCGAGACCGTTGACCGTCTTTAGGAAGTCCACTTAGGAGTTCTTGCAGGGGTGCCGCCAGCTGGACAAACTTTGGGATAAACTGCCGGTGGTAGCTGGCAAATCCAAGGAAGCTGTTGACATCCCGGATGGTAGACGGGGTAGGCCAGTAACAGCTGTAACAGATGGCACTTGGGCGCCTTAACCATCAGCCCATGCTGGTCAGGATTTGGAAGACTTCAGCCAGATGTTGGAGATGAGCCTCATAGTTCTTGGAATAGATGATGATGTAGTTTAAGTGAAGTAGGACGGTCTCGAAGTTTTGATGTCCCAATCTCTCCATGAACCACTGGAATGCGCCCGGGGCATTACATAGGCCGAAGGACATGTTGTTGAACTCGTATAGGACCATTGGGGTGGTGAAGGCCGTCTTCTCCCTATCTTCAGGCACCACTTGCCAGTAGCCACTGGTCAGATCAAGGGTGGAGAAGAAAGCAGCCAACACTAAGGCTGCAAGGGATTCCTCAATTGGGAGGCAGCAGATAGGCGTCCTTGTGGGTGATATTGTTGATCTTCCTATAACTCAGGGTCTTCACAAGGAACAGCGGGGCAGCCCTCCTGGATAACATTGTCTTCATCTCTTGTACCAACTTCTTCACCTCTTGGTAACAGGCTGGAGGAATTGGCCGATACCTCTCCTTGATAGGAGGATGAGAGCCAGTGGGGATGGTGTGCTGGATCAGGGTAGTCTGCCCAAAGTCCAACAGGTGTTTGCTGAAGGCCTGGTAGTGCTGCATGACGACTTCCAGGATAAATCGCACTTGGTCCGCAGGAGTGATATTGTTGTCTTCAATATCGAGCACAAGCCACCGGGGTTGCTCGACAGGCTCACCTTCAGTACTTTGGTTAACCTCCAACTGTTGGAAGGCAGACAGGGAGGTTTCCACAAGATATTGAGAGTGGACGCCGAAGAGAGTGGCCACGGCTTGGTATCTTTTCAGATCCACTGGGGAGTCTCCCACATCTAACAGCCTGTTGGGTACCAATGTCCTCTAGGAAAGTGATTCAAGAGACCCCCACCGGAGCCTAGCCTCTTCTTGGGGCCTGGAGGCAGCCGGGGACCAGAATACCGGAGTGGCTAGCTAGTCGGCCTTGGCCGCGCTGTGGTCACGGTGCTTGGTATGTGGACCGGAGGGCTGACCTACATCCTGGCAGGTCTCCAGCAGGTGGTGTGTGCAAGAAATATGGAGGGAAAGGCTGATGCAATGCTTTCTCCCTGGGGCAACCCCTGAGGTATCTGTAGGATGAATTCCTTTAGTAATGGATGGGTAAGCCGCCTGTAGCCAGGAATTAGACAGAGGCAACGTTGTGCAAATCAACTTACAGTTCTTTATTCAACGTTCAGCAACAGGCAACGGTCAAACAGTAGCAATAGATTTATCAGAGCTGGGAGATAGCTGTTCCACAAGAAGGTTACTCGCAGCCTGGTAGTAACTGCAGGCTGGGCTCGTAGGGATGGAGCCAGATGGGGACCTCAGTTCTGGGGCTTAAGTCTCCTGACTTGCCCTAAGGTATCAGGCTCCTTGGTCAGATGGTAGCACTCTCCAATCAGCCTCCAGCTTGCTTTACAAGAACATCATTGGACAATAACATTTGGTATTGTAAACTCTTGCCTTACCAGGCAGTGGCTACAACTGCAATTACAAAGTTCTCCAGAACTTAGAGACCTCCTAGAGAGGTGATCAGTCTCCCTTACATCTCCTGACACGGAGAGGGTGCTATTCGCCTTCCCTATGCGTTGGCAGGCGTGTTGCATATACGTTCCCATAGACTTCTATTCAGCATCTGGAGTCAGTATTGGAGACTGTTCATTATAGAAAAGACTAGACCGGAGCTGTCACTATTCTAGTATGTACAGGACCAGTCCAGCTAGACTGAAGCTGTCACTATTCTAGTTTGTTCAGGAAAGAGACGGCTAGACTGGAGCTGTCAGTAGGCCGCTTGTTTTTCATGAATATGAAATATGAATAAAACCCCACCCAAGCAAGGGAGTAACTAGGAGGGGCTGGGCCCCATAGCAGATTTCTGCATGGGGACCCCCTTCCCCTTAAAAAAATATATACACATTAAGGCTACATTCACCTATAGCCTGGCAGGCACATGTCTTGCGTGCTGGAGAGAAGGAGAGATGATCGCGACTCACCCCTCCCCTCTCCATAGAGAATAGAGCCGCACGGCCATTCTTACGGCCAAAGATAGAGCTCTCTTTTGCGGCCACGGCTCGAAACAGTGCTTACTCGTTGTGTTCACCGTAACGAGCCCAGGCGCTATAGACGCCTATTAGGAAAGTATATCTGTAATAAAAATCGTAATGAATATTAAATCTTTCCCGTGTCCTTTAATACGTTCTTCTAAAAATAGAAGGACTCAGGATAATTATTATAAAAAGTTACGTTTATTGTCGTCGTCCAGGTTGCAGAATACAGAAAACTTGTGCAGATTATTAGTCATGTGGTAAAGTCAGTCAGTCCATGAAATGATGTTCTGGTGAAGGTTTCATCATCTTGTGTTGGTCTTTCTTCCTTCGTTCTTCATCTCCATCTTGTGTCCTTAAATCTCCTCCATATGTCAGCGTGTGAGAGCGAGCTCGGTGTGTGTGATATGCTCAATGTCCCCCTCCCCCTTGGACAGAGTCACTTTTAAAGACTAAACTCCCATAGACTTGCATTATGAGCCAACTTCATCCATTAGTCTTGTTCACACCCATATATGGTAACATCCATAGGAATTCCTTTATGACCAGCTAACACAGAGACCATTATATGGTAAAGGATACCTCTTGTCATGTGAATGTGGTATGATGTGGATGTGATAGGTGCTAACACAAAGAGAACTTCATATGGTAAAGGATAACTAATGCCATGTGATAGGATGTGATTGGGGTTGCGTTCTAACATTATCTTTGAGATATGTCAAGAATATACATATAACACCAGTGTTGAACATATATGCCCCTGATTACACTTATGATTATTACACACTTACTCTCTATACATATTATAATCATACCACATTTGTATCTCATTGACCATGTTGTGCTTGATCAACTCTTGAGTACATATTCACACTCTAATTAGAATATTGTAAATCTGTAATATTTAACAATATCCGGCAGCAAATTTGCGGCCAGATATACGTCCCCCATACGTTCTTGTGAATGTACCCTTATACAGACATGTTTATATAATTATACACATTTATACACTGATAGGTGGCGGGTGGGCAAGACAGGGACACAGAGGGTGGGGCCTGGGGGCACGATCCAGCAGTGCGTCCCCGGAGCACTTACCACGGGGCCTTGGCAAAGCACTGCAGGGACACCGGGACCGTGCATCCCGGGCCTCTATTCTCACGGGCTCCGGTAGTTACGCCACTGCACCCAAGTAATCTAGTCTCTTCTCATTAGAATAGGTTGCAATAAGGGTGTCATGATAATGTCCTGCCTGTGGAATTTGGTCAATAGTCAATGCTGTCTATTCTCCAGGGATCAGGCTAGGATGTGCTGCTGTGAGGTCCCTTGTTATATTAATATTATTCCTCATTAGGAAATATTTTAATATGTCTGGAAAACTGAAGTGGAAAAATGAAGTGGAGAAATTTTTTAGAATTTTTTTTTTTTCTTATTTTAAATACTTTATATTCTCAAATATAAGCCAACCTGAATATAAGGCAAGGCTCCTAATTTTACCACAAAAAACCTATTGACTCGAGTATAAGCATAGGGTGGGAAATGCATTGGTCACAGCCCCCCAAGTATATAGCCAGCTAGGCCCCTACTTCCCAGTATGTAGCCAGCCAGCCCCAAGTATATAGCAGACGGCTTGTTTTCTGTGTAACAAATTGCACTTCATAGTGATGGTATTTATTCTTCCATATTGTGTACTGGGAAGCGGGAAAAAAAATTCCAAATCCAGTGAAAATGGTGAAAAAACGCATTTGCGCCGTCTCCTTGTGAACTTGGATTTTATGGCTTTCAGTGTGCGCGCTAAATGACATATCTACTTTATTCTTTGGGTCGGTGGGATAACGGGGATACAAAATTTGTATAGATTTTATAATGTTTTCATACATTTACAAAAATGTAAACCTCCTGTACAATTTTTTTTTTTATATTTTGTCATCTTCTGGCGCTAATAACATTTTCATACTTTGTTGTAGGAGCTGTGGGTGGTGTCATCTTTTGCTACTTTTGATGTTGTTTTCAATGCTACCATTTTTAGGAATGTATGACCTTCTGATCACTTTTTATGGAATTTTTTTTATATTTTTCAAATTGGAAAAAAAGTGCCATTTTCAAATTTGGGTGCTATTTTCCGTTATAAGGTTAAATGCAGTGAATAAACGTTATTATATTTTGATAGATCGGGCATTTTCGGATGCGGCAATACCCAATGTGTTTAGGATTTTTACTGTTTATTTATATTTATATCAGTTCTAGGGAAAGCAATCGATGGATTGCTATATATTTAGTAGCACAGTGTTATCCAGGTATCATTATACTGTAAGTGACGGTGGTATTTTTACTGGCCCAGTGTGGAAATGTGCTGCACAGAGCGGAAGATATCTGGTGATAAATTCAACAGTAATGGCCAGGAGAAGTCATGATAAAGTTCTCTTCCTGATGGAGTAAAACATCATCTATGAGGTTCTATTTGCATTTATTTTATGTGTCACTGACACAGTGTCCAGTGTTCAGTTCCTGTAAGGCTGGGGATGTTATCAAATGTTGGTAAAGTTTTCAGTATTTAAGCACTTTTTAAAGATTTGTCTATATATCTGATGGGGCATTTAAGCAGGGAATCAGGGATAGGCTGCCCTGCAAGAGGGGGGCTGTACTTTAATTTTTTGCCTCACCAAAAAGGCTAGAATCGTTACTGTGTACTACACTAGTTTTAAATTTTAATACCTTCTAAAAATATGTAACAAATGAAAAAGATGCAGCCATAAAGATGAAGCCTGTAAGAAAATGGCTTTTTTGAATTTTACCACATTTGGAATGAAGTCTGCCAGATATTTCTCTATTACATTTGTTCCCCTGGGTAAGCAGTGTCAGGTGTTTATGGTACCTCTTTAATAAAATACAGATTTGTTGATTTAAGCATTCTAAAAGAAAATATATTTCAGATATTTTTTTTCTTTTAGACAGTTTAATAAATCTGAAAGAGCCTATTTTGTGACACCACAGGTGACACTGTAAGAAAAATGATATATTGTAGATATACTGCCATAGCATGCCACCTAGAAATAGAAGGCTCATTCTTACTTCCTGCTTGCTATTGCTAGTGGTGCGGTCATATGGTGCGTTTACATTTTTACAGCTGCTTACACTTGCAGAAATGACGAAAAATGGATTCAAACCAGCCAAACATATGTTAAAATGCACCGTTTGATCGCTCCCCCAGTCTGAAACTCAGAGAACCCAGCTGACCAATGGGAGTTATAATTTAAAAAATAACTCACATATGCTTAGTGGAAAAACTGAGGCATTCAAGAACATGTCCACAAAATAATGTTTTATTAGTAGCCATCTACACTCACCGGCCACTTTATTAGGTACACCTGTCCAACTGCTCGTTAACACTTAATTTCTAATCAGCCAATCACATGGCGGCAACTGCTGGTGCATTTGGCATGTAGACATGGTCAAGGCAATCTCCTGCAGTTCAAACCGAGCATCAGTATGGGGAAGAAAGGGTGATTTGAGTGCCTTTGAACGTGGCATGGTTGTTGGTGCCAGAAGGGCTGGTCTGGAGTATTTCAGAAACTGCTGATCTACTGGGATTTTCACCACCAACCATCTCTAGGAGAATGGTCCGAAAATTAAAACATCCAGTGAGCGGCAGTTCTGTGGGCGGAAATGCCTTGTTGATGCCAGAGGTCAGAAGAGAATGGCAGGCTGGTTCGAGCTGTAGAAAGGCAACAGTGACTCAATCGACACCACCCGTTACAACCAAGTAGGCAAAAAGCATCTCTGAATGCCCAGTACGTCGAACTTTGAGGCAGATGGGCTACAACAGCAGCAAAGACCACACCGGTGGCCACCCTTTCAGCTAGAACAGGAACTGAGGCTACAATTTGCACAAGCTCATCGAAATGTGACAGTAAAGATGGAAAATGTTGCCTGTCTGATGAGTCTCGTTTCTGCTGCGACATTCAAATGGTAGGGTCAGAATTAGCTTCAACAACAGAAACATGGATCCATCCGCCTTGTATCAACGGTTTCAGGCTGGTGGTGGTGGTGTCATGGTGTGGGAATATTTTCTTGGCACTCTTTGGGCCCCTTGGTACCAATTGAGCATCGCTGCAACGCCACAGCCTACCTGAGTATTGATGCTGACCATGTCCATCCCTTTTTGACCACAATGTACCCAACATCTGATGGCTACTTTCAGCAGGATAATATCTATGCCACGAAGAATTGAGGCAGTTCTGAAGGCAAAAGGGGGTCAAACACCGTTACTAGCATGGTGTACCTAATAAAGAGGCCGGTGAGTGTATATAGCTCTTCATTGGGCCTGTGCAAATGTGAGTATGGCATTTAAATCGAGATATTGGAGCAAGTTCATATAAAATGGTACAGTAGCATGTCACTGAAGTCAGACATATACATGTAGAAACAGTGTTTATACGCACAGGGTACTACAAATCAGACTTGGAGCTGGGAATGGAATAAATAGGTTATTAATTGACTTGACAGAAATACTTTATTTAAATTACTTTTTATTTAAATGCATTGGAACAGTAAAAAAATGTTGTACAAAGTGGACAGATGCTTTAGAGAAGGTACTGCTAATGAAGAGCATTTTCTAGATGGTTTGCCCAGATGTTTTATTGCGAGTGCAGTGGAGCAATGAATAAACAATCTACATACACCATCTGCGATGTCCATACATGTTGAGCCTGTAGGTTCACTGCGTCATGTAAAACATTCCAGGCTACTCTTGGCCCGTTCCATCTCATGCAGAAAACTGTAGAACTGCGGCAGTGTCAACTCTACATAGAAACATACAGAATCACTAAAGGGACCATTTAATCACAATCTGTACAATAAAATATGGGAGTACACCAAGATAATCTCTTTGGTATATGAATCCTGTTGTCACACTCTACCCCTTCAAGCCGTAGACAGAGGATACCTTTTTCCGTATATCTTTATACATCAGTGATTTGGATAAGGTTATTACGCTACAACACATCAGTACTTACTTTTCAGTTGTATAAACATGTATAAAGTGACTTGCAATTCGCATTTTCTATATACGTTAGAGTTATCAGAAGTACTTGAGAGCAAAACTGCTCTAGTTGCTCATGCAATCAATCAGAATTCAGCTTTCATTTTCCCAGCAGTTTATAAAACATGAGAAACTAGAACAGTTTTGCTAAATGAGGCCCATTGTGTCAGAATTTCAAGTATCAGTGCATGCCTTAATCTCATATACTCACCTACATAGACCGGCTCACACTGGTTACCTTTTTTAATAACCATCTTTAGCTGAAAAAAAGAATAAAACAACTACCGTACTTTGAATTGAAGACTCTTTTTTTTAAAGCTTCTTAAACATTTATAAAAGCTTTTGTATTTCTAAATATACGACCAGATACATTTATAGGAGGTTGCCCTTCTTTCTATCACACATCCAGGTTACAGAGAATTCCTAGAATAGTTGTCTGCAGCTAGTGATGGCTGCAGGTAGCTATTGCATCTCTATATGATGGAAAGTAGGGAAATCACATCTGTGTATTCAAAGAGGAACATTTTAAATGAAAGGAGTTCCCTTCCTACATGTAAAGTTTCTTGATGGAGAGTTGTTAGGTTACTTCATGCACTGGGTCCTCAAGAATTTTCCAATTGCTAAACTGTCATTGTACCACTGGGATCGGAAATATAATCCTATTTAAATCCATAAATAAACTGAGCTTTACCTGCAGGAATATGGTTCCAGCTCTCTCCTGTTCACTGCTTGCTGCTGTAACTATAATAGAAAATGGCAGTCACAATGCTTGCATGGTGCAGTAGGTGGACTCATCTCAAATACTCACCTCCAAACTTCCACTCCATGTCCACTAGCTGGTTAATGCTGAGTGTCCGTCCGACTGCTAACCGGGTGAGAACTGCCGCATTGCTCTTCCACTGCAAGGAAAGCAACAACACAGACCCTTACTTTTAAAAGGAGTCACAATCAATTTTTTAAGGGGTTATTCTGGTTTTCAAGATGTGATTTATTTTATTAGGAAATCAGATACACTTTTTAAAAAAACAATATTTAAGATTTTGATCACACATCTTTATGATATAGGATCTCAGGGAGTTTGCAAGCATAGGTACCACTCCTCTCCACCTACTCAATGTATGTGCACTAGCGTACAATTCACACACTAACTCTGCAGGTTACAGTGTTGAGACCCTCCTGTCCTGTAGTTATAAGCTAGTATAAGTGCTGTTAATGAAAAAAATCCCTTAAAATATCATATTCACAGTATGTAATATAGAATGCCTACTGATACTAAATCTATAGCAATGAGCTGAGTGGTGGTGGTCACTGCTTAGACTCTCCACAAATCCAGTTTTCTGCACAGTAATCCTGTGTGTGCTGCAGAACAGCTAATAGCCTTCTGCCCTCCTCAGGGAAGTACAGAGCTTGTGCCGCAGGAAATGTAAGAAGGGTGGGAAGGAGACCAATAGCATAAAAAATAAGCAACACCAAGGGAACAGACAAAAAAAATACTTTTTCATTGGTTGACACGGATCCTAAAATGAATAAAAATAAATTGTCATTAGCTTTTCATCAAACGTTGTATAAATGGATGTACAAGTCAATACAAGATACTTTGTTAGATTTCTTAGAGCAAAGTGCTTCCTTGTTAAAATCCCTCTTTCTATCGAGACAGATGCTTGACGAGGTGTCAAATCTGTGGCAGAAAGCCAAAAAATGAGCCTCAAATTTAACAAAACACCTGGAAAACTCCCTTAATAAAGTTAAATACTGGAGGACTCAACATCGACATTATTAAAGTGACTGTGGTTATTTCTTTGGTTCTATCTGCATGGAGCATACGATACAAGGAAAAAAAAATTCTATATTTATTGCGGCTTATATTTAGTATATACTTGAGTTTAAGCCGAGGTACTTCATTTTAACACAAAAAAATTGGAAAAACTTCTTGACTCGAGTATAAGCTTAGGGTGGGAAATGCATTGGTCACAGCCAGTATATAGCAAGTTAGTCCTCTTCCCCTTAGTACAAAGTCATCCACCCCACTGTCCCCCGACACACAGCCCGGCAGCCCACTGTCCCCCAGCATATAGCCCGGCAGCCCCCTGCCCAGCCTTTAAAATAAAACTCTATTCACCTTTCCGACCCGCCCCCACAACGGCTTGCTGACATCATAGTGTGTGCCAATGGCGGCTCACCCACTAGGCAAGTACAGATTTTTTTTTTTTTTTTGAGACTATAAGTTAGGTTTTTTCTGTCCGTTGTTTGGCTTATCCTGAGTATATATGGTAATTTGTATTTGTATTTTCACATGACCATCCATCTGCAGTCATTTTATGATCAGGCATGTTTGTTTTTAATTTACATATCATAACAGTGGAGCAGTACTTTTAATAGATTTATATTGGTAATTTACCTAATATCTTGTCTAATACACTTAATCTACATTCACACACGTGTACCCGCCGTACCGTAGCACGGCGGGCACACGTCAGCGCACAGCAGAGGAGGAGGGGATGTCCTATCTTTACCGCATGTGTGCTGCACCGTACCGCTCCGTGCGCCTATTGCTGGCCTATGGGGGACGTTTATACGGAGGCCATATACAAGTCCCCCAATGGCCGGGTGAAGGTAAAGTGGCCAACCCCAGACTGTTTGACAGCTTTCTCATATTCGTACAGAGTAGGCCATCAATTGGCCTCTCAGGAGTTCCTGTTCCTTTCTTTAGACAACTTGTGCAAATTATATAAACCTAAATAAATATAGAATTCTTTTTTATATATGCCTTCAGCATAGACCTGGGGGAAGAATACAATTCCTCACCTTGTCTGCAAAAAGCATGGCCTTCTCCTCATCCAACCCTGCAGAAAAACAAATAAATAGATTGTTTAAACCCCTTTTTGCACCTCAGTGACAGACTAGAAGTAATAGTACAATATCCTTGCAACAATATACTCACTGATACATGGCAGCCGTGGCTTACTTACCAATCTAGAGTATAAGTACATTTACTCAGTATACCTACTAGGGCAGTGGTGGCGAACCTATGGCACGCGTGCCAGAGATGGCAAGCAGAGCCCTCTTTGTGGGCACGCGCACCATCTCCACTGCTCTCTCTGTAGAACTGTCCAGCGATCTCTCTTACTGTGGGCTGCCTCAGACCTGCCCTAGAGACACAGCATCAGGTCAGTGCCCGCCCCTCCACTCCATCCCCCTTTAGCCCGGGAACACAAGGAGAGTGAGAGAGAACTGCCGGAGCACGCAGCAGCCTGTGCCCAGTGAGTACAGAGAAGTGCAGCAGGAGGGCAGGAGCTGCTCTGTGTGCATTACACAGGCAGCAGGCAGGCAGCTGTGGGGCACTAAACAACTATAGGTGCTTATTGTTTAGTGTCCCAAAGTGCCCTGTATGACACATGTCTGTGGCCACATATATTCTGCCCCTGGTCCAGATCTCTTGTCACTGTGCCATGCTGCCAGTGACCCTGGGGTGCACTGCACTGCCCTCACTGACAGCATGGCACAGGTGCCCAGAGTTCTGGACCAAGGGAAGTGTGTATATGTATGTTTGTGTGGCCACAGACATGTGTCATACGTGGTGATTTGATGGTAAATTCACCTGCCTGGTTCCATGTAGATTTGCTGATCAGTGCACCCACCCTCCACCACACAACACACACTTTACCCTACACATCCCCTGCCGAATTCAAAAATCCTTCATATTGCCCCTGGATGGGGGTAGTGTTCCTCACTGGATGGGGGTAGTGCTCCTCACTGGATGGGGGTAGTGTTCCTCACTGGATGGGGGTAGTATTCCCCGCTGTATTTGCTCCTGCTTTGTGATATAATTAGTGATGTTTGACTTTCTTTAGTGGTCTGTTTATTATCAGTATGTTGGTATTTATCTTGTTGTACTGGTAATGGTCATCATGTAGCAGTATTATCTGTCCCTTATAGAGTGGTATGGTGTGATTTTAGGCTAAATAGCCATGTTGGCACTTTGCGATGATTACATGGAGTTTGGGCACTCGGTCTCTAAAAGGTTCACCATCACTGTCCTAGGGCATTCCTTCATCCCCCATTTTGCCTTACCATGTTTCCCATCCCCTTTCTGTTTTTGTTCGATGTGAGCTTGAGATATTGCCAATTTTTCATTGGCTCACTTGTGTATCGTGTTGTATGTACTCAATTAAACTAATTGTACCTCGTGAAGTTGCTGGTTGTTATATAGTGCCTTTCAGGTAAAAATTTTACAAAAACCCAATAAAAACATTGTGGTACAATATCCTCACCTAGGACAACCAGGTCAGAATGCAGGTCCTCCGATTTCAGATTTCTCCTCAGAGCACCTTAAAAAGCAAAGAAAACAGGAGTCAGAAACTGAAATGTTGATAAAGGTGCCACCAGCCTGGAACCGGTGGTCCCTCACACATATACTACACAAGTGTAAATAGTTAGACATTTCATTTTTTAAAAACATTTGACTATGCCTCCACCTATTAAGGATATTAAAGGGGTTGACCACTTTACCTCATTTTTTTTTGTAATGTGTGCAGGAAATTAGGCAACTTACCAATATACATTTATTGGCAGGGCAATTATTTCCCGGCTCCCCCGCGAGTGTTCAGTAAGAAGCAGAGTCACCCCCTGAAAACACTCGGCATCCGGCACTTAAAAAAAAAAACAACAAAAAAAAAACCTCCCAGTCACTTCTTGCCCACTCCTCTTTTTGCTGTCTGCAAGCAAACAAATCTTGCTTAGAGCACAGGGTTGCTTGACAGTACACGGTACACAATGCTGAGGCCACACACAGCTATGTACATGGAAAAATAAAAAAAAGTTCAGGATTTTTGAAGGTGGGAAGTGAAAAATGCAAACACAAAAACAAAAAAAGAGCCAAGTTGTTTAGGGGTATATGATCATAGCGCTACACAGCAGCCACCATTATCAAACAGAATTAAAAAAAAAAAAAAATACAAATCAGTGAAATACTGATGCATTTTGTGATTGATTGAACTTGATGGACAAGTGTCTTTTTTCAACCATATAAACTATGATTTGTTTTTAATGAAAAAACAAATTTCCTGTCAATAAAGAATTTATGTGCCTTTGTTATACATTTTCTACTGTGTAGGCAGCTCCCATTCAAACCAGTGTCTCTTTACTTTCAAACTAGAATGTGTTTTGATGGACTCTCCAGGACTGTTGTAACAACAGTGGTCTTTGGAATGGCTACTTCCCACGTGTTGGAACTTATCATTTACTCTATGGAACAACTACCCGGTGATACAGTTAGAAGATTTAACCACCCAAGGAATTTGGCAGTCTAAAAGACCACTATACAAACTGACGAAGGGTCCAGGGGAAAAAATGGTTGACCTATGATGAGCATGAATAAGCTTAGATTTCACAAATGCGTCTCTAGTTTTGCTGTGCTCCACAACATTGTAATTTGTCAACTGGCTACAATGCACTGTTTTTCTGTTGTGTGATGGTTCCTCCCAAACTGCCCGTAGGCACGTGAGGCAAACTGCACTAAAGTGCAGTGTGGCCAGATTATTATAGACCAGCGCACAGACTTCAATAATCTTGGGCACCCTGCTCACAGTGATTATGTTTAGGCTACATGCACATGAGCCCGGCCACACTTACGGGAAAGGATAAAGCATGCTCACATGTGCACCACCGTACAGCAGTTTGGGTGCCATAGGCATCCACGGGGACCCATATCCAGCCACCCATAACGTTTTTGTGCAAGGGGCCTTAAAATGAGTGCACTGGATTTTTTTTATGGTGCACTTAGTTTAATGGGCAAGCTCCACAATTATGTCAGGACTTTCAACATAAATGTGGCGACGGGTGCAAATCATTTTGTGTCGCTGCGCAAAACGATTTCATGAATACATGTGCAAACTGTTTGACATGTATTTATGTGCAAAATGCACCTGAAAACTGGCACTGACAGTTGGGTCTACGCATTTCCTTGCATAGTCAGATTCTGGCGTTGGCCTACGCAGTGCTCACTACTCTCATTTAGGCCACATGCTCCCCTTACAACTACTAATATGACCCTTTGTAGTCTGATCCTGTAGTCATCTTTTATTGCACTTTTGTCCCTAGTTTAAAAAAATAAAATGAAAAAGTAAAAAACTGAGAAAAGCACAACATAACGCTGCAGTATCAAACTATTTAGAAGCCATATACCGTATATACCGTATATACTCGTGACACAAGTCTATTATTAAAAAAAAATTACCGAGTTAAAAAAAATAAACTTCAATACTCACCCTCCGACATCTTACCGATGTTCCCGATGTCAGCGCGCCCCGACTTCTTTCTTCTCTGCTGCTGTATACTGCTAGGGGCTGCTAAATACTACATGGGGGCTGGCAGGCTGTATTCTTCTGGGGGTTGGCAGGCTGTATACTACTGGGGGTTGGCAGGCTGTATACTACTGGGGGCTGGCAGGCTGTATACTATTGCATTTCTCACCCTCGGCTTATACTCGAGTCAGTAGTTTTTCCCAGTTTTTGTTGGTAAAATTAGGGGTCTCGGCTTATACCCGAGTATACACGGTAGGTCTTCATAAAAGCTGTAGCCAATAGATTTTTTTCATTTCGCTTCATTATTAGGGTTCAATGCAACAAAAAAATTAAAAAGTGGCAAAAATAAGGTCGAGTGATCACCACATAAAAGGGGTATTTACTGTCCTACTGATATGGAGTTGGACTCCACAGCCCATTGTTTTTTTCTGTGTCATTTCATCCTTACCATTCAGAACAAGCAAGATGCTCCTAACAATGCTTTTTAAAGGGCCCAGGCTGATGCCATTGTCTTTTGCAAATCCTTCAAGCTGAGAAGTAAACTGATCCACCTGTAGGAAAAGAAAAGCAAATTCACCAGTCAATAAATGAAAAAAAGTGGGTCAAGGGCAGTGGCGAAACTACAGTGGTAGCAGCCATAGCAGCTGCTATGGGACCCACAGTGTGAGGGGGGGGGGGGGGCGGCATCTGAGGAATTAGGTGTGCATTGGGTGTAGGCTTTTTATGTGGGTGGTGTGTATATAATTTATGTGTTTATAAGCTCTATGTATTATGCTGTATGTCTATATACTGAATATATAAGTATATTAATGTATATTTATAGGAGTGTGTAATACAGTGATTTTCAACCTTTTTTGAGCTGCGGCACACTTTTTATACTTAGAAAATCCTGGGGCACACCACCAACCACAATAGCACAAAATGACACTAAAACAGTCATAAAAGGCCTCCCTTTACTACCCCGTTTCCCCTAAAATAAGACATCCCCTGAAAATAAGACCTAGTACAATTTTGCTCCAGCTTAGAAGTATAAGGCCTCCCCTGAAAATAAGACCTAGCAGCCGCCATTGCAGCAGCTCACCCCACACCATACATTGGCATTGGTAAATCTTTTAGATGCTGCAGAAGGTTGTGACATGGGGAAGAATTCATGGAATTAAATGGCTGATGTGCTGCAAATGTGATACCAGCAACTACCAGGATAAGAAGGGTCAGTTATGCTTTTACTAAACATGAGAGGTTGGGGCCAATGATTCTAATAGAAATGGAGTCACAAGAAATACAAGTTCAGAGTTTGGAGAGTTATAAGGATGTTAGAGAGGTAGATTTTTTGTTCAATGATAAATGTAAATTCCCTGAGAATAATACCTAGCGCCTCTTTAGGAGCAAAAATTAATATAAGACACTGTCTTATTTTCGGGGAAACAGGGTAATAAAAAACCCCTAGAGGCCCCCCGTTTACTAATTAAAAGGCCCTAGAGGCCCCCCGTTTACTAATTAAAAGGCCCTAGAGGCCCCCCGTTTACTAATTAAAAGGCCCTAGAGGCCCCCCGTTTACTAATTAAAAGGCCCTAGAGGCCCCCCGTTTACTAATTAAAAGGCCCTAGAGGCCCCCCGTTTACTAATTAAAAGGCCCTAGAGGCCCCCCGTTTACTAATTAAAAGGCCCTAGAGGCCCCCCGTTTACTAATTAAAAGGCCCTAGAGGCCCCCCGTTTACTAATAACGCGCCGCTGGATCGCGAATGGGCCGGGTAAGTAAATGTGCCCCATTTTGTGATTGGTTGAACTTGATGGACAAGTGTCATTTTTCAACCGTATAAACTATGAAACTATGATTTGTTTTTAATGAAAAAACAAATTTCCTGTCAATAAAGAATTTATTTTGCAATGTGCCTTTGTTATACATTTTCTACTGTGTAGGCAGCTCCCATTCAAACCTGTGTCTCTTTACTTTCAAACTAGAATGTGTTTTGCATAGTCAGATTCTGGCGTTGGCCTAGGCAGTGCTCACTACTCTCATTTAGGCCACATGCTCCCCTTACAACTACTAATATGACCCTTTGTAGTCTGATCCTGTAGTCATATTTTATTGCACTTTTGTCCCTAGTTTAAAAAAATAAAATGAAAAAAAAGTAAAAAACTGAGAAAAGCACAACATAACGCTGCAGTATCAAACTATTTAGAAGCCATATACGGTAGGTCTTCATAAAAGCTGTAGCCAATAGATTTTTTTCATTTCGCTTCATTATTAGGGTTCAATGCAACAAAAAAATTAAGTGGCAAAAATAAGGTCGAGTGATCACCACATAAAAGGGGTATTTACTGTCCTACTGATATGGAGTTGGACTCCACAGCCCATTGTTTTTTTCTGTGTCATTTTATCCTTACCATTCAGAACAAGCAAGATGCTCCTAACAATGCTTTTTAAAGGGCCCAGGCTGATGCCATTGTCTTTTGCAAATTCTTCAAGCTGAGAAGTAAACTGATCCACCTGTAGGAAAAGAAAAGCAAATTCACCAGTCAATAAATAAAAAAAAGTGGGTCTAGGGCAGTGGCGAAACTACAGTGGTAGCAGCCATAGCAGCTGCTATGGGACCCACAGTGTGTGTGTGTGAGCACCAGCACTTCATTCATTTGGCTCCCCCATTCTTATGATCACTGGGGATGTGCCATAGAAAAATCACTATTATTTTGGCCTATTACCCACAGCAAGTTGGAGGCATCCACCTCAACACTCAGCAAGCAGAACGGAAATGACATGCCAATTTAGGTTTTGGTTGCTGAGCGTTCAGACTGGATGTTCCTGCACACAATGCAAGTAGCACGCATCAAACTCGCTTGTGGACAATAGACCTAGGAGTTAGTAGGGTGGGGAAAATTGGGAGCAAAGGAGCCAAACTTGAGTAGAATTAACCTCTTGGAAACTACCCATAGTACATATACATCCTGAAGAGGTTATATGGGGTATTCTCATTTGTGTATTTACAATTAATTGATCTGAATTTCCCATAAATGTAAGCATGTTGTCCTTTAGAAACGAAATAGCTGTCCTTGGACACAACCATTTCAGCCACCTTAGCCAGTTTGAACACTTAATTAAAGGTTTGTACCGTAATATATATATATATATATATATATACACACATACCGTTATACCGGCGTATAAGACGACTTTTGAAGACAGAAAAATCTTCTGTCTTCTCTGGGGTCGTCTTATACGCCGGTAATCGTCTTATACGGCGGGTCCCGGTGCATGGAGAGGGCTCACGGGCTGAGCCCTCTCCATAGCCGGTAAGTCTTTGCTGCATATTGCAGCAAAGGCTTACCGGTAACACCCGCGATCGGTGCTAGCACCGATCGCGGGTGTTTGCACAGCGATGGCTGCCGGCAGCCTCCAAAAGACATCGGAGTGCATACTCACCCTCCGTTGGCCCCGATGTCCGCGCGGATCGTCTTCCGCGCAGTCTTCTTTCTTCTGCTGGGCGCCGCCATGCTTTTCCCCCGGGCGGCGCCTAGTATGATGTCAGCAGCGGCGCGTCATACTAGGCGGCGCCCGGCACGAAGTTAGTGAAGACGGGCGCCAAAGCCAGAAGAGGACCCACGCGGACATCGGGGGAGCAGCGCTGCAGGTCGGGGCCACCGGAGGGTGAGTATATAAGTTTATTATTTTCTATTAATGCTGGGCTGGCTGTATACTACTGGGGGCAGTGCTGTAATGGTAATGTTGTTGTTGTATGCCTTATGTTTATGAGCGACAGTTTTCCTGCTATATACCTGCATGTCATAAGAATTTACATTAAAAAAAGGACCCTGTTAAATTCAAATTTTTTTTTTTTTTAATTTTTACCGGTGTTTTGTATGCGTTAGAAAAGGGGTAGTCTTATACGGCGAATATATCTTAAACTCTATATTTTAAACAGGAAAGTAGGGGGGTCGTCTTATACACCAGGTCGTCTTATACGCCGGAATATACGAGAGATATATATATATATATATATATATAGATATATATATATATCTCAAACATGAGGTACCCAATTATAACAAAATACTGGGAAAACCTATTGACTCAATTGTAAGCCTAGGGTGCGAAATGCATTGGTCATAGCCTCCTGCCAGCCCCTGTGCCACCAGTAGGTCAACCCTACATCGATCTTTTATATATTTTTACACTGTACTCACCTTTGACGTCCACCACAGGTCTTCTTTTTGCTTTGGGTACTTATGTGGGTGCTGGCCTTGCACAGAAAGAAAGAAGAGGACCATGGATTGTTGGAAAGGAAGTACAGTTTTACATATATATATCTCTAGTACAAGTTGAGTTAGGTTTTTTCAGCACATTTATTGTGCTGAAAAACCTCTTATACTTGAGTATATACATTAAATTAAAGGTTAATACCTAGACGAGAATAGCCTTTTAAAGTTACTTGGAGAAAGCCATTAGATTGTACGCTCTCCATGTAGGCCAGATATGCCGCTAACTACCATGATTGGTGGCAGCAACAATTGTGGCAGTTAACCTGTTAGGTGCCATTGTCAAAGACAAGCATTTCCCCTGAACGGAAGCTTCACACGGCACTTCCATGTTTTGGCCAGTCTTACAGCAAAATGTTCTGGGAAAAAAAAAAAAAAAAAAAAAAAAAAAAAGCAAACATCTTGTCATTTTTTTTTTTAACATTTCGTACAGCTCCATACAACAAAGTATAAAAAAATTAATTTGGAATATGGTGATGCAAAGAAATTCAGGATGTTCATAGTTTGTCCAACCTGCAGCCTGAGTGTATGTACCTCATTTGCCAAGTGGATGACCAATGTGCATACATGTAAGGTTATGCTATGCACCTTGGGGAATAATAATAATCCACATGCAACATATGTCCTTAGGCAGTTAATTTAAAGAAAGTCCCTTGTTGAGAAGGACCTGGGGGTACTAGTAGATCATAAATTGAATAACAGCATGCAATGTCAACCAGCTGCATCTAAAGCTAGTAGGATCTTGTCATGTATCAAAAGTGATAAGGACTCCCAGGATAGGGATGTAATGTTACCACTGTACAAGGCATTATGCCTTTCCATTTCTGGGCTCCAGTTCATAAAAAGGATGTCCTGGAGGTGGAAAGGGTACAACTGAGAGCCACAAAAATGATAAGGGGTATTGAGGGTCTCAGTTATGAGGAAAGAGTAAACTACTACATTTATTTTGTCTTGAAAAGAGACATGATGGTCCATGCAAAAATATGGTGAAAGAAGTTCCAGGTTAAGTCAAATCACAAGACAAGGTGGCACTGTCTGTCTTGAGAAAACATGGTTTAATCACCAAGGGAGACAAAGCTACTTTACTGTAATAACTATAAATCTGTGGAATAGCCTGCCTGAGGCGCTGGTCACAGTAGGGACAGCAGAGAGCTTCAAGAAGGGGCTAGATGCCTTTTTACATCTAAATAACATGTTTATATAGAATAGTTTCCCTTAAATCTCTTCCTCATAATTCTTTCCCTTCCATGGTTGAACTTTATGGACATGCATCTTTTATCACCCATATAAACTATGTAACTATTCAGAAGCAAATGAACTAAATAAATTACCTACATAATAAAGGGTATGGGTTATGTAGAATGCAAAGCCCATTAACAAAAAAGCAGTTTCACCATTTTCTAATTCCACCACTTTCTAAATCCCTCCCCAACAGAATAAATTGGCATTACTAGTAACTGACACAGCTCTGTAAATTTAAAATAAAAACCGCTTAAGGCTTGTCGAATGTGGTGGGTAAAAAAAAATGGAAATGCAAAAACAGTATGGTTCAAGAAAAACCATCCATAAAAGTGCACAACACCTGTCCATAGTTGTGGCAGTAGCTACAAAGGAGCATGATGCAATACCAGACACAATCTGGACAAGTGTGGTTACATCTACAGATTTTCTGGAAACACCTATTATAGAGGAGTGCCAAAAACATCACTTTAAAGTTCAAACTTCAAGGCTCACAAAGAATAAAAAATGGAAGCAAAGTTCACTCTTGAAATACAGAAGTTTTATTTAGAAATGGCTTAAAGTAGAAAAACTTGACAAAGAATGAACAGAGGAGAAGGAGTCAGAAAAAAATAAAAATTATGGGACTAAATTTTGAGAAAACAGGGGGGAAAAAAAAAAAAAATTATCAAGAATTAAAGAATCCTAAAAGGCCACAAGAGAGACAGAAAGTGTAGCACTGCAAAGTGTGTAATGGCTTGCTACCAAGACAACACTGGCTCGAACCTTCCAACTTATTTTCGTTTCATGCATTACACATTACTTTTTGTTATCCAATAGAATGTAAACAGAAATAACCAAACCTTCTGTTCCCCCCCAGCCCCACCCCGGAGTGAAGAACCCAGTGATCAAGAGGATACAGCAGATACATACAACACATTGAGTTATTAAATAATATGTTGGCAAATAAAGTTAAGGAAAAAAAAAAAAAGCGATGAGGGAGTTATAGAGGGAGGCTTCTGAAAATCCCAAAATGTATTACAAAGCCTCAGTAAAAATTATCTACCCATTTTCTTCAGGATACATATATATAATTTATTTTGATACCTGCACCACCCTCAAAAGACTGCCAATGGGGTCTGCATGCAACAATGCCATCTGAAGTAGAGAGCAATAGGATGCAAGAGGTAGAGGCAGCCACATAAACCCAATCCCCTCAGCATCTAAGAGCGGTGAGGGAGGGGGAACTGTCTCACTACTTTTCCAAGCATGAAACAATTAAGAATGTACGCCCGCTTCATGACAAACGCACAACTTGCTCGGGGAGCCGGGTTCTAGTGTCGTGGGCTTTGATATGAAAGCAAGTGTAAACTTTTTAAGGCATTTTCAGCTCCTACTTACTAAATCTCATTACAACAAACACAAGACATCTGCTATGGCATTTTCTGATGCATTTCCCGTCTCTATGCTGCATATAGCAACAATCAGTTTAAAACATTCTTTTTAGCAACATATGAACCTTTTCAACCTTCTCAAAGTCCTCAAAACGTCCTTTTAAGAACGTAAAAAAAAAATACATTAATACTTTTCTGTGCTACAAAATGAGACATCTCCAAGGTTAAACCACTGTAAAATGAGTGAAACTTTGGCAAAGTACACTTTCAAAAAGTGAGGTGCTGAGCCAGCCCTCTGAGAATAAAAGGGATATTTTACAGTTAAGCACATGATTTGGGAGGGAAACAAAGAAAAAAAAAACGAATCAAAAATGACTGCATTGTAGGAGGGTGCCATTAATATTCTTCCTGGTCTTCTGGGGGTGCACCTTCATCTGGTATCACAAAGCCCTCCTGAAAGAGAAAAATTACAATGCTTAGCAATCCCTTGTGAACACGATGATGATTGATCAGCATGCAGCAGGAGCTACTTTTCTGTTATGCTGTAACAAGCCATTGGCATAGTAGATAAGGGTGAAGACACAGGGTCTAACCTAAAATTATGAAGTGTTGATAGAGCCAAACAATAAATAAAACCAAAAGCACAAAACCACACATTAGGAAGATATCAATTGGCCCAAAGTAGGGGAAAAAAAAAAATAAAGAAAAAAAAATAAAAAATCAGGCCATAAGAATCTAAAAGAGCAGATCCTTTTAGAGGGGAGCACACCAGTATGTCAGCGTGGTTGGTTTACAATCTTTAAACCTGGTGGTAACTTTCAATGACAAATAGAAAAAATTCATGGTTCAAGATCCAATCTCTAGAATCTAGTTCCCTTTGTAAGTGATATTTTTGCTTTCAAAATTGCCATTACGGCCCCTCAAACTTTTCCAGTCTCTCTCGCTGCTCATACAGCAAGGAATCCCTACCTACTGTGAAAGAGTCTTTCCGCTACATTACTTATGCCATGGTGAAATATTGAGATGTAAAAGGTTAGGAAAATCTTTGCATTGTTATTAAAGGGGTTGTCTAGAATTGTACACTGATGACTTCTCAGGATAAGCCATCAATATCAATAGAGAAAGAAAAACGGGTTGTCCAGCATCCAGGCAATGAGAGTGGCTTGTGAATTCATTTATTGAATATTCTTTAAAATCATAAAGACGTCTAAAACATAATCAAACTGACGCGTTTCGGACTAACATCAGTCCTTAGTCGTAGCCTAGTGATACGTTCAAGCACAAGGTGGGTGAACCAGAAATGTGACGTTGCATCACATGATAGATGTCACAAGCCACTCTCATTGCCTGGATGCTGGACAACCCGTTTTTCTTTCTCTGAAGTTATTGCTGGTCCCCGCTCAGCACGTCCGAGCAACGGCCTTAAAGCACAGCGGACATCTTAAAGGGGTGAGCTGAAGAATTATTTTCTCTTTTGTTACATCAATATCAATGTACATGCTCAGCCTAAGAGACCATGGAGCCAGTACCACATTGTGTTGTGCAGGGGTCAGATCTTCAGCTTTACTTCTATCACATCAATAGGTGAGAAGATGTAAAAGTGCTGGGCTACTACACATAGCAACTTGCTTCCAGCACAAATGCCTGAGGATACACCACATGGCCAAACAATACCAGATATATTATGCATTTTGTGCTGTTGATGTAGTTAAAATCTAAAACTAGACATGAGGATGGGTAGAACTCACATCTGTGGCATAAAGAATCTCTATGATTCTCTGCAGGACAGGGTCACTTTCTCCTTCATTCTCTTGACAGATGAGTTCGATATTCCTTAGCTTGCCAAAATAAAAGTCTCTTTCTTTTTCCAAGTCTTCAACAGTTATTTTCAGGACATTAATCTGAAAAAGTGAACATTTTTATAAAAGCAGCACAAAAACACATTCCCAATGACACCATGAGCTTTAGGTCTTCCCATTTTATGTACAAAGCAGCAAGAGCTAGTCATTGTTAAATACCGTTAAAACAAATGCAGATTTTCTGGAGAAGGCACAACGGCCTACACAGGAATAATGACACTATGTATTTATGGGTCTCAGCCCTCTTCAACAGCCTCCTCACACACTCCTCATAGAACATGGATAAGGAAAGATTTCCAGTCAACAGATCAGGCTTCTAACTGCTTTTGAAAAGTGAAATCTGAGCTGTGATTGATTGCTATATGCAGCAAAGACTGATGAAAATGGCTTGCCTGTTATGGCCAAAGAATCATTTTTCCATAGGCCATTAATGAGTAAATTCCCCTACCTGCTGAATCAGCTCTGCAGACTCCTCCTCGCCATTGCCAATACCAGCAGGCCTCCTGCCAACTCCCTGGGCAGGTTTGTTGGTTACTGCAGTCCTCTGGGCCTGTACGGCTCTCTGTGGAGCTGAGAGAAAAAAACAAAACATTCACAAGTCATACAAACATCCAGCTGCAGGAATATACAGTGAAAGGGTGCTGCAAAACCACCGTTACCCACAGCCTGATGTGAGAAAACCTAAAAAAAAAAAAAAAAAAAAAAAAAAGGTGCGCCCCTCTCCCCCACACAGACATGTACCAATTCTGGCCATTTTCCTTATCTCTTCTGTCTTTGTTGGCTTTACATCAGCAGAATCATCTGGAAAAGTTACAGTATTTACCAAATCACGAAACCCCCCCAAAAGGACACTGCATAACAATTCAGTACTGTCAAGGTTTACATGACAACAGGTCTTTCATTGGCTATGTCCTTATAGCTTTAACTGTGCGGTCTAGCGGGGGGCTGATCACACATACAATAAAGCAGCTGTGTGAAACCACTTCAAACAGAAAAGCACAACAGCCAATACCTGAATTTGTAGATCCTATTGGCTTCTTCGGTTTGTTCATGACTGGAGTAGGGAGAATTGGGGCAGGGGCAGACTCTTGTCCTTGTCGAGCAGCAACTGGATCATAGTCCTTTCCATCGTAGTTTGCATCAAAAAATTTCTTGAACCATTGCACAAATTCAAAGTTGTCCTGGAATTTTCCTTTCACCAATTTGTCCACTGGAATGATCTGCAAGAATTTTTTTTAAATCCTGTTCCATAAACTGGCATTGATAAAACATCACCAAAAAACAACATGAAGTGGGACAACATGAGTGCACTGCAAGTGCCAGGATTCCCCTTCTCTTACACCCCTTCCTCAAAGTTTTATTATACTGTATTTAAACAACCTGGACATGTTGGCGCTTGGTCAGGTTATACCTTATATTTAGATTGTCTTTCCAATTGCTTGGGGACCCTGCAGTCAAGGGACTGAAATCTTAGGCTTCATTCACAACATATGGCAAAAATTTGGTAAAATGACATGACAGGAAGTTCCCCCACATGTGCCTATAACATGGGGCACAGACATATTACGCTGTATGCGCACACAGTGGTACATTGCCTGGTGCCTTCTACTCTCACTGAATGCCGAGAGATGAGGGAACATCAAAGTATGGGGTGTTTTTCCTTATATGGATAGTGAAAACACTAGGGAACCTCCCCAAGCATAGACCAGAGGGATGCAGTACTGCTGCATCTGTCACCCATAGACTTCAATGGCCTCTGCCTTGTGTATGCATTGCTCTGCTGGTGTGGGCAGGATGAAAAGTCGAAACTTACTGCATCTTTCCATCCTGCTTTTTAATACAACATATACTGTGCAGATGGAATCAGACACTTAAAGGGCACCTACCACCCCAATTCTACCTATAAAGGTAGAAGGGGTGGTAGGTGGATGGATGGGATGTGAGGATAGCCCTTTTTTGGGCTAATCCTCACGTCCCGGGTGTCTTTTACAAAACTTTATTACATCTATATGCAAAATTTTGCAGGATTAAGGATTGTAAACCAAGCACACCGACATACCTGTGTGGATTTGCACTTCAAGATTCTTATGCTTTTTAAGAGATAAAGGTTTTAAAAATTATGCCAATGAGCCGGAGGAGCTCCGTTGACATCTATAGAGCCGGAGCCGCTCAGGTTCATTGGCATAATTGTTAAAACCTCTTTCATAAAAACAACGTCCTAAGAAGCTATATGAAGAGCAGATCCTGCCAGAGGGGCTGCACAACAGTATGTCAGTGTGCTTGGTTTATAATCCTTCATCCTGGTGATAGATGTCCTTAAAGTATTCTTTTGATATTTGGAATAGTAACATTTCAACAAAGTATCATTCTCAAATCAATGCTACTTCCAAGCCATACAAAGGTCACACTGCACTCACTTTGTCTACACCCATCTTCTTGAAACCGGCTTGTAGCACTTTGAAGTTCTGGATATACTCATGTTCAAGTTTGGCTTGAAATTTCACTTTCTTTAATACAACTGATCCAGGAAACAACATATCCATAAACTGACAATATACACTTCCTGTCAAGAGAAAGTTTGATCATTATTAGTCGTAAACCAACAAAAGCATCACTGAACAAACAGTTAGCATTTATTAGGCTATATACACCCAGTGTCTAAGAAGAGAAATATTAAAAAGAATTATAATTTTTTTTAAAAAAAGGGAAGTCCTTCAGAAGTTTAGACAACAAAAACTAACTTATTCAGCACCTGCTGGGTCTCAATCTGAGAAACTTTCTGCTCTTTGTATTGCAATGCATACAGCCCTTCACCTCTACCCCGAGTTTCTGCTCTAGTATCAAACCAGAAGCCTGGTAAAGTTCTTACTCTTAGCAGGAGGTAATGCTTTTCAGTTAGAAGAACAGAAAGCTCTATAAACTGAAAGAGCCACCCAACGCACCAGCAAACCTGGAACAGAACTTCATGTTTTAAAAGTGGTATGGTCATATCTGTTAACAGGTTACCTTCATCAAAATATAAACTATCTTATGGTAAAAGAAACACCTATCAAACGATCGAGTGATTGCAAAGAATTATGGCCAACGGATTTCAGAGTCTATGGTCTGGCAAGCTAGAATTTACAGTCTAGTAAGCCTATCGGAAGCCTAGAACTTGAGCTTTATGGTACAATATTAAAGATAAGAATTTCATCTTTCAAATGCATCTGTGGTTATGCAACTCTCTGAACTATAATCCTAAATGGACAGAGGAGATTCCCATGTGTAATATGTTCCAGATGCTCTTCGCTGCTCATCTGCACAAAAATTTTGTAGGCGATTCTGTATAAGTAAACAGAAGTTTTATCCCCCTACATGAGGGTGCTGGTAGTTGAGTGGGGGGAGAAAGCTGGTAACCATATTTTTTCAATAAATGAATGATACGTTCCCAACAATACATTGTCTGTTTTCATCCAATTTCAGTAGAAATGAGCGCAACAGATTTTTGTTTACTTACTGAAATAATTTTTGCCACAGAATAAAGTTGTAAGGGCCCCGTGTATTGCCTCCAATCATAACAGGTACAACTCCAAGGGCGCAGCAAGATACACTTTTTGTGCTTCTATTTAATTATCTTAAATCAACCATTTTTGTCTGTTTACAAGGCTGTTCGCGTGGAACAAATTGATCCAATTAATATCCCATGAAAAGTTATCCAGGGGAGAAGGGGTCATATTCTTGTGGGCTGTGCCAGCACTTTATGTTAATGATGGGTGCCTTTTATGTAATAGAGGTCTTAGTTTTTGAGGCTTCTCCTTACAAGGTTAACTATACAGCTAAGGAAGGTGTCAATAAAAGGTTAAGAGCATGTTACATAGAAGGGCATTAGAGGAGAGAATTACAACTCCTACATTTACAGTACAGCACTAGTTTCCTCTGGAATTAACACTGATCCCGCAGCCACAACTTTCCAAGGCAGAGATCTACCCCTCATGTGGGGACATTAAACTTTTTGATTTGACAACTTCCCCTCTAAAAAGGAACTGGCATACTAGGCACTGTACAGCCCTTTGAGCACCTTGCAGATCAAAAAAAAATAAAAAGTTAGAGGTAGAATGTTAAAGGGAAAGGGGAGTAAAATAAAACGTGGCCTTCATAGTAGAAATATCAATTGAAAAGTCTTTCACAGAACACATTTGTAGAAGTTTGCCACCTCCAAATTGGTCCATATGAGCTGCACCAGGGGTGAGGTCATGTCAACCAGTCCACCAGTTTTATTCACCCGATTCAGTATTTGCGTGCAAATAAAATATATTGCAGAGAAATAGGATTGGCATGTCCATAAATCTCATAAAGTTCCATACACAATGCAGGTTTTACTTGTTCAGCAATGAGAGCTGGCCGACTCTTACAGCTGCACCATACAGGTCTTTGCTCAGAGCTAGAATCCATGGGTTAACTGTTTAATTTTTATATACTTGTGGTAATGATTCAGTTAAAAATAAGCCACAACTGCACTTTCATATGGACATGTACAGGCAACTACACAAACCCAAACTCCATGCAAAAAAATGTTGCACAATGTACTTCATTGCAAGACCTGAGGAATGATAAATTGGCCCTATAGCAACAAAGTAGTTAACTACTGGCATTGAAGGGTCCGCTGAAGGCAGACACAATGACCATGGTTACCGAGCAACAACTTGGAAGCTAAACAGGAGAATGCTACAGAGCTACACTTAGCCTTGGAGGCAAGAAGCAATCCAACCTTCCAGTGCAGTGTTATACATTTATTATGTATTGCACATAGCCCATACATGGAATGGAGTAGCACTTTAAAGGAAACCTACCATTTAGAATGGCAGGGGTAAGCTGTAAGTACCGAGCACCAGTCTGGGTGAGCTGGTGCCGGTACTTACTTTCGTTAGTGTTATAAACCGCGTTATCGCGGTTTTAACACTTTTTAAACTTTACAGCAGGAGACGCTTCGGCGCTGCGCGCGACTGTGGTGCGCAGCATCTTCGGTATTTCCTATGTAGGCGCGCGCATGCAGCGCCGAAGCCTCTCCTGCTCTAAAGTTTAAAAAGTGTTAAAACCGCGATATATAAAACACTAACGAAAGTAAGTACCGGCACCAGCTCACCCTGAGCTGGTGCTCGGTACTTACAGCTTACCCCTGCCATTCTAAATGGTAGGTTTCCTTTAAAGCACCTATTAGTTAAAGGGATATTCTCATCTGGGAATTCAGATTCAGTTTCATTAATCTGCCATATATGAACATTTCTTCAATTAAAGGTTATTTAAAAAAAAAAAAAAAAAAGTTCCTGTGCGAAGATAATTTCTCATAAATGTAGTGATATGGTCCTTTAGAAACAAGACTGTGTCCTTGGATACGGCCACCATTGCTGGAGAGATTGCACAAGGAAACAAAAAGTTTCTGAATATTAAATGTCCAAGGTGCTACAGCCGTCCTGTGGTAATGAACGCTGTATCCAGGTGGTCAGGCAGAGCTCAATAGTGCATGTCTGGCCAGCGCTGCCAAAATGTGAGGTGGTTGTATCTGGGGAAGCTATCTCGTTTCTAAGGGACAACATGGATACATTTATAAGAACTTTTTTTTTTAATAACATCCAATTGAAGAAATGAATTTAATTAAATGTGAATGCCCAAATGGGAAAACCCCTTTAATCTAATAGTTTCCAACTGAATTTTCTGGCTCAAGGACGAATTCACGCCCCCCCTTTTCCAGAGGCCATGCCCCGATTTTGGACAAGCTGAAAAACTTCTCAAAAATGGTTTAATGCCTTAAAGGAAACCTACCACTTGAAGTGGCAGGTTTCTGAGGAAATACCGGGCACCAGCTCAGGGTGAGCTGGTGGCCCGGTATTTCCATCAGAAACCTGCCGCTACAAGTGGTAGGTTTCCTTTAAAGGAAAACTACCACCACGGGTCTACCTATTAAGAAGTAGATCCCATGGTAGGAGCATCTATTGTACGCAAGGATAGCCCTTATTAGGGCTAATCTTTTGCTCCACTATATCTTTTATCAGGGAATATGCAAATTTTCTAAAGAGGCTACTGGGGTGTGGAGTAGCCGGTGCTGAGGGTACACGGCACAGCTACTCCATGCACCAGTAGAGTCTCTGAGATCCTCCTACCAGATAGCTTTAACGCGCAGCTCTTCACCGCAAAACCGGAGTTCTGTGAATGCACAATCTCGGCCCCGAAGCCTGAGCTACTGCGCATGCACAGAACTCCCTTTTCGAGGACAAGTGTGCACAGCTCCTCGTAGCTGTGCGCTGAAGCCATCTGGTAGGAGGATCAAAGAGGCTACTGGGGCGTGGAGTAGCCGTTTCGTGTAGCCTCAGCTACAGCCACTCCAAGTCCCAGTAGCCTCTTTAGAAAATTTGCATATAGTGGAGTAAAGGATTAGCCCTAAAAAGGGCTATCCTTACATAAAATAGATGCACGTACCTCAATAAGTAGATCCGTGGTGGTAGGTTTCTATTAATAAAATGGCACAAACCATTTCAAGTGAAAAATTACTCCAGAATTCTGGTGTAGACAGGTTGATAAATCTCCCCCAATGGCTTGAGAGACTGGATTTTTTTCAGGTCACATCTCTATTATCTACATCAGTTATTATCCAAGTACATGCATGGGGACTACACACCTATTAGGTATAATGGAAAGATTTGCACCTGTTCTGTGCATTTAAAGCTTCTGACTTGGGCTTGAAGTAAAGGCCGGTTCACCAGTCTCAGGCAGCAATTTTATTTTAGTCAAACTTTTACAGGAAAGCTAAAGTTAATGCCCAAACAAAATGTCAAATTGCACATTTTGGTTCACAAACAGGAAATTGCTGGCACCCCAGTAACTGGCTAGGGGTGCACGTGGTGGTTATGGCAGAATTTGAACATGTTTCTGCTGGAACAATCCCTTCACTAAACCCAGAAGTCTGTATTCACTGCAAGCAGTAACCAGTAAGGAATATCTGTTAGGAACTTACCAGAACACAGGTGCTCAATCTTTGTCAGGTTGAGTTGTAAGGACTCATTTATCCAAGCAAGCATGTCATGACGACTTAGATTGTCACTTGTTACGGACGTGGAATAAACATTAACTGCCATTGTTCTAAAAGGAAGACAAACAAGAACAGAATGAAGTACAGCACTACCTGGCATCTGAGATCATAATGCACATCATTCCCTGCAGTCAGCCTCCTCATGACAACACCTTCAGACAGATTTTGCTGCTTGTCGAACTTGAGCTTTCAAAAGATCATAACAGTCAAGAGCCTAACCCCTAGTGATTGTCAGCAGAAATTGACCTAATAAACCATTACCAGTATAAGCTCAAGCAGCTCAATACCTTCCAGATTTTGTTTTTTTCTTCAACTTTGATATGCAATGTAAAATATTTGTAAAAAGTCAGAGTCAAGTCAAGCTTTTCCCACTTCACAATACCCCATTCACTGTAATTGACATCATGAAGCTGGAAACCAACCATTATGAATCTACCGACTAAGGTGGCAGGTTCCTGTAATGTATTCTAGTCCAATCCTTTTTTTATTTTTATGCAGCTGCGTGCACTCGTCTGAGATCCCGGAGTACTGTGCATGTGAAGTAGCCAGAGCTACTGCGCTACATTGCTGTACTCCCCCACCCACATGACTAAATACACTAATTTAAATCTCACTTGAAAATCAATTTTATGGGCGATACCACCTCTATGGATCATGAAACAAACAGTTAAGATGCTTCGCAAAAAATTGGTAACGGTTTAGAAGATAAATTTTTGCTGAAAGGTTCCCTTTAAGTGCTGAGGTGTTGACGGCTGGAAGTCCAAATATTGCAAACAGAATATGAATACCAAAATATTTCCATGTCCCCATCCAGTCTATTAATTAACAGCTTATACTCTGAGGCCATCTGCACACCAGGGGTATTTACTTAGAGGCAATACCACAAGCAACAGAAACCAGCATAAAAAGCAGAAACCCTCTTTAAAATGGCATCAAGGTGATCGTAGGCTTCCATGTCTGAGGAGCGATATTAAGGATATCTAACAAATAAATTACATGAATATCGCCATCTGAAGTGCTATAGTTGCCAGAATAAATGTGAAAAGAAAGAAGACATGTCTTGTCAATTAGGGACCCTAAACCCAACTACAGATCATAATGCCCTGTGGTTTAAGGACCCAATATATATATCGCCCCATGTAAGGGCTGTACGTGGCCAAATTTTTTATTTTAAATTTATCTTTTACGCTAACCTAGATGCGAGTACGATGACACACATCGGACTCACATCTTCAGATCCCATGCTTCACTCGCCGCATAGTGCAGGTGCCGAGGGAAGTATAACGTATCACAATAACGGGTTCCCTTTAAATGGGCATTCCAGGATTTCTTTTTCTATTGATTAACTATGCCTAGGGTATCAGGATCATGAAGTATCATGAATATCAATTTCAGATTTTTGGGGTAGTCCACTCAGCACCCCTTCCTACCAACTGTTCCTTCCTAACAGCAGTATTTAGACAAGTGTTGTGGATTCTGTACAATCGACCAGGAAAACCATGCATTGCATATATGCTCCGTGTGTGGGACCAAGCTGTATACAGGCCATGAAAAAACTGGCCTTTGAAAAAGCAAGGCTCCAAGGAGAATAGGACATCTGAGGATAATAGTGGAAAGGCAATGGGGGTCGGATGGTGAAAGGGAGCAAACAACAGGTAGAGGGAAAATGTTAGTGGGAATTTAATGGTCCAGTTACATGTGGCAGACCGTAGGTGAGGTATAGTGAAAATACAGATAAAGAGGGGGCATATATAGTGTGATATAACTGTGGATGGTGGAATATGAGCATATACATAATGGGGTAATGAAAGGTAATGGAGGAAGATATATCAGGTCACGCAGAATGTAATAAGTTCCTGGGTTAGGTACAACTCCAGTTCTTTACATTTTTATTAGGTTAAATTTGCATGCAAGTCAGAAGTCCTATGCCTTATAGTTTTAGCTGCAGACAAAGATTTATTTATTTTTTTGTCCCAGTTACAAATTTTTGAAATTTTTTGCAGTAAGACGCAGGGGGCGCTGGACGGGCACGGCTTAAGGGTAGGCCATGAGGGGTTACACAGGCCTTCCAGACCCCTTAAGTCACGCAGCGGGTAGACTGTAAGGTGAGGGGTAACGAGTAGGTGAAGATAAGAGCCATAGTGGAGGTGGTAATAACGGGCACCTACTGGGCGAGGTGGGGTGAAGAGAGCGGGGCAGAGGCAGACATGTTATAGGAGAGGGCTGTGTGACAAGGCGCTATCGCTGTGATAAGAGAAGGACGTGAGGTGAAACTCCCGCTGCTAATCACGGGACACATCGTATGGACGCCACCTACCGCTCCTACCGTCTGCCGCCTATACCTCAGCCTCTCTCCCGCCGCTGCCGTTACCTTTTTCTGTGTCGTTCAAACCGGCCTCACCCGTGCTGATGTCACACGCCTGTAGAAGAACGTGCCGTGCGAGGTGACGTCACCTTATGAATAATTTATACGTCGCACTGTTGCTAGGTGACGCTTTGTCTGGAGCTGAGCAAAACCACACCTATGCAACATGTGATTCGGGTGGGAGGAAGCGACCTCTACAGTAAAGACGTCATTTCCCGGTCTCGACCTTCGTAACCATTTTCCCGAAGAGTCACCCTTATAATACAACGGGGTTTAGTCTGCGGGGAAATGGCGGTCCTCACATGTAGCACTGAAACGACTGGAGACAGTGTTGAGGCTGATAATTAGTAGTCGGCCCCTCTCTACTGGCTACGTGTGCCGGGTTATCTATGACGGTTGACAGGCAGATTCCGGCGGACACTACCGCATTGTAGGGCAGGTGGGCGGAGCCCTGGGTACTGCAGAGTTACGCCTGCCTCCCTGTGTCATACTGCGGAGCTGTACTAACACGTGATGGCCAGAAGGGGCAGTACAAAGCCTGCTACCTCACCAGGAGCTGGCTGCACCCTGTTGTAAAAGCCGGATGTAGTACTGTTGTCGCATTGTCTATACATGTCTATGGCTAGAATCATTCCGCTGGTGTCAGTAATCTCGCATGTCCGGTATAAAGCAGGTTACAATGCAGTGGCTAAAAGTTCAGGCTACATTATGCTCTATTCACACTACAGCTACTTCCCACCGTTAAAAAAAGTGAAGGTTTAACGCATCAGTTCAAAATCCCATTGACATCAATGTAAATTATATGTCATCCGTTATGGTCCGTTTTGTAATGGATCCGTTATCCATGCGTTTTTTTTCTATCGGAGGAAAAGTACTGCAGCCTCCGTCATTTTTACTGGATGGATGACACAAAATTTACATTCATGTCAATGGGATTTCGGGCTGAGGACCTCCCCCTGTGCGCTGGTGTCGCGTTATGGATGGACGCCTAGCGGTACGTGTGACTGCAGCCTTATTAATTACCTGGGAACCCCTTGGGAACAGCGATCATAATATAATAATTATTTTCCTCTTAAACTTTAAAAAGCAGAAACAGGTGGGAAAATCGGAAAACTTTGAATTTTAAGAGGGCTAATTTCCAAAAATTCAGGGCTGCAATACAGGATATAGACTGGGATCAGATACTGTCACATGGTGATACTAATGTTAAATGGGAGAAATTCAAATCTATCCTGGGTCATTATACTTCTAAATTTATTCCAATAGGTAACAAGTATAGACGGGCTAGATTACACCCCTCGTGGCTTACAGCTACAGTTAAAAGGGAAATTAATGAGAAAAAGAGGGCATTTAAAAAATATAAATCTGACGGGTCACCAGAGGCTTTCAATACTTACAAAAAACTTACCAAAATCTGTAAAAAGGAAATCAAATCAGCCAAAATACAAAATGAAAGACAGGTAGCTAAAGATAGCAAAACAAATCCCAAGAAATTTTTTAGGTATATCAATGCAAAAAAAATGGGTCAGAACAGGTTGGACCCCTTTATTCTGAAAATGGGGCATCGGTGACTGGAGACCAAGAGAAGGCGGAGTTACTTAATAGGTTTTTTAGCTCCGTTTATACAATAGAAGAGAGAACTTCTGACTTGGGTGGTGCCAGTGCGGATCATGCACCCTGTAATATGTACCACTGTCTAAAATCTTCAGGGATTCCGTAATGTCTGGTGTGGTGCCAAGTGACTGGCGCAAGGCAAATGTGGTGCCAATATATAAAAAGGGCTCTAGAACTTCGCCAGGCAATTACAGGCCTGTAAGCTTAACTTCCATTGTGGGGAAAGTGTTGGAAGGGTTAGTAAAAGACTACATACAGGAGTATGTGACATCAAATAGAATAATAAGTGACAGCCAGCATGGGTTTACTAAGAATAGAAGTTGTCAAACTAACCTGATCTGCTTCTATGAGGAGGTGAGCAGATGCCTGGATGGAGGAGCAGCTGTGGATATTGTGTTCTTGGACTTTGCAAAGGCATTTGACACTGTTCCTCATAGATGCCTGATGGGTAAAATTAGGGCTATTGGTTTGGCAGAAATAATTTGCAATTGGATTGAAAACTGGCTGAAGGATCGTATCCAGAGAGTTGTGGTCAATGATTCCTACTCAGAATGGTCACCAGTTATGAGTGGTGTACCTCAGGGTTCTGTGCTTGGCCCACTACTATTTAATATATTTATTAATGATATAGAGGTAGGAATTAATAGCACTGTGTCTATTTTTGCAGATGACACCAAACTGTGTAGTGTAATACAGTCTATGGAGGATGTTCATAGGCTGCAGGGTGACTTGGACAAACTGAATGTTTGGTCATCCACTTGGCAAATGAGGTTTAATGTGGATAAATGTAAGGTTATGCACCTGGGGGCCAATAATCCAAAGGCAAAATATGTCCTTGGGGGAGTAAATCTGGGAGAGTCCCTTGTTGAGAAGGACCTGGGGGTACTAGTAGATCATAAATTGAATAACAGCATGCAATGTCAATCAGCTGCCTCTAAAGCTAGTAGGATCTTGTCATGTATTAAAAGTGGTATGGACTCTCGTGATAGGGATGTAATATTACCACTATACAAGGCACTGATTCGGCCACACCTGGAATATGCTGTCCAGTTCTGGGCACCGGTCCATAAAAAGGATGCCCTGGAGCTGGAGAGGGTTCACAAAAATGATAAGGGGTATGGAGGGTCTTAGTTATGAGGAAAGAAAAAAAAACTAAATTTATTTAGTCTGGAAAAGAGACGACTAAGAGGGGACATGATTAATTTATATAAATATATGAATGGTCCATACAAAAAATATGGTGGTAAGTTGTTTCAGATTAAATCAAATCAAAAGACGAGAGGGCACTGTCTCCGTCTGGAGAAAACAAGGTTTAATCACCGGAGGCGACAGGGCTTTTTTACTATGAGAACTGTCAATCTGTGGAATAGCTTGCCTCAGGCACTGGTCACAGCAGGGACAGCAGAGAGCTTCAAGAAGGGTCTAGATGCCTTTTTACACCTATATAACATTGATTGTTATGTTATATAGAATTGTTTCCCCTAAATCCCTTCCTCATCCAATCCCTACCCTTCCTTGGTTGAACTTGATGGACAAGTGTCTTTTTTCAACCGTATAAACTATGAAACTATTAATTACTTTTTCGACGGAGAGAAGGAACAGTAGTGTGAAACGAGCCTATGTGTTTTATAAGGTCTACTGGAGTGTATGTCTCCTGTACTTGGTCCATGTGTTGCCTGAACACAAATCAGCTGAACTACACAGATTCTTCATTTCATTGCATTTCAAACACAAGACGGAGGGGCTTGGCGCGATCGCATATATGGTTCCACTGAAACACATTCTATCAAGAACATGCAGCAAATGTTTACAAGCCCCTTCCTATTGCATGTGAATTGCATTCCAAAACACTATTCAAATGAAATGCAATTCAAGCGCATTGGGGAGGAGTAGCTTCAGAACGCAGATGTGTTTACATCTAAGCCCTTGCATTCATTAACATATCTAATGGGGTCCTTTAATATTCTGAACCCCATAGATCAGTGAAGGTGAAACTTTTAGAGACAAAGCACCCAAACTACAACCAAAACCCACTTATATGTCGCCATAATTAAAGTGCCAACATTACAATTTAAGCAGCTGTATCACAGGTTTCAATCATAATGGCTTCCCGAGGACAACAATATAATAGAAAGAAGATGAAGACATTTGGATTGTAACCTCCTTCCGCAGTCCCCTGAAGAGGAAGAATCAGGGGACCCAGAGCAGGAGCTCCAACAATAACGAGTCTCTGTCCACACCCTCTCATTCTTGGGCCCCTGACACGGTGCGCTCGGTCACGATTATAACAATGCACAAGGGAAGTTTAAGGCACGGAAGGCAGGAGCCCAGGAGCACCGAATGGGGTCATTTGCCTAGTGTAGAAATCAAAGTTTTGACAAAACTGCAGAT
This sequence comes from Engystomops pustulosus, assembly GCA_019512145.1. Classification (NCBI taxonomy): domain Eukaryota; kingdom Metazoa; phylum Chordata; class Amphibia; order Anura; family Leptodactylidae; genus Engystomops; species Engystomops pustulosus. Next base: position 61,832,424 of record CM033646.1, read on the forward strand.
TCATGTGCCTTATCAAGACCACCTCCAGCACCAGCTTACCTACCCCTGTGTAAAGATATGTTTAGGTCAAAATGACCATTTTGAAATAGTAGATTTCCTTTAAAATAGCGCTGAGCATGGCACGTCCTGAGTTGTTATGGACAGCAGGAGGAAGCCTTGAGTCCTCTTGTTTGTGGTCCTTTCTCCATAATGAAGTGGTGCCTGTACAAATAGGGCTGCTAACACTGCATGGTCCAAATAATCGCCAGGATTGTTTCACCATTGTGAAGTAGTCTACCTCCCTTGGTTTGAGCTTCTGGATCCATAAAGTCTACCTGGCTGAGCATTCCAATGGGGTCACTGGCAAGTGAAGTTGACATCTTGGAGTACTGAGAAGCAGGAAAAAGGGGCCTTTAGCACCAAGAAGCCTTTCTCGCAGTAATGTGTCCAATAGACTGTAGAGCACAACCTCTTCTTGGTGAAGTCTGTCATAGGTCTGTATTGTTTGGGTAGACACACTGGTCAACAGTCCATAAAAAGGATCCCCTTGAGATGGAGAGGATACAATGAAGAGCCACAAAAATGATAAGGGGTATGGAGGATCTTAGTATTGAGGAAAGATGAAAAAAAAAATACATTTTCATTTAATTCAAAGCTTTATTTCTAAATCCAAAAAAGTCATAGAAACATTTACTGTATATACTCGACTATAAGGCGACCCGAGTATAAGCCGAGGCCCCTTATTTTACCTCCAAAAACTGGGAAAACCTATTGACTCGAGTATAAGGTGAGGGTGGGAAATGCATTGGTCACAGCCTCCCCGGTATATAGCTAGCAAGTCCCCTGTAGTATATATAGCCAGCCAGCCGTCTGTAGTCTATAGCCAGCCAGCCCTCAGTAGTCTACAGCCAGCCAGCCCCCAGTAGTCTACAGCAGTGATTTTTAACCTGGTTGAGTGTGCCGCAGGGAAAGTTCCCTGAACTATGGTGCCCTTGTGTAGTGCTGGCGCCGCGCTCCCGTGTTTCTGCCCCCATACCTACAAGCCCCGCGTCGGCGATCCGCCCATCTTCTTTAGCTCCTGCACCGCGCGGCCCATGTCACGTGACTGACGCGACCTGACGTCAGGTCGCGTAAGTCACATGACCAGAGGCGCGCAGTGCAGGAGTTACAGAAGGTGGGCGGATCGCCATTAGGAGTGAAGGTACGCGGAAGAAGACATCAAGGGTAAGTATATAAGGTTATTATTTGTACAGGGAAGGCAGCTAGGGTCTTTTTTTTTATTAGTAAAGGGAGGCTGGGGCTTTTCATTAGTAAAGGGAGGCCTCTAGGGCCTTTTAATTAGTAAAGATGTACATCTCTCTATAGTCTCATATCCCCCACTCTTATACCATGTACATCTCTCTATAGTCTCATACCCCCCACTCTTATACCATGTACATCTCTCTATAGCAGTGATGGCGAACCTATGGCACGGGTGCCATAGGTGGAACTCTGAGTCCTTTCTGTGGGCACCCAGGCTGTCTCCCCAGGGCAAAGTTCACTAGAAAGGACTTGAATCTTCCTGCAGTCCCAGACACCTTGAGATGCTGCTCCCAATGCTCTTTTAAGGTGACACATCCTTGACTGATTGGAACTACAGGAAGAGTGAGAAGGTGTGAACAGGGTAGGATTATCTCGGAGGTCCCCTTGTTGGCCCCATGATTCTTCCTGTATAGAGAGACCCTGGAGAGAAGCTACAATGATGTCTGAATTTGCCCTCCTGCTTTCAGCTGTATTAGTGTCTTGATGGGGCCAAACGATTGAATGTTGTGGAAGAACAGGGAGCAAGAAGTTACTGTATAAATTGTCATGTTGGCACTTGATAGTAAATAAGTGGGTGTAGGTTGAAGTTTGGGCACCCGGTCTCTAAAAGGTTCTCCATCATTGCTCTATAGTCTCATATCCCTCACTCTCTATACCACATATTGTCCCCTATAGGCTCACAGGCCATTCTACTCTCTGTAATACATACAGATGACTATATAGTCTTAGACACCATACTCTCTATATCACTGATGCTGAACCTTTTAGATACCGAGTGCCCAAAGTACAACCAAGACCCACTTATTTATCGCAAAGTACCAACAGAGAAATGTGATGTGTGATTTATGCTCCCTGCTCTGTCACAGCTTTCATTGATACCAGCACCTGAGGACATCAATAAAGCAGAAAATAGAAGAAATTTGGATGATCATTGTAGCTTCCCTCCAGGGTCCCATAAACAGGTAGAATTGTCAAGGCCGGAGCAGGAGCTACAATGATAATCCAGGTCTGTCCACACCTTTCCACTCCTGCAGTGGTCCCAGGTAGAACTGTCACTTTATTATAGCTCTGTGCACAGCAAGTCCTGGGCTGTCTGGGACTGCAGGAAGATACCGGGAGTCCTCTCTGGTGATGGCCTAGGTGCCCACAGAAAGGGCTCCGAGTGCCACCTCTGGCACCCGTGCCACAGGTTCGCCACTACTGCTCAATATCATCCTATGGTTTATTCCATATACAGATATATTTATGATTAAGCCCTTTCTGAGGGCACCCAGGCTGTCTCCCCAGGGCAGAGTTCACCAGAAAGGACTTGAATCTTCCTGCAGTCCCAGACAACTTGAGATGCTGCTCCCAATGCTCTTTTAAGGTGACACATCCTTGACTGATTGGAACTGCAAGAAGAGTGAGAAGATGTGAACAGGGTTGGAATATCTTTGGAGGTCCCCTTGCTGGCCCCATGATTCTTCCTGTATAGAGAGACCCTGGAGAGAAGATACAATGATAGTCTTAATTTGCCCTCCTGCTTTCAGCTGTATTAGAGGCCTGAGGGGGCCAAACAATTGATGGTTGTGGAAGAAAAGGGAGCAATAAGTTACTGTATAAATTGTCATTTTGGCACTTGATGGTAAATAATTGGGTGTTGGTTGTAGTTTGGGCACCCGGTCTCTAAAAGGTCCGCCATCACTGCTCTAGGGCCTTTTAATTAGTAAAGGGGGCCTCTAGGGCCTTTTAATTAGTAAAGGGGGGCCTCTAGGGCCTTTTAATTAGTAAAGGGGGGCCTCTAGGGCCTTTTAATTAGTAAAGGGAGGCCGCTAGGGCCTTTCAATTAGTAAAGGGAGGCCGCTAGGGTCTTTTAATTAGTAAAGGGAGGCCGCTAGGGTCTTTTAATTAGTAAAGGGAGGCCACTAGGGGTTTTTTTTATTAGTAAAGGGAGGCCGCTTATGACTGTTTTAGTGTCATTTTGTGCTATTTTGGTTGGTGGTGTGCCCCAGGATTTTCTAAGTATAAAAAGTGTGCCGCGGCTTAAAAAATGTTGAAAATCACTGGTCTACAGTCAGCCAGCCGCCAGTACTCTACAGCCAGCCAGCCACCAGTAGTCTATAGCCAGCCAGCCACCAGTAGTCTATAGCCAGCCCCCAGTAGTCTACAGCCAGCCTGCCCCCTTAAAGGGCACTTGTCACCAGGACTCTATTGTCACTATTTCTGTCACCACTACCTGTTGGAATTAGAAAGAGAAGAAAGAAAAGTGATACAAGCGCCACAAGTGTGAAAGCAGTTTCTGGCTTGGTAAAAAAAAATTATGATTGGTAATCTGCTCACCTTTTCTGGTTGTACAAGCGGTACAACTCGTATAGTAGCTTAGGTATTGTAGTGGTCTCGGCAGCCGTCCTGGGTTTTTTCCGGCAATAGAATTCGTCGGAGAACAGAGTAGTAAATATATGGCAATTTTCCAGGCTATCAGCGGTGCCAATCACGCAGAATAGTTTCTTTTCATGCTGTATATAACTGAGGAAGAGCCCGGTTCGGGCTCGAAACGCGTATTATTCAGCCTATGAATAAAGATATTCATTTATGAAAAGAAACTATTCTGAGTGATTGGCGCCACTGATAGCCTGGAAAATTGCCATATATTCACTACCTGTTGGAGCAGATCACACAGATTCCATCACAGCCTTTACCTAGTCAATTCATACATTAATCATTATAAAATCATCTTTTCTCCATTACGTAAATGAGACTGGTCACATGGTCAGATGCAGTGATGTCACCCCTGTTACCACTCCCCTCTCCTCCCACTGCTCATGTCTGTGTGTAATGTATAGTAAAGCATTGCTTGTGTCTGTGCTGCTGACATGCTGCATCCTCCTAATACACATGTGTGAGACACAGACATCCTCTACACAAGTACCTGACATGTTCTGCTATAACATGGCAGCTGTTGTATCCCTCCTATACACACACACAGGCTGCAGGGGGCGCCAGCACCAGGAAGCACATGGAGGAGCCGTTACACCATTATACAGGCTGTCAGTCAAGCACTGGGGGTGTGGCTGTGCCTCCCAATCATGAATAAGCTGGACAGCTTGAATATGATAATGGCTCATTGGACATCTCACAGGTCATTTGCATACAGCTTTAGGACCTCATTGCTTAAGTTTACAGGCATGTAGAGTGACAATGAAGGGAGAGAGGCAATGCTTTCTAATGACAGTTTATGAAAATATATTTAGTTTAGGGGATTCATTTGCCTGATGGGTTCTCCCTTAAGTATACACCAGCCACTCAGCCCCCTTGAGTATACAGCCAGCCAGCCCCCTTTACTCTACAGCCAGCCCCCATAAAAATGGGGATGCTGGTCGTGGCTTCCCGAAGCTCGTCACGGGTCCCCTTCTATCTTATTTCCGCTGTAATAGTCGGGAGAGACGCGTCCGGCTGGCGCATACTATGATGTAATAAGCAGAATATTCGCCATTCCAACACCCCGGGCAACTCCTCTTCTGTCTTTATGTGTGCAGGTGCCGGCTCCAGGTACGGGACAGCTTCGTGCGCGTGGCCAGCACACAATTGTCATGTCAGCAGCGGCTGACATCACAATGAGCTGCCCGGGGCGGTTTCTTGATACGTAAAGTGAAGCCTCCTGACTTTTACCTCAGACATTCCTGTACATAAAATGGTCACAGATGAAGGGTCATGTGATCTCTAACTGGTGATTGTTTATGGACAGTTAGAGATCACATGACCCTCCATCTGCAGCCATTTTACGGACAGGAATGCATGCCCCCCTTCCAATGTCCCCTCCCCTGTTGCATGCCCTCTTTCCAATGTCCCCTCTCCTGTAGCATTCTCCACTTCCAATGTCCCCTCCCCTGTAGCATGCCCCCCTTCCAATGTCCCCCCCACTGTAGCATGCCCCCTTTCCTGTAGCTGCCCCCCTTCCCATGTCCCCTGTAGCATGCCCCCTTCCAATGTCCCCCTCCTTGCAGCTGTCCCCCTTCCAATGTCCCCTCCCTGTGGCATGCCCCCTTCCAATGTACCCTCCCCTGTATCATGCCCCCCTTCCAATGTCCCCTCCCTGCAGCTGCCCCCCTTCCCATGTCCCCTGTATCATGCCCCCTTCCAATGTCCTCTCTCCTGTATCATGTCCCCTTGCCAATTCCCCTCCCCCTGTAGAACTGCCCCCCTCACAATGTCCCCCTCTCCTGTAGCATGCATCCCTTTCCAATGTCCCCCTCTCCTAGAATGCAATTCCTTCCAATGTCCCCTGTCCCCTCCCCTGTAACCATACCATCTTCCAATGTTCCCATCCCCTGTAGCTGGCCCCCTTCCAATGTCCCCTCTCCTGTAGCCATGGCCCCCTTCCAATGTCCCCTCTCCTGTAGCATCCCCCCTTCTCTGTCCCCTGCCCTGTGGCAAGCCTTCCCCTTTCCCCCTAATGCTACAGGGAAGGGACTTGGAGGGAAAACAAATGTCCCTTTTCTTGACAGCATGCTCACCTTATCAATTCCCCCCGCAGCAGTCTTTTCTTCTTTACTTTCTCTTCTATTGTCATCTATTGCTATAGTATCTACTGTCAGCAGACGCATGCCATAATCTGACAAATGCACTGCTCTACTAACTGCAGTGCTTGCTAACATGGAATATGAAGTAAAGGAAGAGAGGACTGCTGTGGGGAAAAGGGGAAGGGGGATATTCAATTATTTTTTTACAAAGTTTTGGCAGCGGGCAAGGTGCTTTAAAGCCCGGCCTTGGGTCACGGCCGGTGGTTGGGGAACACTACTGTAGAGGGCAGATGTAATTTACATCATGGTCATTGAAACTTTTCCTCAAACTTGCCGCCATTTATGAGCACAGATAGGAATTTACTGAATGTGTTATATCACGGAAGATGAGGTCGAGAGGACAATTAAAAGAATGAAATTTGGTAAACTCCAGACCTGACAGCCTTCGGCTAGTCTTATAAAATTTTGCCTCTTTTTTTTATTTTCCTCACTATTACACGCTTATTGCAAACCATGGGCTTGAGGGTAGGTCACTAATTTTTGCCACCCTATTGTGTAAAAATGGGACGTCAGAAAGGGCCTGGTCATCAGGGGTAGAGGTTTCCTTTTTTCAGAGATATTTAGGACAACGCGTTTCGCACTCAAACGAGTGTTTCCTCGGTCTAGTGTGTGCTGGAGAGTGTCTCCTCCACTTCTCCAGCACAACAATCCTAGACCTGAGGACAGCGCGTTTTGGAGTGCGAAACGCTTGTGTCCTAAATATCTCTGAATAAAAGGAAACCTCTTACACCTGATGACCAGCGCCTTTCTGACGTCCCATTTTACACATAGGGTGGCACAATTAGTGACCTACCCTCCAGCCCATTTGCTATACCCCTTGTTACCCAACCTTGGGGCGAGGGTGGGGACGCGGCAGCGGTACTTACCACATTGCCTGACCCAGCGTTGTGCGTCTCTGCACACAACCAGCAAAGGTTGAGTGACCCAATCTCACCGCAAGAGAGCCTCTTCCTCAAGAGCACCCCCGAACTACCAAGGATAATCTCTCCCCGGCAAACCTAGGTAGCGCTGTTTCTCTCTCATTCCCTTTTCTCTGCTATGTCACAGTTATTTGCAACCATGTATCACAGGAAAAGCTTCTATTAACTTAAGCCCTAAACCCTTTCAAACCTGCTAATTAAATACTATTCTCTTTAAACCCCTTATTACCACCTTGTTTTTAGCTGAATGACCAGACACGATTTAAGAATCTGACATGTGTCACGATAATTGGTTGTAATTCCGGAACACTTTAACATATCCGGTGATTTTGAGATTGTTTTCTTGTGACACATTTTACTTCATGTTAGTTGTAACTGATAATTTTTGTGTTTATTCTGAATAAAAATGAAATTTGGGAAAAGTTCAGAACAATTCTCTTTTCAGAGCTTAATATCTTATTCTTTCAGATTAGGCTATTAAACTACCAAAAAAGCTAGATTTTAACATTTCCAGAATATCTGCTTATGATGACATGGTTTTTTTATATGTCCTCTTTCTTCTAGGTTATGAGACTTAGAACTCTTAGGTGCGTTTTTTTCTCTCATTTCATGAAAATCATCAAGTCTCCAAATAATAGTAAAACCCTATAAATTACCCCCACTATAAAAGCTGTTTCAAAAGTGTTTCAAGGGGTTTAACAAAAATGGACGTGCGATTTAGAAACTTGTGAAATTTGGGGGGGAAAATACATCATTTAGGCGAAAATTACATTTCATAATGAGCTAAATGATAAAATTTAATGCAAAGTTTTAAGGTCCAATTTCTTCTTCTGAGTGTAGCTATACCCCATACGTGGTGGTAAACGCTGTATGGGCGCACACAGCCAGGCATAGAATGAAAGGGCGCCATTCACAAGCAGAATTATATTGTCATAGTGTACAGCTATAAATTACCAATGTAGATAATTTATTTTGTGTGGTCCATAGCTATTCATGATTATTTATTAACTATTGTAGGGAACACAAACAAAATCATCAATTTTTATTTTGGATTTTTTGCACTTTTTTCCCGCTCTTTTTTTCCCCCATAAAAATATTTGTTTTATCTTTATCTCTGGGTCCTACACTACGATTACGGTGATACCTAATTATATAGCTTTTACTTTCTTATCTGCTTAATTTACAGAGAACACCATATTGGAGAATTTTTTTATTTTTTCTATCGACAACTTTTCAAAGATAATAACTTCTGTAATATTCTGTCGACCGATCTGTTGATGGCTTATTTTTGCAAAAGAGTTGTTCTTTCAGTCCATATAATATTAGGGCGTGTAACTTTTATTGATTTGCTTTTTAGAACTTTTAAAATTTGTTTGTGGGTATTTGATAACAATTTTATATTACAGAAGTTTTTCGTGTGTTTTTTTTTTTTTTACTGCCATGTCACCATGCGGGTTTATATTGATTTAGATTTTTGTAAATATTTATATGGACACGGTGATACCAAATATTGTGGTGCCGGGTTCGGGCTAACGATGACCACCCTGAAAATTCATAACGGACCCGATGTCCCAGTCTTCTCTTGACATAGTAGAAGCAGCGCGTCCAAAGAAGTACCTCAATTGGTCGCCGTAAAAATTGGGCATCATTAGGGGTTAATCAATCTGCCACTAAATTGTTTACGTTTACTTTGCATCACATTGAATAAACTTCTTCCTATATACAGACAAATTCAGAGTCCTATACTGTAATATGGAAGAAAATACTAGGAAATTAATAGCTCTTTTAATTTTGACCATTTTATTTGGTATACACATTCCTCAGAACTTTTGATAATTTATATGTTGCAACGACCCAGCCTTGTATAATCATATCAATCAGATTGGAAACAATCAAATGGTTGTTTTACCAAACTTCTTTATCTTTTTCATTCCCAGTGAAGACTTTATCTAGGGGCCAGGGCCATGGATTGCTAGAAATATTACGTACATAAATATCGAGGTATTGTCAGTACCTTGTTTCTTAAATATTATGGGCTACCAGGATTCTCAGCTATTGACTGCGCATGTTAAATCTTACCAACTGTTGTGTTTGCTGTTGTGATGGCCCCTATTTGTTGTTTATTTAATGCGAGCTTCTTCTCAGTCAATACTTTTCTCCCTACATCAGCAATACTTACACCTATGCTTACAGTTGTGGTGGGCTGTGCAATTCAAAGAGTAACAGTCATTTAAAAAAAACTTTTATATGTTTGTAGGGCAGGTTTAATTTATAGCCCTTCTGCAATTGGAATTAGTTACCCAAATCATGCTCCTTTCCCTCTTTCTTTAGCAGCCTTCCCCTGCTATCAGCATCTGTCATTGATCCTCAGATGGCGAATGCTATGCACATTCTGTCCTCATTGTGATGAACATAGAGTGAGAATGTACATGTGAGACACGCTCCCTCTCCCCCCACAGAACTGCTCCACTCAATCCTGTGCTGTCCAGATTCCTATCTAATATAATAATAAAACAACTAACTCTTTTTTTTTTTTTTTTTTTTTTTTTTTAAATGTTTTTTATGTTCTTGAATTCATTTACAATATTGAGTGGCAGAAGAACAAAAAGTTGTGTAACATCTTTACAGGAGTTACTTCAATTTGATCAACAAACAAGCGTTACATATACATCCTTCATCTATACTCTAACATTGTTCCTTCTAATCCTATACCCTCCCACTCTCCCCCCCCCCCCCCCCCCCCGTTGGTGAACATTTTTTTACCTATTCAAGATATATATAGCTGGAATAGCGGAAACCATCCCGCATTTTGGCGTTCTATGACACAGTTCCTATACTCCTTTTAAAGATATAACGTATCTAGTGGTTCTTCTTCTAACTCATGGTATAGTGTTGTCTAGTAGCTCTTCATTTTCACTTTATGGTGAGGGGGATTACTTGTGACAGCCATACTTTCTTATTAGTTTTGTTTTTCCATTCCTGATTCCACCTTCTTTTCTATCTAATGGGTCTGCGTCGTAGCAAGATGTCCATTCTGTTTTCCCAAATTTGCCATTTGGGGGTTTTTATTTTCCAGTTAAATAGAATCACTTTTTCTTGTCCATGAGTAAACCTTTCAACACATAATTACAATTCACCCCACTCTTTGAGCCTGTTACACCAATTTTAGAACCCAAGATACCAACCTCCACACTGTGCCACATTGTCACTAAATACCCTGTCAATCTGTCTAGGACCTGTTCCCAATATAAATGTAGTTTCGGGCATCGCCACAACTGTGTATTAAATCTGCATCCACAGATTCACCTAGGGCACCTTTTCATCCTATTCTTCCGAAGCAATTCAAATCGTTTCGGGGTTAGTGAGGCTTATGTATAATAAATACTGGGTAATAAGTGGGAGACTGTTTTAGTAATTTTTTTTTTGTCATTTTAGTGAGTTATCTACCCATACTTCTAGGGACAAAATCGGGTACTACTTTTTCTATCCTTGTTGCAATCTCCATCCTGGCTTGAGGTAAATTTGGTTTTTTCAGCATTATTGTACACTCTCGACAATTAGCCCTTTTTTTTTACTCCAAATCAAAGACAAACTAAGTGGGTGTTTTTCTACAGCAAATTTTCACTCTTTTCAAACTCTTTTGTAATCACATTTAAGTGACGTAATAATACCAGCTCTCTGACTAGATTAAATTCCCTCAGACATCCTATCTTCAAAAGATCTAGGTTCCCATATATCAATAATCTGGACAAAAAAACGTACTCCCTTCCTAACCAAACCTTAATAATCAACGTGTTTAAACTATTTCTGTGACCCACAGTGGTGAATCCCTCTAAAATCCCTTATAGTGAGTTTTTTTTGTTTTTTCTTCCCAAACCCACTCCATTAAATTCAAATTAGGTGTTAGTGCCGCTTTCACTTTTTTTTGGAAAAATTCCTGACTCCAAAAGTTGACCATGATATTGTAACCATTCAATAAACTTAAATTCCCTTATTTAACATATGCCTCATTATGAAGCCACATGATCCATCAAATTTTGGCCATTGTGCTGCATGTGAAATAGAAAGAAAATCCGGGAGGCCTAATCCCCCCCTTCGCTATTGTGCATTATAATTTATTTAAATTTTAAAAACGAGGTGTCTTCCCAGTCTCATAAAAAACTCCCTTACAGTCACGAGTTCAACGTTTTTCTAATTTCGTTGGTATAATTATCAGGTGCTATTTTGAAACTTGAAGAGAATGCTGAGGCATACAATCATGTTGGAACAGTACCACTCTAGCTGCCATAGATAAGTTCATTTCCTCCACACTATTTTTTGTCTTATACGTGAATTAGGGGTTTATATTTAGGTTGACATAATCCCTCAAGTGTTACTACCATTTATCCCAGGTAACCTCATTTTCTCTACCCCAGAGATGATCTTACGGAAGTAACCTTGCCCGCTTGTACCCAGCGGAGACATGATGACTTCTCAATTAATACATATGCCAGAGAATCTACCATGGTTTTTTAGGGTCAAAGATTCTTTAATCTGTCCTCAGTGTCCCAGTGTATATTCAGCCATATCGTCTGCTGATAACTGTAAGTCTAGATTCCCTCTCGTCACTCCCACTGGAATCCCACCAATTTATCAGATGCTCTAATATTGCCACAGCCAAGGGCTCTAAAGCTTACTGCGATAGAGCGAAGACGGAAAAAGAGGACACCCTGCCTTGTACCTTCTATTATAATGCCAAGCTGCTGATGCTGGCTTTCTCCGTTGACACTAACTATCTGCGCTGAAGCTCCCTTTTATAAAACACCTACACTCTCTTATCTCTCCCTGTACAACCCTCAGCTAGCCCTAACCTGTGCATAAACAAATCCACCAGAAGCTGCAGCTCTCGCTCACTATAATCCCTCCCTCCCCCCATTTCCACTTACGGAAATGGTCAAGGAGAAAGAGAGCGAGCAGTGAGATGTTCTCGGCTCTCCGAAGGTCATCAATCTGCCCCCGTGGTGTGTCCTCAGTGAATATATAAGATGAATAAATAGAAGGTGCGAGACTGGAAGATTGGATAGACAGATTGAAGGGGTTGGACATACAGGCAGTTCCCCGGATTACATACAAGATAGAGCTGTAAGTTTGTTCTTAATTGAATTGTATAAGTCGACTGTATCATTTTATCATTATGTGTGAGAGGCGGAGACTCACATTACACCAGCCCCCGATGTGTGAGAGGCGGAGACTCACATTACACCAGCCCCCAAAGAAAACAGTAAAACTACTACTTCCATATTGTTGTTCCTGGGTTACGCTGAATGTAGTTTCTACATAAAAAATGTGATTCTTCCCAACCTCAGTGTCATTGAATTTTCCCCAAAATTAGCTAAATATAAAGATCAAATTTATTGTTAAAAAAATCGCACAGGACTATTTCCACCACTTCATTATTCTGGTGTAAACATAGAACTGCTCCTAGTGCAGCACCGTGCAAAGCCACATTCATGATTAAAAAGCATAGTCACTCCAGCCCCCTGCTGGTCTTTGTGCTGGGACTTTTTATGGATTTTGCGACATTTTGAAAACAAAAATCCCAGACAGCAAGTAGGACACAAGAACATTTATTAAAGGAAACCTATCACTTGTAGTGGCAGGTTTCTGATGGAAATACCGGGCACCAGCTCAGGGTGAGCTGGTGCCGGAGCTTATTTTTGTTAGTGTTTTAAACCGCGATACCGCGGTTTAAAACATCCAATGTCCCCTCCCTGCAGCTGCCCCCCTTCCCATGTCCCCTGTATCATGCCCCCTTCCAATGTCCTCTCTCCTGTATCATGTCCCCTTCCAATGTCCCCTCCCCTGTAGCATGCCCCCCTCACAATGTCCCCTCTCCTGTAGCATGCATCCCTTCCAATGTCCCCTCTCCTGTAGAATGCATTCCTTCCAATGTCCCCTCCCCTGTACCATACCATCTTCCAATGTTCCCTCCCCTGTAGCATGGCCCCCTTCCAATGTCCCCTCTCCTGTAGCATGGCCCCCTTCCAATGTCCCCTCTCCTGTAGCATGCCCCCCTTCTAATGTCCCCTGCCCTGTGGCAAGCCTTCCCCTTTCCCCCTAAATGCTACAGGGAAGGGGACATTGGAGGGGAAACAAATGTCCCCTTTTCTACAGCATGCTCACCTTATCAATTCCCCCGCAGCAGTCTTTTCTTCTTTACTTCTCTTCTATTGTCATCTATTCTATAGTATCTACTGTCAGCAGACGCAATGCCATAATCATGACAAAATGCACTGCTCTACTGCCAGTGCTTGCTAACATGGATATGAAGTAAAGGAAGAGAGGACTGCTGTGGGGAAAAGGGGAAGGGGAGTATTCAATTATTTTTTTTACAAAGTTTGGCAGCGGGCAAGGTGCTTAAAGGCCCGGCCTTGGGTCACGGCCGGTGGTTGGGGAACACTACTGTAGAGGGCAGATGTAAAAGTTACATCATGGTCAATTGAAACTTTTCTCAAACCTTGCCCGCCATTTATGAGACAGATAGGAATTTACTGAATGTGTTAATCACGGAAGATGAGGTCGAGAGGACAATTAAAAGAATGAAATTTGGTAAAGCTCCAGACCCTGACAGCCTTCCGGCTAAGTCTTATAAAATTTTGGCTCTTTTTTTTAATTCCTCATATTACAGCTTATTGCAAACCATTGGGCTGAGGGTAGGTCATTAATTGTGCCACTCTATTGGTAAAAATGGGACGTCAGAAAGGGCTGGTCACACGGGTAAGAGGGTTCCTTTGATTAGAGATATTTAGGACACAACGCGTTTCGCACTCCAAAACGAGTGCTTCCTCAGGTATAGCTGTGTGCTGGAGGAACGTGTCTCCTCCACTTCTCCAGCACAACAATCCTAGACTGAGGAAGCAGACTCGTTTTGAGTGCGCAACGAGTTGTTCCTAAATATCTTCCGAATTAAAAGGAACCTCTTACCCTGATGACCAGCGCCTTTCTGTACGTCCCATTTGTACACGATAGGGTGGCACAATTAGTGACTAACACCTCCAGCCCATTTGCTATCGCCCTTGTTACCACAACCTTGGGCGAGGGTGGGGACCGGCGCGGTTACTTACCACATATGCCTGACCCAGCGTTGTGCCGTCTCTGACACAACCAGAAAGGTTGAGTGACCCAATCTCACCCAATGAGCAGCCTCTTCCTCAAGAGCACCCGAACTACCAAGGATAACTCTTCCGCACCTAAGGTAGCGCTGTTTCTCTCTGTTCCTTTTTCTCTGCATGTCCACAGTTATTGCAACCATGTATCACAGGAAAAGCTTCTATTACATTAATCCCTAAACCCTTTCAACCTGCTAATTATAATACTATTTCTTTAACCCCTTATTACCAACCCTTGTTTTTAGCTTAATGACCAGACACGATTTTAAGAATCTGACATGTGTCACGATAATTGGTTGTAATTCCGGAACACTTTAACATATCCAGGTGATTTTGAGATTGTTTTCTTGTGACACATTTTACTTCATGTTAGTTGTAAACTGATAAATTTTGTGTTTCATTCTGAATAAAAATGAAAATTTGGGAAAAGTTCAGAACAATTCTTCCTTTTCAGAGCTTAATATCTTATGCTTTCAAGATTAGCTAGTTAAACTACCAAAAAAGCTAGATTTTTAACATTTCCAGAATATCTGCTTTATGATGACATGGTTTTTTATATGTCCTCTTGTCTTTCTAGGTTATGAGACTTAGAACTTTAGGTGCGTTTTTTTCTCATTTTCATGAAAATCATCAAGTCTCCAAATAATAGTAAAACCCTATAAATTACCCCACTATAAAAGCTTGTTTCAAAAGTGTTTCAAGGGGTTAAAACAAAATGGAAGTGCGATTTAGAAACTTGTGAATTTGGGGGGGAAAATACATTCATTTAGGCGAAAAATTACACTTTCATAATGAGCTAAATGATAAAATTTAATGCAAAGTTTAAGGTCCAATTTCTTCTGAGTGTAGCTATACCCCATACGTGGTGGTAAACCGCTGTATGGGCGCACAGCCAGGCATAGAATGAAAGGAGCGCCATTCACAGCAGAATTATATTGTCATAGTGTACAGGCTATAAAATGACACAATGTATAGATAATTTATTTTGGTGGTCCATAGCTTATTCATGATATTTTATTAACTATTTGTAGGGAACACAAACAAAATCATCAATTTTTATTTTGGATTTTTTGCACTTTTTTTCCCCGCTCTTTTTTTCCCCCATAAAAATATTTTTTTATCTTTATTCTCTGGGTCACTACGATTACGGTGATACCTAATTTATATAGCTTTTCTTATCTTTGCTTAATTTTACAGAGAAAAACCAATATTGGAGAATTTTTTATTTTTTACTATCGACAACTTTTCAAAGATATAACTTCTGTATATATTCTGTCGACAGATCTGGTTGAGGGCTTATTTTTTGCAAAAAGAGTTGTTCTTTCAGTCATATAATATTAGGGCGTGTAACTTTTATTGATTGCTTTTTAGAACTTTTAAAATTGTTTGTGAGGGTATTTGATAACAATTTTATATTACAGGAAGTTTTTCGTGTGTTTTTTTTTTTTTTAATGCCATTCACCATGCGGGTTTAATATTGATTTAGATTTATTGTAAATATTTATATGGACACGGTGATACCAAATATTGTGTTGGTGCCGGGTCTGGGCTACGATGACACACCCTGAAATTGGCACTAACAGGACCCGATGTCCCACAGTCTTCTTCTGACATAGTAGAAAGGCAGCGCGTCAGAAGAAGTACCCTAAATGGTCGCCGTAAAAATATGGCAGTCATTAAGGGGTTAATCAATCTGGCCACTAAATTGTTTACGTGTTTACTTGCATCACGATTGAATAAACTTCTTCCTATATAACAGGACAAATTCAGAAGTCCTATACTGTAATATGGAAGAAAATACTAGGAAATTAATAGCTTTTAATTTTGACCATTTTTATTTAGGTATACACATTCCTCAGAACTTTTGATAATTTATATGGTTGCAACGACCCAGCCTTGTATAAATCAATTCAATCAGATTTGAAAACAATCAAAATGGTTGTTTTTACCAAACTTCTTTATCTTTTTCATTCCCAGTGAAGACTTTATCTAGGGGGCCAGGTGGCCATGGATTGCTAGAAATATTACGTACATAAATATCGGAGGGATATGTCAGTACCTTGTTTCTTGAAATATTATTGGGCTACCAGGATTCCTCAGCTATTGACTGCGCATGTTAAATCTTACCAACTGTTGTGGGTTGCTGTTGTGATGGCGCCCTATTTGTTGGCTTATTTAATGCGAGCTTCTTCTCCAGTCAATACTTTTCTCCCTAAATCAGCAATACTTACACCTATGCTTTACAGTTGTGGTGGGCTGTGCAATTCAAAGAGTAACAGTCATTTAAAAAAAAACTTTTATATGTTGTAGGGCAGGTAATTTATAGCCCTTCTGCAATTGGATTAGTTACCCAAATCATGCTCCTTTCCCTCTTCTTTTTAGCAGCCTTCCCCCTGCTATCAGCATCTGTCATTGATCCATCAGATGGCGAATGCTATGCACATTCTGTCCTCATTGTGTTGATCCATCAGATGGCGAATGCTATGCACATTCTGTCCTCATTGTGGTGAACATAGAGTGAGAATGTACATGTGAGACACGCTCCCTCTCCACAGACTGCTCCACTCAATCCTGTGCTGTCAGGATTCCTATCTAATATAATAATAAAACACCTCAGACGTTCTGGAGGCACAATATGACTGGGCACAGGGTCTTCTCCAACCACATCCGAAGCACGGGAGAGAGCATCTGCCTTAACGTTCTTCTCCGCAGGACGGAAATGGATTAAGAAATCAAATCGGGAGAAGAAAAGAGACCAACGGGCTTGACGAGGATTCAGTCGCTGAGCGGTCTGGAGGTACAGGAGGTTCTTGTGGTCGGTATAAATGTGAACCGAGTGACGAGCCCCCTCCAGGAGATAGCGCCACTCCTCCAAAGCCAGCTTTATGGCCAACAATTCCCGATCTCCAATGGAATAATTCGTCTCAGCAGGAGAGAATGTCTTCGAGAAGAACCCGCAGGTGAAGGTACGACACTTGGGCCCCTTCTGGGTAGGAACTGCACCAGCACCGACGGATGAAGCATCAACCTCCAACTGAAAAGGTATCTGGTCTTGTAAGTACTGGCGCAGAGGCAAAGGCAGATTTTAACTTAGTAAAGGCTTCCTCAGCAGCTGGAGACCATTGTCTAGGATTGGCATTTTTCTTAGTCAATGCCACAATAGGAGCCACAAGTGAAGAGAAGTGTGGAATAAACTGTCCATAGTAATTGGCGAAGCCCAGAAATCTCTGAACAGCACGCAGTCCCACTGGGCGAGGCCACTGAAGTACGGCTGCCAATTTAGAAGGATCCATCTGGAGTCCCTGGCCAGAAATGACGTATCCCAAAAACGGAAGACTGCTCTGGTGGAATTGACACTTCTCGAGTTTGGCGTATAAATGATTAGTCCTTAAGCGTCTGAGAACCTGCCGGACGTGGTTTTGGTGAGAGGGAAGATCTGAAGAATACACCAAAATGTCGTCCAAGTAGACTATAACACAGGAGTAGAGCAGGTCTCTAAAAATATCATTAACAAACTCCTGGAATACAGCTGGAGCATTGCAGAGACCAAAGGGCATTACCAAATACTCAAAATGCCCGTCACGAGTATTGAAAGCTGTCTTCCACTCATCGCCCTCCCGAATTCGGATGAGCTTATATGCTCCTCGCAGATCCAGCTTGGTAAACACTTTGGCACCTCGTAGACGGTCAAAGAGTTCGGTGATGAGAGGCAAAGGATAGCGGTTCTTCACCGTAACCTTGTTGAGACCGCGATAGTCTATGCAGGGTCGGAGGGAACCATCCTTTTTAGAGACAAAGAAAAATCCAGCTCCAGCGGGGGAGGAAGACTTGCGGGTGAACCCCATGGCTTCAGTCTCGGGCACGGATAACGGATAAACCCGACCTTGTGGAGGAGACGTACCCGGCAGCAAATCAATGGGACAGTCATAGGGGCGATGAGGAGGCAGAACCTCTGCTTGCTTCTCAGAGAAAACGTCGGCGAAGTCTCGGTAGCAAACCGGAAGGTCCTTCAGAGACTTGGCAACTACGGAAGTTAGCATGAGAGGCACAGGGTGAAGAGCATCCAAGCAACGAGAATGGCAGTCAGGACCCCAATGTAGAACCTCCCCCGTCCTCCAATCAAGGACTGGTGAATGGAACTGCAACCACGGAAGACCTAGCAGGAGGGGCGAGGTTGAGCGTGGCAGAACCAGGAAGGACAGAGTCTCCTTATGCAGAGCACCAACTTGCATGATTATCGGCTCCGTGCGGTACCGTACTGGGTCCGAGAGAATTTGTCCACTGACCGAAGAAATAACAAGTGGTTTATCTAGAAGAATCACTGGAATGTGGTACTGGGAAACCAATGCAGCATTCATGAAGTTCCCAGCGGAGCCGGAGTCCAGGAAGGCAGATACTTGGGTTTGATTGCCGGAACCAACGCTGAGCAGCACCGGAATCAACAGGCGTGGAGAAGCACTGTTCACACCTAGGGACGCTTCTCCCAATAACCCTAGGTGCTGGCGTTTCCCGGGCGTTGGGGTCAGATAGGACAGGATGCAAGGAAATGCTCAGGACTACCGCAATAGAGGAAAAGGTTTCCTTGGCGTCACTACCTGGGACCGGAGTGTAAGTGGTACCCGGTTTTCACCAGAGCCCACCGCAGAGCGGGTTAGACAAGCTGCGGCGTGGTACCACCAGGTCGTTCCTCAGGCGTGACTTGTCTGCAGTGACGGCCAAGGTTGAGGTACAAGAACGGCAATCAATCTCGTGGTCAAAGTCCAGGCACAGGGTCAGGGCAGGCGGCAGAGATGCAAAGTCAGAATCCAAACCGGGGTCAGCAACAGGAGGTCCAAGCAGAAGGGTACGGGAACACAGAACTACGACAGCAATACGGAGGGACACTGGTACACGGGAACACGGAGGTAGTCAGGCAACACAGGAACACGGAGGGAGTCAGGCACGCAGGAGACACAGGAACGCAGGAGACACTGGAACGCAAGAGACACTGGAACGCAGGCAAATCGCAACAGAGCTTTCTCTAAGGCTGAGAGGCACAAAGATGTGGCAAGAGTGTGAGGAAGGTGCAGGGTTTTTAAAGGGGAAGTGATCAGCCCTTTAAATTTCCTGAGGATACCGCGCGCGCCCTAGGAGGCGGGGACGCGCGCGGCCGGAACCTGGCAGCGATTCCGGAGCGGGGAGAGGTGAGTCGCGCCGGCACCGCGCCTGCGAGGCTCGGGGGGCACGGGTGAGCCCGTGACCCGCGATATGGGTCGTGGGACCACCCGTGACAGTTCTTAGTAAAGCGTAACACAAAATCAATGATATTATGATCACTATTATACAGGTTCCCCCCAATCTGTAGTTTTGATACCCCATCAGGTCTGTTGGTAAGGATAAGGTCCAGCAGTGCCCCCTCTCTTGTTGGCTCCAGGACTATTTGCGACAGGTAATTGTCTTTTGTTGTGGACAAGAACCTGCTGCCTTTGAAGGACCTGCATGTTTCTGCCCCCCAGTCAATATCTGGGTAATTGAAGTCCCCCATGATAAGTACTTTACTATGCTTTGAAGCCGCATCCATTTCACTTATCAGTATTTCCTCTGCTGCCTCCAATATATTTGGAGCCTTATAACAAACCCCTAGTAATATTTTATTATTCTTTTTCCCTCCCCTTATCTCCACCCATAGGGACTCCACATTTGCATTTGTGTTACTGATGTCATCTTGCAAGACAGGCTTGAGGCAAGAATTCACATATAAACATACCCCTCCCCCATTTTTATTTCTACGATCCTTTCTAAAAAGACTATAACCATCTATAGTAACCGCCCAGTCATAGCTACTGTCCAGCCAGGTCTCGCTGATACCCACTATATCATATTTCTGCTCCAACATCAAGAGTTCCAGTTCCTCCATTTTGTTTGTGAGGCTTTTGGCATTTGTGTACATGCACTTTATATGGTTTTCCCTGTCCGTATTCCTTTTGTTCTTATTCCCCAATCTCATTCCAGCCCCCCTTCCTCCCCCATGGACTATGACTCTTCCCAGCTCTCTATCTACACTGTCTATTTGCCCTGCACAAGTGTAGTTGCCCTCCCCCTAGGTCTCTAGTTTAAACACTCCTCCAACCTTCTAGCCATTTTTTCCCCCAAAACAGCTGCACCCTCCCCATTGAGGTGCAGCCCATCCCTACTGTAGAGCCTGTAGCCGACAGAAAAGTCAGCCCAGTTCTCCATGAACCCCAAGCCCTCCTTCCTACACCAACTTTTGAGCCACTTATTTACCTCCCTGATCTCCCGCTGCCTTTCTGGTGTGGCACGTGGTACAGGTAGTATTTAGGAGAAAACTACCTTTGAGGTCCTTGCCCTGAGCTTATGGCCTAAATCCCTGAAATCATCTCTTACTTTGTCATTAGTGCCAATGTGGACCATGTCACTAATGTGGACCATAGTCATAGCACCCAAATAAATTCATAACTTATATTTCCCAAATGTCTGCCTTATGTGGGCATGGTTTTTTAAGATTCCACATATTTTACTAGAATGTTATGAGGCTCAGAATTTGGGTGCCATTTTTAAAATTTTGGGGAAAATCCCCAAAACTAATATTTAGATGGACCTGCTCAACTTTTAATTGACACTTTGAGGCCTAAATAATAGCTAGACTCGAAAAACCACTTTTAAGAAGTTTGTTTACACTTTAGGTGTTTTATAGGGGTTAAAACAAAATGGAGATGTGGCCTACAAATTGTAATATTTTTTGACAATACACTCATTTTTGGTGGAAAATGAAACATTTGCAATGGATTAAATGAAAAAAGTCTCCACAAAGTGTGATACCCAATTTCTCCCGAGTACGCTACTACCTTATATGTGGTGGTAACCTGCTGTATGGGCGCACGGCCGGGCATAGAAGGGAAGGAGGCGCCATGTAGATCAGATTTACATTGTACAGGCTATAATTTTTTTTGTTTTTTTATTGTGGACCTATAGGGGCTTATTTTTTTACCAATTGAGATGCACTTTTCTGGTACATAATTTTGGGGCATCTATAGCTAATTGTGAGATTTTATTAACTCTTTGTTGGGGGAGGAAATGAACATCATAAATTTTTAGGAACATTTTTTTGTGGTTTTTTTTGGCCGTTTACCATACCATAAAAATAGTATATTATTTTTATTCTATGGGTCTCCACAATTACGAAAAGACTTAATCTATATAGGTTTTACATTTCTTCCCATTTTTACTGACTAAAAAGTAATTTGGCGAAAATGTTAATTGTAGCATCACCGACTTTCATATGCATAACTTTTTTGTTTTTCGGCTTACAAATCTGGTCAAGGGCTTATTTTTTGCTGAGTGATCTTATTTTAGAGTGCGTAACTTTTTAAAATCACTTTTTAGAGCCATTTTTAAAGGGTATTAATTAAAAATAATCTTTTTTTTGGAGAATTTTTGAGGTTGTTTTTTACGGGGTTCCAATAACAATTCTGTTTTGTTATGCCTCACGGACATAGTGATACCAAATATGTGGGGGTTTTGTGTATTTTATTCAATTTTACTGAATAAAAACTAATTTGGGGAAAATTTTGTTCATTTTAGCATCACCATCTATTCATATGCAGAACTTTTTTATTTTTCGGCTGACAAATCTGGTTAGGGGCTTATTTTTTGCGAGAAGAGTTGTTCTTTTTAGTGGTCACATTTTAGAGTGCGTAACTTTTTTAAATCACTTTTTAGAGCATTTTTTTAATTAAAAATTAATTAGGTATTAATTAAAAATTATCTTTTTTCAGAACGTTTTTTACGCTTTTTTCACCGGCGTTTACCGGGCAGGTCCAGTAACTATTCTGTTTTATTATACAGATTGTTACGGACGCGGCAATACCAAATATGTGGCAGTTGTTGTGCGTTTGTGTTTTTATACTTAATTAAGTGTTTTTATGGGAAAGTGACATTTTAGAGCAGTGGTGGCGAACCTATGGCACGGGTGCCAGAGGCGGCACTCCAAGCTTTTTCTGTGGGTACCAGGGCCATTGCCCCAGCAATCTTCCTGCAGTTCCAAACAACTTAAAAGATGCTGCTTTCAGCAATATTTTAAATGATACGTACTTGGCTACTTGGGACTGCAGGAAGAGGGGAATGTGTAAACAGGGCCAAATTATCTTTGGAGGACCTCCTGCTGGATTCTCTGTGTATAGAAGGACACTGGAAAGAAGCTGCAATTATGCAAATTTTCCATTTTTTTTCTACTATGTTGGTGTCCTCAGAAGTTACTACTTTATTTTTGGTTGACACCTCGCGATAAATGAGGGGGCTCTGGGGTTGCAGTTTGGGCACTCGGTCCCTAAAAGGTTCGCCATCACTGTTTTAGAGGCTTATATTTTTATGTATTTATTTTTTATTTATCCTAATATGTTAACTTTAGTGTTTTTAACTTTTTTTTACTTACACATACTTGAACATGAACCAGCGATGCTCTGATCGCTGGTCCAAGTCCAATGCACTGCTCTACAATACTTTTTCATTGTAGAGCAGTGCATGCTCAGAGAGTTTACAGTCAGACTCGGAAGAGGATCGTATCCCCTGGTAAGCAGCACGGGGGATCTGATTATCTTCCAAAAACAGATCATTTTCTAACCATGGCTAGTATATGGTAATGCTACTAAAATTCTATTTACATTTCTGCGCAGCTGAACTGTTTCTGATAGAAAGCAGCCATGTTTTTCAACCTTTGGACAACCCCTTTAAATATGGAGGGTACAGTGAGGGGGCAGAGCTACATATAAGCCATGGGCAGAGCTGAGAACGTTGTCTCTCTGAGTGGAGGCTGGAGAGCACACAGCCCTGACCTCTGTGCCTGGAGCAGCGACTTATTTTATGTACTAGTGGTGAGTTAGAGAAACTCTGTTTAGTTAGCACCCTGACGGGTAGGATTTTGTTTGTTTAATGCCTGAATGTAAAGGCTGTTTTATTTTGCTGCTGCAATAAACGCAGGCGAGACCTGTTTTGGACTGTACCTTGGTGTCACTGTCTTGAACTGCATCACAGCACCCCGCTACCTAATTATATAAATATAATATATATATAATCAATATATATATTGTGAGACACTGAAGGGGTAACTGTGGATGGGCGGTATGTTTCCCCTGTTTTGCTATTATGCAAGGCCTTAGTGCTGAGGTTGTGTTGTCCAGCACCTTGGACACAGGTGATGGGACAGCCTAATCAGTTTTGCATTAAAGCCACTGAGCAGAGCTGGAAGTGTTCTCTCTCTAGAAGGAGGCTGGAAAGCACGCAGCCTTGACTCTGTGCCTGGAGCAGCCAAGTGTTTGTTAGTGGTGAGTCAGAGAACCATTGTTTAGTTAGCACCCTGACGGGTAGGATAGGATATTATTTTGTTTTATGCCTGAATGTAAGGCTGCTTTATTTCCTGCTGAAATAAACACAGGCTAGACCTGTTTTGGACTAAACTTTGGTGTCACTGTCGTGAACTGCATCACAGCACCCCGCTACCACGGTCTCTACTGGGCCAAAACCCCCACATATGGTGGAGGATGCGGGCAGTTCAAAAAGACATACACCTGAAAGGCTTGATACATCCTGCAACATTGCATGGCCTGGGTGAAAACAGCAGGCAAATTGCAGGATACAGCCAAGATGGAGGACTTTATTAAATACCTGCAAGAGGAGGCCAGAGCTAATCGGCAGCAGCAGCAAGCCATGCTCCAGTAGCAGGGGAGAGGTCCCGCCAGCAGCAAGCCATGTTCCAGCTGCAGGAGGAGAGGTCCCGCCAGCAGCAGGAAGAGTCCCGAGCCATGTTCCAGCTGATGATGGAGAAGCTTTCTGGCATTATGGCAGCACCGCAAGCGACGACTACTGAAGGGTACCCCATTCATGTCTAGGGTAATGAAGGAGATGTGTAAGTTACTGCAGGTAAAACAGCTCCGCACCTCTGTGTATCATCCTCAGACAGATGGCCTGGTCGAGAGGTTTAATAAGACCTTGAAGGGGATGCTAAAGAGGGTGGTCAGCAAGGATGGGAAGGACTGGGATTGTTTGTTGCCTTATTTGATGTTTGCCATACGTGAAGTTCCCCAGTCCTCCACGGGTTTCTCACCCTTTGAGCTGTTATATGGCCGTTCCCCACGTGGGCTTTTGGATGTAGCCAAGGAGACCTGGGAACAGGAGAGGACCCCCCACCGTAGTGTGATAGAACACGTCTCCCTTATGCAGGACCGCATAGCGGCGGTAATGCCCCTTGTAAAGGAGCACATGACAAGGGCACAAGAGGCCCAGTCTAGGGTATACAATAGGTCAGCCAGACTCAGGACCTTTAAGCCAGGCGACAGAGTGCTAGTTCTGGTGCCCACCGTTGAGAGCAAGTTCTTGGCAAAATGGCAAGGACCATATGAGGTCATGGAGAAAATGGGGGAGGTAACCTACAAGGTATCTCAGCCGGGGAGGAGGAAACCCGAACAGATATACCACGTGAACCTCCTAAAGCCATGGAGGGAAAGAGAGTCCCTGATGGCCATGGGAGTAGAAAAAGAGTCTGTTCCCAAGAAGGTGACACCGGAGGTAGGTGTACCCGATGCCAAGGTGCCTGAAGTACGGATCTCGGAGTCCCTCTCCAGGGCCCAGATTCAGGAAGCGAAGGAGTTTGTGCTCCGAAATGTGGATGTGTTCTCTAAGTTACCGGGACGTACTTCAGTCATCAAGCATGACATCATAACCGAACCCCACATCCGGGTACACCAAAAACCCTACCGGGTCCCTGAAGCGCGCCGGCTTGCCATATCCGAAGAAGTCAGGCAGATGTTAGACCTGGGGGTTATCGAGGAGTCTAAAAGTGACTGGTCGAGTCCTATTGTGTTGATTCCCAAACCTGATGGTTCCCTACGGTTCTGCAATGATTTTAGGAAGTTGAACGAGGTGTCCAAATTTGATTCTTATCCCATGCCCAGGGTTGACGAGTTGATAGAACGACTTGGACAGGCTAGGTTCTTCTCCACCCTTGACCTGACGAAAGGGTATTGGCAGGTACCCCTTACTGACAGGGCCAAAGAGAAGACCGCTTTTGTTACTCCTGATGGGCTTTTTCAGTACGTGGTACTTCCCTTTGGGCTACATGGGGCTCCCGCCACATTCCAGAGGTTAATGGATCTCGTGCTAAAACCTCACCGGAGATATGCCTTGGCCTACCTGGATGACATCATAGTTTATAGTACCGATTGGGAGAGTCACCTGGCCAAGGTGCAAGCAGTGGTTGACTCCCTGAGGGCAGCAGGGTTGACAGGGTTGAACCCCCAAAAATGTGCACTGGGTCTAGAAGAGGCCCGTTACCTGGGGTACCGTATTGGGCGAGGTGTCATCAAACCCCAAGTAAATAAAGTAGAGGCGATCCAGCAGTGGCCACGACCTATGAGCAAGAAGCAAGTGAGGGCTTTCCTAGGCATAGTGGGCTATTATCGCCGATTTATCCCCGATTTTGCTACCATAGCGGCACCCCTGACTGACCTGACCAAGGGTAGCAGGGCGGTGATGGTAAAGTGGAGTGAAGAGGCTGAGGGGGCGTTTCAGCGACTTAAGACGGTTTTGTGCGAGGGACCGGTACTGATCACCCCTAACTTCACCAAGACCTTTATTGTACAGACTGACGCTTCTGACGTGGGCTTAGGGGCTGTACTGTCCCAAGTAGTGGAGGATGAGGAACATCCCGTGACCTTCCTGAGCCGCAAGCTCACACTCCCCGAGAAGAACTATAGTATAGTTGAGAGGGAGTGCTTGGCGATTAAATGGGCTCTGGAATCCCTGAGGTATTACTTGATAGGGCGACAGTTTACACTAGTGACCGATCACTCTCCCCTCACCTGGATGAGTCAGGCCAAAGAGAGGAACGCCAGGGTCACAAGGTGGTTCCTAATGTTGCAGAATTTCAAATTCACGGTGGAACATCGAGCAGGAAAGCTGCATGGGAATGCCGATGCCCTGTCTCGTACCCACTGTCTGATGGCCAAAAGTGTTCGCCCCCACAGGGTCAAACAGAGGGGGAGGGTATGTGAGACACTGAAGGGGTTAACTGTGGATGGGCGGTATGTTTCCCCTAGGTTTTGCTATTATGCAAGGCCTTAGTGCTGAGGTTGTGTTGTCCAGCACCTTGGACACAGGTGATGGGAGCAGCCTAATCAGTTTTGCATAAAGCCACTGAGCAGAGCTGGAAGTGTTCTCTCTCTAGAAGGAGGCTGGAAAGCACGCAGCCTTGACCTCTGTGCCTGGAGCAGCCAAGTGTTTTGTTAGTGGTGAGTCAGAGAACCATTGTTTAGTTAGCACCCTGACGGGTAGGATATTATTTTGTTTTTATGCCTGAATGTGAAGGCTGCTTTATTTTTCCTGCTGAAATAAACACAGGCTAGACCTGTTTTGGACTAAACTTTGGTGTCACTGTCGTGAACTGCATCACAGCACCCCGCTACCACGGTCTCTACTGGGCCAAAACCCCCACAATATATATTGTGTTATACCGCAATATAAAGTATTAAGTATTCTTGAAGTGTCAATATTTTGAAAACTAAAAAACTTAATAATAATAATAATAATCTTTATTTATTTGTGAAATGTATATGTATTTAGCCTTCTGCACTCTGAAACTGCAAAATAAATTGTGTCCAATTGCCTTCAGAAGTGATAAAATTAGTTAATAGAGTACATCTATATGGAATCTATTCTCAGTTTTATATACAGCTATTTTGTGAGGACCACAGAAGATTGTTAGAGAACATTAATGCACAAACAGCATTGTGAAACCAAGGGAACATTCCAGATAACTCAGTTATAAATTGTATTACAGGGTTCAGGGTCTGCGCGGAGTTTAGCATGTTTTGGTGCGTGCAGAGGTGATGACATTATTTGGCTGCAGTGGAGCCCTGTGATTATTTGTGCTGCAGTAGGAACCTTTTGACTATTTGGGCTACAGTGGGGCCCCTTTGACTATTTGTGTTATAGTGGAGCCCCTGTAACTAATTGGGCTAATGTGATGGCAGTGTTACTATATTAATAGGCTACGGTGGTGGCCTCTGTAACTATTTTAGCTTTTGAGGGGATACTGTTACTATATTGACCACCGTGGTTGCACCATTGTTATATTGGTTACTGTGGAGGTAGAGTTTATTTATTGGCCTCTCTGGCTGCCCATGTGACTATATTTACTACTATGGGTGTACTATTACTATATGGCCTACTGTGGGGGTCTCTCTGACTATATTGGCAATTGGGATGAGTACTGTTACCATATTGACTACTGTTGAGGCAGCATTATGTTATTGACTATGGTGAGGCAAGATTATATTGGCTACAGTATGGGGCATTTTTACTAAATTGGTGGAAGAAACTGACATGGCAGTCATAGAAGAAGATGAAAGTTAAAGGGGTATTCCCATCTGGGCATTTACATTTAATTAAATTTATTTGCCATATGTAAACATTTCTTCAATTGGATGTTAAATAAAAAAAATGTTCCTGTGTGAAGATAATTTCTCATAAATGTAGTTATTCTGTCCCTTAGAAACGAGATAGCTTCCTCGGATACGACCACGTCACACTCTGGCAGCGGTGGCCAGACTTGTGCTATAGAGTCCTGCCAAACCACCAGGATTCAGCGGTCATTACCACTGGACGGCTGTGCGACATGTAGTAACTCCAGGACATTTTATATACAATAACCTTTTGTTTCTTTGTGCACTCAATCTATCAGACGTGGCCGTATCCGAGGAAGCCATCTCGTTTCTGAGGGACAACATGGTTACATTTATGAGAAATTATCTTCACACAGGAACATTTTTTTTAATAACATCCAATTGAAGAAATGTTTATATAATGGCAGATTAATGAAACTGAATGTAAGTGCCCAGATGAGAATACCCCTTTAACTTCCAAAGAAGTAATCTGTAAATCACCATATTTTGTATTTTTCATGACCTTCTAGTTCTGCATCTCCTTTTGTAATTCAATTTACATCTATGGCTACAGCTGCAGTACACAGCCATACATGAAGATCCATGAAAACTTATGCACTATCACGAAAAAGTTAAGATGAATCAGTAGCACCACTTAATATCTCTGAGTATCCCATGACTTATTGTCAACCAGGTGTTACTACAACATCCCTACTGGGGGGCAGACAGTATGGGGACAGCAGTTTACAAGGAATGGAGTGGCTGGTTTAATGGTGGCTGGGCTGCAGGTGTCACTGTAGCCTCATACCCACCAGTCAGGGCCAGCAGGGTAAAAAAAAAGTTCTTTATTTTCTAATTAATGTACACTATGCACCCCATCATGACAGAAAAAAACTGAAAAGTAGATATTTTTGCTAATTTAATAAACAAGAAAATCTGAAATGTCACATAGTATAATTATTTGCTGTGACACTCATTTTTAACTCACATGCTGTCAATTTCCTTCTGATCATCATTGAGATGGTTTTACTCCTTCATTGGAGTCCAGCTGTGTTTAATTAAACTAATTGGACTTGATTAGGAAAGTCATACACCTCACAGAAGGTCTTATGTGTCAGAGGACATGAGAATCATAAGGTCTAAAGAACTGCCCAAGGAGCACAGAGACAAAATTGTGGAAATCACATGAAGAGGTATAAAAAAAACGGGTTAGTATAAGATGCGCTGCCCGAAATGAGGTTGGCGTGACATGAATTGCTTTTGTTGAAAATTTATTTGAGTGAATATTGGACTACGCCTTCTGGGGGTGCTCCACCCCCTTCATCAGGACCGTAAATATTACTAAACAAAATATTAAAATATGATATATACAGTAAACATATACATTAATGTCTTTTCGTAGAAACATACTGATAAAATTACATTGGTGCATGCATGAAGCAAAGAGTAATAATAACATAGCTGCTCATTTGACTGTTTCTTTCATTGATTGTCTCTCACGTCTTGTTCAGTGACTCTCTCACCATCTCTTTTAATTATCTTCTCTGTTTCTGATCTTTTCTGTCTCTGACATTCTCTTTCAATGACTATCTCTGACTTTTTCTTTCATTGATTGTCTGACCATCTCCTTCAGTTACAGTCTCTGACCGTCTCCTTCAGTGACTGCCTCTGACCGTCTCTGACCTGCTCTGTCTCTGATCTTCACTGTCTCTGACTGTCTCTTTCAGTGACTGTCTCTGACCGTCTCTTTCATTGACTGTCCCTGACCGTCTCTTTCAGTGACTGTCTCTGACCATTTCTTTCGGTGACTGTCTCTTACATTTCTTTCATTGACTGTCTCTGACCATCTCTTTCAGTGACTGTCTTTGACCATTTCTTAAATTGAGTGTCTCTGACCCTCTTCTTCAGTGACTGTTTCTGACCGTCTTCTTCAGTGACTGTCTCTGACCGCCTCTTTCAATGATGGTCTCTGATGGTCTCTTTGAGTGACTGTCTCTGACTGGCTCTTCCAGTGACCATCTCTGACTGGCTCTTTCAGTGACTCCCACCGTCTCTTTCAGTGACGGTCTCTCAACATCTCTTTCAGTGACGGTCTCTCAACATCTCTTTCAGTGACTGTCTCTGACCTTCTCTTTCAGTGACTGTCTCTGACCTTCTCTTTCAGTGACAATCTCTGACCGTTTCTTTTATTGATGGTCTTTTACCATCTCCTTCCGTGACTGTCTCTGACTGTCTCCTTCAGTGACTGTCTCTGAGTGGCACTTTTTTATTGAATGTCTCTGACCATCTCTTTCAGTGACCTCACACATATGCCGTCTACTCATTGCCTGTAGTAACCAAAGCTCACAGCTCATATAAATGACCTCTGTCAGAATAGCAAACAATCACGGCTCAGCTTCTAACAGACAATGGCTCCTGTATATGGTGGTTAATAAGTGGTTTTTGGACAGCGCAGCTCAAAACCTAGTCTATGACATTCCCTGAGTCACAGAGAGCGGCTGTGCAAAATTCGGTGATTTATAATGTGACAGTGCAGATTCCTTTAGCAGACAAACATACATACATACATACACACACATACACTCAGCTTTTTATATTACATGGACACTGCTCAACCTGGATGCTGGGTGTACTTCTCAGTATCTGTTCCTACACTGTATTGTATAGTACCACTTATCTGGTATTTAAGCTATATTTCTCAGCATCCATAGTGCCATGTTTTCTTTTTATGAGGCTGGTACGTTCCTATTATCTTAAAATTAGAGGGAACTTGGTCCTTGCAGCACTGACATTTCCATACCTACTGCTGGTGCAGGTGGCACCTTTAAGTTTCTTTTTTTAAAATTAGTTTTTATTGGCAGTAAGAATACAGATAAAGAGCAGGAGCGCAGTACTTATAACATTGAGTACATACAGTCTAACATAAACTGTAATAAATGACAAAATATACCAGTATGTAACCTTTAGTGTACTTCTTCGTGTGTACGCCCCAGCTCCCTCCCCACTCTCACCATTTTTATGTAATTTTAGAAAACAATAACAAAAGCCACTAGGGAGACCTTAATTAAGTGCCCATAAGGAACTCCCCAAAGAAACAATGGGAGGGAAACAATAGGGAATAATAGGATGTGGGGAGTAAGGGAAGGGGATAGGGCTAGAGGGGTAGTCTAGTAGGCGAGTAAGAGGATAGAAGGAGGCATCTAGGCCGGGTGGCAGGAGGACAACCAAAGCAGTCCAGAAAGGGGGACCACCCCGGATCCTTATAAGAGTTGTCTGTACTCAGCCGATTGCTGAAAGAGGATCCATAGTTGCCAGGTTTTGCTGCATGGGCATGGGTGCCGTGCAACGATGACGTAAGGTCTTCCATACGCATGATGTCATTTACTTTGTTAACCCACATGGTCATTGTTGGAGGATTGGTTTGCTTCTATAGTGCTGGAATGCAAGAACGGGCAACCATTATTAGGAAGTGCAATACTGATTTCTAGTATGTTTGCGCTGAAACATCACAATGATGGAGAAGTAGGAGAGGAGGGTCTAGTCTCACAGAGTCTCCACAGATCAAGGAGATGTAGTGCTGCAAGTTTTGCCAAAATGGGGCAAGGACCCGACAAGACCAGAACACATGGAAGAAGGATCCTTCCTCCTCTCCACATCTCCAGCATGTGGGGGGCACCAGCAGGAAGATCGTGTGCAATTGAGTAGGTACCCTATACCACCTAGCCATGAGTTTATACCCCGCTTCCTGGTATCTCGAGCTGATTGAGGTGCAATGGCAAAGCTCGAAGATGCGCTCCTTCTGTTCAGGTGTAAGTGTGACATGTAAGTCTGTTTCCCATTGCCTTAAAAACTGAGGGCTAGGGTCATCCGGTATGGCTAGAAGACATGAATAGGAGGAGGAGAGCGTATGTCTTACAGTCCCAGTGCTGGAACAAAGGCTTTCGAATGAGGTTTGATTTTTAGAAAATTGAGAGCAAGGAGGAAGAGAAATTAAATAATGTCGTAATTGCTGAGCCCTCCATGCCCCCAGTGGGCATGGGTCTGTGATTTCCGTGAGCTGCTGAGTCGTTAACCAAGCTGAGTCTCTGCTGACGTGCTTAGCCCTAAACTTGCCCGCCCTTCTCCATTGGTTAAACACGGGGTCGTCACAACCCGGGCTAAAGTCAGGGTGGCCCAACACTGGTGTCAGTGGGGAGTGTTTGGGCAGTAGTCTTTCCCTGACGATCTCTAACTGGCAATGCGAGAAAGTTGGGCCAACCATAGGGTGTGATTTTAGAGCTGCGTTCCTTTCTACAGACAGCCAAGGTAACACCTGTAGTGGGATTGTCGTGTAGGACTGCTCCAGCTGAACCCAAGGTTTCAGGTCTGCATTACAACACCAATCAAGGACTCTGGCCAAATGAGCGGCCGTACGATAACTCTTGAAGTCCGGTAACCCAATCCCCCCTGCTATCTTTGGGCGATATAAAGTGGTACGCTGAATCCTGACGGGCTTACCCGCCCAAATGAATTTATGTTGAATGGCATTCAGGGAATGAAAGTAGGCCTTTGGTAATTTGATGGGTAGTGCTTGAAATAAATAAAGAAGACACGGAAGTATGTTCATTTTAAGTATGGCCCATCTGCCAAACCATGAAAAAATGCCTTTGGTCCACCTGGAGCAGTCCTCTTGTATTCTCTTAAGAATGGGTAAAAAAATTAAGTGTGTATTGACAATTGAGTCCCCAAATGCTTTGTGAAGCCCACTTAAAGCTAAAGGACCCTCGCAGTGTCTCAACCAGGGCCTCTGGAAGAGAGACTTTGAGGGCCTCAGATTTGGACCAGTTAATGCGGAAATTAGACAATTGGGCAAATACCTGTATTTCCTTCATTAGATTAGGGAGGGAAACCTGTGGGTTAGTGAGGAAGAAAAGCAGATAGTCGGCGTAGGCCGCTATTTTATATTTAATTCCCTGGGTCTCTAATCCAGAAATATCTTTATTAGCTCTTATGTGTCGGAGGAAAGGTTCCAAAGAGAGGACAAAGAGTAAAGGGGATAACGGGCATCCCTGTCTGGTGCCATTTCGTATCTCAAAGCTGTCAGAAAGAGTGCCATTCCTGCGGATGGAGGCTGAGGGGCTGGAGTAAAGCGACATGATCCAACGGTACATTTTGGTTCGGATACCGAACGCTCGGAGGACCTCGGACATGTAAGACCAGTTTACTCTATCAAAGGCCTTTTCTGCATCCGTAGATAGGAGCATTAGTGGGATTTGTTCCATTTGAGCCTTGTATATCAAGTTAATGGTTTTTGTGGTATTATCCCTCGCTTCCCTTCCCAAGAGGAAGCCAGCCTGATCCGAGTGAATGGAGCTCAGGAGTAGGGGAGCGAGTCTCATTGCTATAACTTTCACAAACAGTTTGAGATCCTGGTTCGGTAATTTGAACATTGGGTAGCGTCTTTTCCTGGTTTAGGTATGACAGCTATGGTTGCACTTAACGGGTCCCTAGGTAGGGAGGCTCCCGAAGCTAACTCATTGAAAGCCTTTGTCCAGTGTGGTTCAAGGAGGCCCGAAAACTTCTTATAATACAGGAAAGAGAAGCCGTCAGGCCCTGGGGCTTTGCCCGATTGAGTCTCTTTAAGGGCCAGTTGGAACTCTAAATCTGTAATGGGGGCTTCTTGGGCTTCTGCCTCCTCCTCAGAAAGAGATGGTAGAGAAGAGTCAGATAGGTAAGTCTGGATTCTATCTCGTAATCATTTCGAGCTGAAGCTGTGTGGGGTTGGTCAAGATTGTATAGGGATTGATAATAGTCTCGGAAGGTTGCCGCAATATCCGAGTTTAAATGTTTAGGGAGTCCCAATGGTGTCATGATTTTTGGCATGTAAGCACGCGATCGTTGAATATGTAATGCTCAGGCTAGGGATCTGCCACATTTGTCGCTGTACTCATAGAAGTGCCGACAACACTTCGCCAGGACTCCCTTTGCTTTACCGACTAACAGTGTTTTAAGAGAGTCACGTGCCTCAAACAAGGAAGTTCGAAGATCGTCGGTAGGCGTACGCTTGTGTGACGTCTCTAGTTCCCTAATTTTGTCTAACAGGGTAGTTATCTCTTTAGCCCTCTCCCGTTTTCGCCGGGCACCGTGTGTAATGAGTAAGCTGCGGATGTTATGTTTATGGCCTTCCCAAGCAATACAAGGTTCAACCCCCTCTTCTGTGGGGCACCTTTAAGTTTCAACAAGGTTTTATTGTTTGAAAAACCATAGGAAAATGCCTTCCAATAGGTCAAGAGATGGCACCTTTTATTTTAAGGTCAGTTCCTGTAAGATCTTGACCATTAGTAAATCTTTGAATAAGCTGCATGCTATTTCATGCCAGGTATGTCTGACACTTCTAATAATATTTAGGAGACTTATAGGAGACTTCATGAGAAAAAACTATAAGATGAGGCTGCTTTTTAGCTACCAACTTTATGATGCTTATTCCATGACCTCCACTGTGTTTTGTTTTCTGGATTTCTCTGCTTCTCGCTGCCACTTATCTGCCGCGCAGTCTCTGAGTTGATGTACTGAGTCGGCACAAAAAAAGATTATATTTTTATTAAAGAGATGAACACTCAAAGGATTTGTGTCTTCATACAAATATGGATCAAACAAGCTGCTGATAGCAACGCAAAACCTCCCCATCTCCCGACAGCAGATGTTTTGGAATAGTCACTTTTAAAAAATGTTTTCCTAACATTATGATGTTTTTGAGCACCTCCAACAGAATAAGCTTCATTATTTATTATTGAGGGTCATTGTTTACACCAATTTATTATAGAGGGCACCTGATGCACTAATTCATTATAGGGGGCACTGGATGAACTAATTAATTATAGGGGGCACTGGATGCACTTATTTATTATAGGGAGCACTGTATACACTTATTCATTACAGGGGGCTCCGTTTTGCACTAATTAATTATAGGGAGCACTGGATGCACTAAATTATTATAGGGGATACTGTATGCAACAAATAATTTTAGGCGGCTCTGTATGCAATAATTCATTATATAAGGTATTGTAGATATGTCAATTAATAAGCACATATAAATAAATGAATGGGGAAGTGTAACATTTGTGCCTGTTCAAACTGCCATCCTCTGTCTGTGGAGTATAACCAAATTTAGTTTAATTCTCTCCTTACTTAGGGTGCTGTTGGAGAGATCGGCAGTTTAACTGAGTGCAGGGTAACTGCTGAGAGACAGGGAAGAAAAGAAGGATGCCATTATGAATGATGTAGACTTAGCTGAATCTTGTTGTGTATTCAGAGGCATAGAACATATTCTATGTATCCGGAACACAGAGGATTGGGTGTGAGTGAAGGTCAAAGATGCTCTTTCTATAGACCAGTGGATGGCAGAGTTTGATGCTGAATTTATAGAAGACCTTTTACAATTACAAGACGGGAAACTTCAAGCAGTATTCTTCTGCTATATGCTGCATTCCACTCTCACACAGAGCAATGAATCTCCTAACCTCTTGACATATGTGGACCTAGAGTTATTTAGCCATCGGAAAGCTGGAGGAGTGCAAGTTCAGCTTCCACGGCCAGGAGCTCATCACTTGATAATTATCTAGTGGAATTTGACATTATCATCTATGTCCCTCTTCTATCCCCACTAGTCTGAACACTAGTTTCCTAGCAGTCTTAATTGATCTCAACCACACCTGTCTGTCTCCTGTGGAGTTTGCTCTGGTTTGCAAATGGTTGATCCACTGTGATAGAGACAATCTCCCTCCACGCACATTTCTGCCCTGTCTAGAAGTCAGTGAACTGATCCAATAATCTTCTGGACCGGAACATTTAAAAAAAAAAGTTTGTTGGGTAATTCTTCCCTGCTTCTTATAGTCTTATTCTGAGCTATCTGGCATTCATATCGACTTCGGGAATCTGGTAGCTTTGACGCTTAGCCTGTTTTCCGACTATCCGTTTGCCTACTGATTTTGTACTACATTTGTATTTCTGGTTCATACCTTTTCAACTCCTT
Source organism: Engystomops pustulosus (assembly GCA_019512145.1). Taxonomy (NCBI): domain Eukaryota; kingdom Metazoa; phylum Chordata; class Amphibia; order Anura; family Leptodactylidae; genus Engystomops; species Engystomops pustulosus. The sequence goes on from CM033646.1 coordinate 61,867,776, forward strand.
TTTGGTGTTTGTTTAGCCCTATCTTTGTTTCTCGGTGTTTGCACTTTGGCACAGGGAGGGAAGATCAACCAGTTGTCGCCTACCACTTAAGCCAGGCTGCGCAATTATGCAGGGACAGCTGTGAAAGGGCTTCAATATTAGAGCTCACTGTCCTTGTCTGTCCTACCTGTCCATCCAGGCCGCAGAAGCAGAAGCATTACAAGGGTCTTGAATATTCTATACATTCATTTAAGGACAACATGTACGTGTGAATTAGGGGTGTTCATTATATGTAAAATCATTTGATAACCATTTGGGTATATGTGCACGTAGGGACCCTGTTGCTGTATGAATCTTGGTTCTGATGCAGTATTTCTGTGAGGAGCTGGTTCTAGTGCTGTATTTCTGCTTGAAGCCTGGTCTTGGGGTTGTGTTTCTACACAGAGCCAGTCCTGGTGCTGTATTGCTGGACAGAGCCCAGTATACATAGTAGTATAGGAAATCTGTATGCTGTTGGTTAAGAACATATTTTCTTGCCATCCTTTCGACCTTCCTAAAGTGCACATTTGTAGTATGGATTTGGGTATGCTTGGGCAGCTTACAACATCAGTCAATCCCTTAAATTGTATCTATATTAGCTGTCATCCTGCTTTTCCAGAATTGGAAAAAAATACTATTACTATTAATGTCAGAAATGTGAACTTGTACCTTGCATTGTTTGTGTAGTTTCTGCTTAATTTAAAAAAGTTTAGATTTTGGGAAATATACTCCTTGGCAATTTGCTTTATTGCTTCTGACAACTCTAGTAGCTTCAGTTTATAGAAGGTTGGCATGTAGGCATAAATGTCTATAGATTTGTTAAGGGCATAGTCTGTCTCCTCGCCATTGTGGCTTAAGTCTTCATTTCTTATTCTAGCAAGAAAGAAGTTGTCTTTTTCTAGCGTGTAAATAAAGAGGGTTGGGCAACTTGTGAACGGCAGGAATGCTGTGCCAGAGAGATAGACGCGTCAGTGGTTATCCGTGTAATGTGAGCTGTCACTTCTGAGTGATACTGTCACAGAGGATTATGTGTCAGGAGACAAGTGACAGTGACTGCAAATCACTGCAAACATTTCTCATCATGCTGCAGATATTGTCAGAAACAAAACAAAGACAGCAACTTCCAGGACCCAGGATTGATGTGAATAGAAACATACTGCTATTCTTGTAGACATTGGGCAATAATATAGATGGTATAATTATGTTCACAGGGAGTAATATTATAGTAGTTATATTTATGTATACAGTAGGCAGTATTATAGTAGTATAATATTTGTACGATCCTGCCACTGGATGTCATAAAGGGTTGGCTCCCAGGTCTGTCATGCTAGATTGTAATGACCTACTACACCCTGCTGGAGGGAACAGGGTACTCACTATATACTGCAATACAGTAGTATCAAAGTATATTATAAAACCAGACCATAAAAGTCCAATCACCCTCTTGCCCTAAAATACAAAAAAAAATATCAAAGTTTATTACTTATTTTATTTTTTTACAAATAAAAATTCAACTTGTACCCCTTACACAACTCCATAATCATGTATGATAAAGTTACAGTTGTCAGAATATGTTAATACAAAGCTTTTTTTAAAATAAGTTATCATTTTTTAAAGTTATCAAATCATTAGAAAATGTATTTAAATTTTTCAGCTCAATGATTGCACTGACCCAAAGAATAAAGAAGAGGCGATGTATCATATCGACTGCAAAGTGAAAACCATGAAAAGCTTTTAGAAAAACTGCATTGACTTAAAACATTATTCATAGAACAATCTTAATAATAAGAAAATAAGAAAAACAACTACAGTGGACTTTAGTAATCACTGCTGATAAAGGCAGTGCGTTTGTAACACAAGATACTACTACATACAGGGGTGTAACTACAGTGGCAGCACCCATAGCAGCCACTATGGGGCCACCAGTGTCAATAGGCCCCATCATCTAACCTTCACACTAAAGAGTAGAGGTTGTGCATCATTATATACATATAATGCTGCACAATGTACAGCATAACATGTATATAACATATATGTGATGTATAAATGCTGTATCTGTGATGTATGTATGGTGTCTGTACATACTGTATGTGTGTATATATGCTGTATGTTTGTAATGGCACTATATGTGTATGCATATGCTCTATATGTGTGTGCATATGCTCTATATGTGTGTGCATGAGTGTATAAAAGTGTGATTGTAACTTGCATGTGTGAGTATACAAATATGTATATTTTTTAAGTGGGAAGATGGCGGGGGGCATGCAGAAGGCTGCTATGAAGCCCTACCTCTCCTGGCTACCCCGCTACTTACATAAATCAATGAATGTCAATCCAATGAGATAATAATTGATATCCAATAATCATATTTGTCCAAACAACCCAATATTTTAGTATTAAAAGAATGATGTGATAACAAAAGAGTTAAACAAAAGTGAATCCTAAATACATTGAAGTTTGACGTTATAATAGAGACCCAAATGAGAATAAGCAATATTCAATTGCTTCCCTAAATTTAAAGAATACTAATCCACCCAGAAGACTCATAATTTCTAGGATTGCATCTCCAATTTTAAATCTGTCCCAATATACTGTAGATTAATTACATACACCGTGTGTACACATATTATAGACAAAGACTCATATCATAAAATAGCCCAAAATCTAAAATTGAATAAATTTCATAAACATTAGCATTAGATGAGATAGATCATTATAAACCTTTATCAGATTTAACATCAATGAATGACTGAGTTTAATATTGGAAAATTCCTTAACATGTTATAGTACAGAGAAGAACTACTGGTTCTTCAAAAGTTCTCTTCTCTGTCAGATTAATAATTGTGTCTGATGCTGGATGATTAATCTGGTGAAGTATAAACTGGCAAGTTGTACTTTGCACCTCCTATTAGTTAGATCAGATTTCTGTTTCCATTGCTTTGACCCTAATTGTGGCTTTTAATAAGTGGTCTTCAAATACCAGTAAGACTTTGAAATGCCCAGCCACAATCTTAAATCTGTATAGCAGAGGCATTTTAGTATGTGTCACAATAGCCCACATTTATTAAAGTGTTTGCCCCTGTCTGACTTTGCCCTGAAAAGAATGTGCACACTGTTTGCCAGTTTTGTGTTGTGGCTACACTGTGTTCGAAAAAATGTGCACCTGAACGAGCATGTTAGTGTTTAGTCTGAGTTTGTGCCACATTTATTACTGACGTGTGCCACAATTCTGTGTGCGTCACAATTCTGCAACATGAACAAATTGCACCAAAAAAAAAAAAGGTGCACACTTTGAGAGCAGTGCAGGGTGCAACAGATTTAAGAGGACTGTCTGCCAGTTTTGATTAATCTGCAGTACCCTGCACACTCCGCAGGTAAACTGTAAATAGTACAGACTACACTAGTTTTTATAAATGTGGGCCAATGGGGGTTATTTATCATTGGTTTTGTCAGGATTTTTTTTGGCTTAAAATTCTAAAACTTTAAAAATTTTATTGATGTTTTAGGGACTATTCACTCCTAAAAAATCTCACAGGACTATTTTGGCCACTTCAATCATCTGGTATAAACATAGAACTATTGCTAGTGCAAAGCTAAATTAAGGACTATAAAAAGTTGCATAGTCACTACAGCTCCCCCGCTGACGTATGTGCTGGAAGTTTTTATACATTTTGTGACTTAAAAAATACTGCAAAAGGCCAAAGCCACTTTAATGAATCTGATGTGCAGTGGATCTCCAAATTCTGACATAGAGCTGTGCAAAGGAGCCTCCTCACGGTAAATAACCTCCAATGTGGCTGCAACCTCCATCTCATATTTCTCATAGCAGAGATATTTATCCTTCTTGTTCTTTTCGCTCTCTGGGGAATATTTACCATGCCTTGTCCTCCAGGCAAAATATTAAATTAGTCTGGAGATGCATCGCACACAAATAAGTGTACAAATTGTTACATAACCAACAAGACAAACATTATAGTCTTCTTAAATAGATAAGAGTCAATGACTAGACATTGCTTAGGGCCATTGTAGGCTGTAAAGTTTCCAGAAGGAAAAAGTTGTATGGAAGTTTTCTGTGTAATAGGAATTCATAGTCTTTGCTAATAAATTGCAGGTAGCCGTGTGATGACCTCCTCATCACATCTATCACAGAAGCTGTCCCAGTTTCTGTGCAGCCCCCAGCTTTGGAGGGGTCCTATTAATCTAATGTCTAAATTGTCTTTCAAAACTGTCATTAGTAATTAGGGTTGGTTCGCAGTGGGACGAGACTCATTGTAAGTCTGTCGGGTCCGTGTCACAAGGTAATTCTTCACTTAATTGAATAGACACAAGCAGATTTAGTCTAGTTGGGAAAGACGGGTGGGGGTGGGGGGGCACAGACAGGAAGAAATGAAGAGAACAGTGTATTGTTCTGTAGTGTTCTGTAGGTGAACAACATGTCTTTTTGCTGGGGCGTTAGGATACAAAATACAAAGAATATAAAAGGAGGAATGTCATGTCAAGATCTTCTGGTAGGTTATCTGCCAGTTGAGGAAATCTTTCTCAAGAGCACTGCTGGGAGTACCAGATTCTTGATGAAGGGGCACCGCAAATCCTTAATATTGCACACCCTGCACACTTCACAGGAAGGACCTTGTTTTTGATACATGTGGGCCAATGTGTGTTTGAGGGTGGAGCCTTTCAATTGCATTTCAAAATGCAACCAAAATGCCACATGTAAATGCCGTAGCAGGCAGGATCATAAGTAAAGGAGATATAGATGTTCTGTCGTCTTACAGTGAAAAGGGCCCATATAAAAAAATGAACAGAACACAATTAGAGATGAGCGAACATACTTGTCCGAGCTTGATGCTCGATCGAGCATTAGTGTACTCGTAACTGCTCGTTGCTCGGACGAGTATTTCGCCCGCTCGAGAAAATGGCAGCTCCCGCCGTTTTGCTTTTTGGCGGCCAGAAACAGAGCCAATCACAGCCAGGAGACTCTGCACTCCACCCAGCATGACGTGGTACCCTTACAAGAATCAAATATATATATACGTACTGTAGGCGTAATTAAGCCGTTTGTATTCTCCATGGCTATTTTCTAGCCAAGTATACAGCACACTACATGCCAGATGACGATGACGCTGAGTTATGAAAAAAATAACGTAATAAAAACGAGAAATGCAGACTGTGCCTAATTGAAATACAACCCCGGGCCCTAATAAATTTTCCCACTTCGGTCTTTTGCGATGGATATGTGCGTCACTAAGCGCAAAACACAGTGGTCCATCTGACTCCAAATTGCTCAATTTGCTAGTAGATGCACTGCAACAACTACAGCCAGCCAGCATCAACCAGAAATCAAATATATTATACGGTACTGGTATGACGTAATTAAGCCGTTTTATTCTCCTAGGCTATTTTCAGCCAAGTTTAACGCACACCTACTATGCCAGATGAGATGACGCTGATTTTATGAAAAAAAATAAACGTAAAATAAAAAAGGAAATGGCAGACGTGGCCTAATTTAAATACAACCCCGGGCCCAATAAATTTTCCCACTTTTCCCACTTTCGGTCTTTGCGATGGATATGTGCGTCACTAAGCGCAAACACGGAGTGGTCGCAAGTCTGACTCCAATTGCTCACATTGCTAGTAGATGCACTGCAACAACTACAGCCACAGCAATCAACCAGAAATCAATATATATAACGGTAACTACTGTAGGCTGAATTAAGCCGTTTTGTATTCCCTATGGCTATTTTCTAGCCAAGTATTACAAGCACACTACTATCCAGATGAGATGACGCTGATTTACTGAAAAATAAACGTAAAATAAAAAGGAAATGGCAGACTGTGCCTAATTGAAATACAAACCCCGGGCCCTAATAATTTTCCCACTTCGGTCTTTTGCATGGCATGTGCGTCACTAAGCGCAAAACACAGTGGTCGCAAGTCTGACTCCCAATTGCTCACAATTTGCTAGTAGATGCCTGCAACAACTACAGCCACCCAGATCAACCACGAAATCAAATATATATAACGGTCTTACTACATAAGAGCCGTTTGTATTCCTCCTATGGCTATTTCTAGCCAAGTATTACAGCACACTACTATGCAGATGAGATGACGCTGAGTTATGAAAAAAAAAACGTAAAATAAAAAAGGAAATGAATGGCAGACTGTGCCTAAGTGAAATACACCCCGGCCCCTAATAAATTTTCCCACTTCGGTCTTTGCGATGGATACTGGTGCGTCACTAAGCGCAAAACACAGTGGTCGCAATCTGACGCTCCAATTGCCACAATTTGCTAGTAGATACACTGCACACTACAGCCACCCAGATCAACCAGAAATCAAATATATATAAACGGTAACTGTAGGCGTAATTAGCTTTTGTATTCTCTCTCCTATGGCTATTTTCTAGCCAAGTATTACAGACACACTACTAGCCGGCAGAGATGACGCTGAGTTATGAAAAAATAAACTGTAAAATAAAAAAGGAAATGATCAGACTGTGCCTAATTGAAATACAACCCCCGGGCCCCTAATACATTTTCCCACTCTCGGTCTTTGCATGGATATGTGCGTCACTAAGCCAACCAACCTCGGTCCAAGAGTCTGACTCCAAATTGCTCACACTTTGCTAGTAATGCACTGCAACACTACACCACCAAGCAGATACAAACCAAAATCAATATATAAACGGTACGTCTGTAGGCGTAATTAAGCCGTTTGTATTCTCCTATGGCTATTTTCTAGCCAGTATTACAGCACACTAACTATGCCATCATAGATACGCTGGATTTGAAAAAAAAAACGTAAAATAAAAGGAAATGGCAGACTGTGCCTAATTGAATAACAACACCCCGGGCCCTAATCAAATTTTCCCACTCTTCGGTCTTTGCGATGGATATGTGCGTCACTAAACACAGTGGTCGCAAGTCTGACTCCAAATTGCTCACAATGTTCTAGTATGTCACTGCAACAACTACAGCCACCAGCAGATCAACCATACATAAATTATTAGGACGTCTTTAGCGTATTAAGCCGTTGTATTCCTCCTATGGCTGTTCTAGCCAGTTTTACAGCACACTACTATCCAAATGAGATGACGCTGAGTTATGAAAAAAATAAACTAAATAAAAGAAATGTCAATGGCCGATGTACTATGGTGGCCATTACTTTTATAAGCAACTTCAGCACCATAGAGGCCAACCTTATACTCAACGCTACGTGGTAGCCTGGCCACCCATTGTTGCACACCTTTGGAGATGCCCCATTTCTCGAGGCCCTTATTGAAATCGGTTGTAACCTAATATAAAATCATGGTATCAGGTTGAATCACCTATAGTTTTGGTATCTAAGTGATCTCTATAAGAATTCCTTGAAGTATGAATGTTAAACATTGGATCGGGGCAGCTTTGATCGATAGGAGGGAATATTTGTGCCCGATTGTCTTGGGAGACTTGTAAGAATCACTAGAACACAGTGGTCGCAATTCTGACTCAAATTGCTCACATATTACTATAGATGCACTGCAACAAACTAAGCCACCACCAATATCAACAGAAATCAAATATATAACAACGCTACTGTAAGGCGTAACTTAAGCCGTTTTTGTATCTCTATGGCTATTTTCTAGCCAATTATTACAGCACACTACTATGACCAGATGAGATGACGCTGAGTTATGAAAAAAATAAACGTAAAAATAAAAAAGGAAATGGCAGACTGTGCCTAATTGAAATACAACCCCACCGGGCCCTAATAAATTTTCCCCACTTCGTGTCTTTGCGATGGATAGTGGCGTCACTAAAAACATCAGTTCGCAAGTCTGACTCCAAATTGCTCACAATTTACTATAGATGCACTGCAACAACTACGCCACCAGCAGATCAACCAACCAGAAATCAAATATATATACGCTACTGTAGGCCGTAATTAAGCCGTTTGTTTTCTCCTATGGCTATTTTCTAGCCAAGTTTACACGCACACTACTACTATGCCAGATGAAATGACGCTGAGTTATGAAAAAAATAAACGTAAAATAAAAAAGGAAATGGCAACTGTGCCTAATTGAAATAACACCCCGGCCTAATAAATTTTCCCACTTCGGTCTTTTGCGATGGATATGTGCGTCACTACAACAGCTTGTGTCGCAAGTCTGACTCCAAATTGCTCACAATTTACTAGTAGATAGTGCACTGCACACACACAACTACAACACCCCAGCAGATCAAACCAGAAATCAAATATATATACTCTAACTACTGTAGCGTAATTAGGCCGTTGGTATTCTCCTATGGCTATTTTCTAGCCAAGTATTAACATACAAGCACACTACTATGCCAGATGAGATGACACTACTGAGTTAATTAAAACAATAAGCGTAAAATAAAAGAGACTGCGACTGTGCCTAATTCATCTACTCAACACCACCCTAATAATTTTCCCACTTTTGGTTTGAGGTGGATATGTGTGTCACTAAGATCTAAACACACACGGTTAGCAATTCCCCCTGCTAATTCCTCACAATATGGTACTAGCTGCAATAAAAAAAAAAAAAAAAAAAAAAATTATAACTTATTGTACCCTAAGAAGGCTGTTGGGTTTCTTTTAGAATCACTCTGCCTAACAGTAGCTAATAGAACACCCTACCTAACGCTTTCCCTGACCAGCAGCAGCTCTCTCTCCCTAGCGGCATCCACACGAGAATGATCCGAGCAGCGCGGGCAGCGGCTCTCTACCCAGGGTCACCTGATCTGGCCAGCCACCACTGCTATCGCGTGTAAGGGTACCAACTTCATGCTGGGTGGATGCAGAGTCCTCTTGCTTGTGATTGGCTACTGTTTCTGGCCGCCAAAAGCAAAACGCGGGAGCTGCCATTTTCTCTTCGAGGCGGCTAAATACTCGTCCGAGCAACGAGCAGTTACGAGTCAACTACTGCTCGTGAGCATCAAGCGCGGACAAGTATGTTCGCTCATCTCTAATTGGTTCTGTTCATTTTTTATATGGGCCCTTTTCACGTAACGACAGAACATCTAATCTCCTCTAGTCCTTCCTTGCCTGCACGGCCATTTACATGTGGCATTTTGGTGTGCATTTTGAAATGCAATTGAAAGGCTCCACCCTCAAACACACATTGGCCCACATGTATCAAACAACGGTCTCTCTTCCTGTTGAAGTGTGCAGGGTGTGCAATATTAGGATTTGCGGTGGCCCTTCATCAAGAATCTGTTACTCCCAGCATGCTCTTGAGAAAGATTCTTCCTCAACTGCAGATAACCTACCAAAGATCTTGCATGACATTCCTCCTTTTATATTTCTTTGTATTTTGTACTAACCGACTCCTACGCCCAGCAAAAAGACATGTTGTTCACCTACAAACACGACGAACAATACACACTTTCTCCTCATTTCTTCTTCCTGTCTGTGCCCCCCCACCCCTTCTTTCTTCCTTCTGTGCTCTGCTGTGCGCTTCCCCCCCCAACCCCCACCCGTCTTTCATCCAATAGACTAAATCTGCTTGTGTTATCAATTAAGTGAAGAATATCCTTGTTGACACCGGACCCGACACTTACAATTAGTTCGTCCCACTGCTAACCACCTTGATTTCTGGTTGATCTGCTGGTGGCTGTAGTTGTTGCAGTGCATCTACTAGCAAATTGTGAGCAATTTGGAGTCAGACTTGCGACCACTGTGTTTTGCGCTTAGTGACGCACATATCCATCGCAAAGACCGAAGTGGGAAAATTTATTAGGGGCCGGGGTTGTATTTCAATTAGGCACAGTCTGCCATTTCCTTTTTTATTTTACGTTTATTTTTTTCATAACTCAGCGTCATCTCATCTGGCATAGTAGTGTGCTGTAATACTTGGCTAGAAAATAGCCATAGGAGAATACAAACGGCTTAATTTCGCCTACAGTAGCGTTATATATATTTGATTTCTGGTTTATCTGCTGGTGGCTGTAGTTGTTGCAGTGCATCTACTAGCAAATTGTGAGCAATTTGGAGTCAGACTTGCGACCACTGTGTTTTGCGCTTAGTGACGCACATATCCATCGCAAAGACCGAAGTGGGAAAATTTATTAGGGCCCGGGGTTGTATTTCAATTAGGCACAGTCTGCCATTTCCTTTTTTATTTTACGTTTATTTTTTTCATAACTCAGCGTCATCTCATCTGGCATAGCAGTGTGCTTTCATACTTGGCTATAAAATAGCCATAGCAATAGGATAGCATCGTTTGGTTTTAAAAACTAAAAAACACAAAAAAAAGAGGAGAATGTTGGCGAGACACAAGAGGGGACCATTGTTGAGTCCTTCACTGTTCAGCGTGTATGGGCAGAAGAAGAGGAGTTGGAGGAGTTGGAGGAGGAGGAAATGGACAGTCAGGCCAGTGAGGGGAGTGAATTCTTACGCGTTGGTACTCTGGCGCATATGGCAGATTTCATGCTAGGCTGCCTATCCCGTGACCCTCGCGTTCAAAGAATTTATTCCAGCACCGATTACTGGGTGTTCACTCTCCTGGACCCACGGTACAAGCAAAATCTTTCCACTCTCATCCCTGGAGAGGAAAGGAGTGTGAGAATGCATGAATACCAGCAGGCCCTGGTGCACAAGCTGAAACAGTATTTCCCTTCTGACAGCGCTAGCGGCAGAGTGCGTAGTTCTGCGGGACAAGTAGCGAGGGAGAGTAGGCGAGCAGGCAGCTTGTCCAGCACTGGCAAGGGTACGCTTTACAAGGCTTTTGCCAGCTTTATGTCACCCCAGCAAGACACTGTCACCTGTCCCCAGTCTCGGCAGAGTAGGGCTGATCTTTACAGAAAGATGGTGAGGGAGTACGTAGCTGACCATACCATCGTCCTAAATGATCACACAGCTCCCTACAACTACTGGGTTTCAAAGCTGGACATGTGGCACGAACTGGCGCTGTACGCCTTGGAGGTTCTTGCCTGCCCTGCCGCTAGTGTCTTGTCCGAGCGGGTTTTCAGTGCAGCTGGTGGCATCATCACCGATAAGCGTACACGCCTGTCGACTGACAGCGCTGACAGGCTGACGCTTATCAAGATGAATAAAGCATGGATTTCTCCTAATTTCCAATCTCCAGCAGGTGAAGGAAGCTCAACCTGAATAATTTATCCACTCCTCCTCCTCCTCCTCCTCATTTTCCTCCTTCTCCTGCTCTTTGTACAGTAAAGCAGAGGAAACTGGCTATTTTTTGACAGGGCCCACTGGCTCTACCTATAGTACTTTATGCATTTAATTTTTCTGGAGGGCCACCGACCCGGTCCTCTGTTTTAAACAATTTTTGGGAGTGCCACATACAGGCACTCAATCTATTCAATTTTTCTGGAGCTCCACCTACCTGCTCCTCTGGTTTGAAAAATTTTTTGGACTGCCACATACAGGCACTCAATCTATTCCATTTTTCTGGAGGGCCACCTACCTGCTCCTCTGGTTTGAAAACTTTTTTGGACTGCCACATACAGGCACTCAATCTATTCAATTTTTCTGGAGGGCCACCTACCTGCTCCTCTGGTTTGAAAACTTTTTTGGACTGCCACATACAGATTAGAAAGGGGGACATAAAGGCACTCTGCAATCAGACATGAGTTTGGTAAAGTTAATGACAAAAAGGGAGTCCTTCTTGTTCGACCCACCTTCATGGGAACTTCCAGCACCCTCACCCCTGTACAGTAACACCACCACTACCCCTAACAGACGGGCCATCCTGGCGTACAATAAATAAGGTACGGGAGGCGCTTAAGGAAGATATAGGAGTGTGCCCCCTGGGTTGGGGTTGATCTGTCAGATCAGTGCTTGGATCGTCCAGTCGCTACCCTCACTACGGAACACGAAGATTGGAACAAACGCTGTCTGGTACATTGTCCTATTGGCACTGTACAACTCTTCGGCTGTTCTCAAGTCAGTGTGCCCTCTGTCTCATTCCTCCATTTTCAAAGGTGGTGATTAAGGCATTACTATTTGGACAGGAAGGACAGTTCCCCCATTACCTCTGGATTAGATTTCCCCGTGTGTCCACCAGGGCAACATTTTTCCTTTTCCCGGTGAAGTGCCCCAGACTGCATCTAAAGGAAGGACCAAAAAGATGCGAGTCTGTTTCCAAAATAGGGGTTTAGTAAAGACACTATATACCTTGCGAAACCTGCTCTGAGAAACCTGCTGGGCCTCTTCATGAAGAGTGTTTCAGATATACCCTATCAACTCCTGAATATACAATTTTAATAAAAATTCTTTGGCATCCATAGCACATTATATTGGGAAAACCACCTGTATGTTCAAAATTGCGCACTACACCACTTTGTATAACACTACTCCACCATGTAAACCTACAACCACATATTTACCACCTTGCTCATTCTTTAAGGGGTCACTTTGTTTTAGGTTTATTACTTCTGTTTTTTTGTACCACTAGGGGCTCTCGTCCAAATCATCCCTGACACATGTAAGCTTTCTTCTGGGTTCAAAAAGGAAGCAACATCAGCTCTTTTCCTCTACTATTGCACCCAATACTTTAGTATGCACATGTGTGGGCAATTCTACCTACCATTTGGGATAAATAGTTCTTACAATGTATGGGGTATTGTTCACTCTTTTATCCCTTGTAGCTTACTAATTTGGGGGTAAATATGACTTTTTTGTGGGAAATTTTGCACCTTTTTCCTTTTGGGGTCTAATTGGATCATAGCAACCTTTAGGGGTACATACACATATTACACCATAAACATTTTCCACGGGTTTATTTTCCCAATTGGTCACTTGTTGGGGTTCTCTCTGTTTTTGGTAAAACAGGGCTCTCCAGAATGGCACTCGTTACCCATGTGATAAGATTTCTTTCTGGTTTCTAGAAAACACCTCCACCATTCCCTCTACATCGTAACCCTAGACCTTTTATCGCACATGTGGCTATTCGACAACCCCGGAGAAATAGTTGTCACTTTTGGTTGGGATGTTTTCATCTTTGACACTTTTTGGCTTAGAATAATTTTGGGGTAAAGTGCTTTTTGGGGAACATTTTTCACCGATTCCTTTTTGGGGTCTGATTGTGATCATACACCTTTAGGGGTACATACACCCTATTTACACCTCCTTGCTAACTTCCGCCAATGGGTGTACTTGTCAAAAGTGGTGTCACTTGTTTGGGGTTTCTTTTGTTTTATACCAGCTAGGGCTTTTCTCCAAATTCATCCTACCCATTGTATAAGATTTTCTGTCCAAATTTGCCTTCTAAAGATACACATCCTTCTTTCCCTTCTAGCCCTAACTGTGTACCCATACACACATTTTATCTCACATGTTGGGCATTCATACATCCAGAGAATATTGTAACACATTTTTGTGTGGGGGGGGGAAAACAAAAAAAAAAAAAAAATTGTTTCAATCTTTTGACAACTTTTGGCTTAGAAAATAATTTGGGTCAAGTAACTTATTTTGGGGAAATTTTCAACCTTTTTTTTTTCATTTTTGTGTTCTGATTGGCTCAGACCCCTTTAGGGTACATACCCATATGACACCTTTGCTCACTTCGCCAAGGGGTTTACTTTTCCAAAATGGTGTTCCACTTATTGGGGTTTCCCCTCTGTTTTGTACCACTAGGGCTTCCTCCAATTGCACCCTAACCCTGTATAATATGTCTGTCCAAATTTGGCTCTAAAAGACACACACCCTCTTTCCTTCGGACCCACTGTGTACCATACAACATTTTATCTGCACATGTGGGGCAATTCTACATCCAGGAGAAAATAGTGTACCACATTTTGTGGATTTGTTTTCAATCTTTTGACAATTTTGGCTCCAGAAATAATTCTGGGGTTAAAATGACTTTTTGGGGAAAATTTTCACCGTTTTTTCTTTTGGGGTCGATTGGCTCCTACCCTTTAGGGGTCTACACATTTACACCTTGCTACTCTCCAAGGGGTTTACTTTCCAAATGGTGTCACTTATTGGGTTTCCCCTCGGTTTTGGTACCACAAGGCTCCTCCAAATGGCACCCTAAACCCGGGTAGAAGATTTCTTTCTGTCAAATTCGTCTTCTAAAAGACACACATCCCTCTTTCCCTTCTGAGCCCCACTGTGTACCCAATACAACATTTATCTGCACATGTGGGGCAATTCTACATCCAGGAAATATTGTACACATTTTGTGTGATTGTTCATCTTTTGAACACTTTTGGCTTTTTGTAAATTGGGGTAATAAGTGACTTTTTTGGGGAAATTTTCACACCTTATTCCTTTTGGGGTCTGATTTGGATCATACACCTTAGGGTACATACACATATTACACCTTGCCCTAAATTCTCCAAGGGTGTACTTCCCAAATGAATGTCCAGATGGTTTCCCCTCTGTTTTGTACACTAGGCTCCATCCAATTGTTCCTGACACAATGGAACTTATTTTCACACACAAAATTTTGTCCTCTAAAACGAACAGCGCGCTGTTTTCCTACCAAGTGCCACCCTGTGCCCGTACAGCATTGTATAGTTGACACAGTGGGTATTAGGACAGAGACGCAGAGGAGATGGCACCAAACATTTTGAGATGCATTTTCCTTTTTAACCCCTTTGAAGGCGGCAAAATTTAGTTTCATGAATTATTGTTTAAAAAAAAATTAGTTTCCGTAATTTCACGTTCATTTATTATTTCCTCTTGTGCAATTCTCAAAGAGTTTAACAACTACTTACCCAGGTTGTTTTGAATATTTTGAGGGGTGCAGTTTCTAAAATGGTCTCACTTGTGGGGAGTACTATCATAAAGTCCTTAAAAAAAAAGTGACTTCTAACTAACTTGTCACTGCAAAAATAGTTTTGAACGATTTTGTGAAAATCTGAAAAAATTAGCACACCTAACGTGTATAAGCCTCCTCCCATCCAAAAAAAAGTAATAATGTTTGAAAAATATGCCAAGGCCAAGTGATAGCATCTATCGGGAAATGTTTAGTTTATCCAGTTAGTTTTGGTGATATGACTAACTTTCCAAAAGTGTAAATTTTTTGAATTGGAAACATCATTTTTTTCAAAATTTTGATGACCAAATTTCTCAGTTTTTTTATAACTAAATACTAAACATATTAGCCTTATTTAATCCACTTACATGAAGTACATGTGTCACGAAAAAACAATCTCCAAATCACCCAGATATATGAAAATGTCCAAAGTTATTACCACCACATAAACTGACACAATTTCAGATTCAAAAAAAGGGCCGTGTCGGACGGTGCAAAAATGGCCAAACGTCGTTTTAGCGGGCGTTATAATCAGGCAGCGTGCATCTTTAGTGTGACACTCGTCTCGTGGGTCTGAACACGATATCTGATAAGATGCACTAGATCGGTTTTGGCCTCACTCAGACCGCACTAAGCAGTGACCAATCCTCCCTACTCAACCCAGGAAGTGACAGTTCTCCCACTATGGAACCGATCAGAATGATAACCACTTACAGTGGTGACGCTGGGTTCATTATACGGATAATTGGAAAACATTGCCAATTTTGGGTATGGACCCAGACCTACAGGATGTAATAGGCCCAACCCCACATGTGACATACAGGAGGGGACACTCCCTGCGGGATCGTCTTTTACAAAGTGACTTTGTAGAACCTGTACAGGACACATGGTTGACCTCAAATGTAAGTGGCAGCTACAGAAGCAGCGGCTGTGTGGCATACCCCGTAATACAGACATGCAAGAGCTTTACATCCAATGTCACAGGGAGAACCTATTCCATATGTTCGTTCATCAACTGTCAAACATGTGGTGTCATCTATAGGGCAGTGTGCACCTGTGGTTTGGAATATATAGGGAAGACCAAACTGGAATTGAGACGACAGGTTAGTGCCCATCTGGGAGACATTACCCACAATCGTGACAATCCAGTTGCACTACTATCAATGCCACTAGGTAACCTCATAGCATGAAATTTTTGTTTTTTATGTGAAAAAAAATTTTATTGGGCATTGATGTGGTGACTCCGAACCCAAGGGGTGGCGACTGGGATCGCCTGATCCTACAGAGAGAAACTAAATAAATTTTTAGGTGCAATACAGAATGCCCTAATGGTCTGAATGAGAATCTATCCTGTACATCGTTCTTCTGACTGTGGGGAGCACTTGCATGGTTATAAACTGATAGGGAATCACTAAATTCATACTAAAAATCGGGGATAGTTACTGATAATTATTTATGACTGATTGGTTGTCTTGGATTAATGTTTTCCATAGAGAGGATATGAAACCTTTTTATGACATTTGTTCTTCCATAAAACATCTAGGTGGAAGGCATATCGATTGATGTAAATAGTCCATGTCTGAATAGTTCTACCCTCTGACCAACCAAAAAACATTTATTCGTGTGCCTCTTTTCTGGATGACAGGTTTCCAGATATAAAGTAAAAACAAAACAAGTAAAATAAAAAATATAAAAAAAAAAAAAAATGAAAAACAACCCACAATAACCCGCACAAACTTATGCCGACGCCGAAGGCCGCCCGAACCTTTCACGTCGTTGTCGTGCACTGGTCCGGCACAAGGGGACCGTCCGACCGCGCACCCCGACCACTCCCGCGAGGCATCGGAACCGCCCTTCGCCGCGGGAGGGGCCGTCCCGCGTCGCATTCACGCCGCGACGTCCCCGCACCCCGGTCCCGAACCCCTCTGCCGGGTTGTGCCCGAGCCGTCGGCGCGAAGGAGGGAGCGGGGCTCGGGGGGGGGGATGCAAGGCCATCGGGGTCGTCGTGCCTGATTGGTTTCCTTTTTTGTTGGAGGGTACTTATCTTGTAACTAATACTACAGAATGCTTAGGGTCTGTCCTTTACTCCTCTCTTTATCGTAGTCTAATGATGTGGAGATAGCTGGAATGGAGACGTATTCTGCTAACCACGCTTGACTCCACCTCGCTTTCTCCATATGAGTGTACACTAATGACTGGCCCCCCCGCAATACAGAAGTGACATGTTGGAATGATACTCGCCGAAATGGAGCGCCGCGTCTCCCAGTGAGTAAACTTTTGCTTCTAATAAAGTACCGCCAACGCCCTCTTATACCATCATGGCTATTGTATAGACCTATTTATAGGTGGTAGACGAGATTGTTGCACATGATTGACGATAGGGGGTTATACTGACCATGGGGCATTGGATATGGGGCCCGACAGTTTAGGACTTATCGGCTGCTACATGAGTGTAATATGCCCCTGTTTAATTCCACAGAATGACCATCTGTCATGTTTTAATTACTGCAGCATTGACTACATATATCGGTATATATAAATTCCCCCTGATAAAGTTCCACCACTGTTTGTGCACTAGGATGCTCGGGAACCTGTTACACTGGACCCATAGGGCATACTAGGGTATTCCTACGATTAGGGATACCGGGACCATCCGTGTTAGGACGTAGCTATGTTCGGATTGAGGGTGAGTGGCGTATACTCAGGGGGCCTGTTCTAGACAAAGTGGGGCCCTGGGCAAAACTATATAGTGGGGCCCCAAAATAACTATTTTATGACGAGTCACATTCAGCAAGAGGCTCAATTTAGCATTGTAAAAAAAACTGTAATATGGGAGAATTTTTATAGGAGATAGATATATGATGGGAGATTGAGGGGCAGCAACATTGGCTCAGTGGTTAGCACTAACAAGCCTCACAGCGCTGGTCAACATCTGCAAAGAGTTTGTATGTTCTTGCATGTGTTTGCATGGTTTTCCTCCTCCGGTTTCCAACCCACACTCCAAAAATGACTGGTAGGTTGATTAATTGGAGCGCCCATTGGGTACAAGGGGACTGATCTGGCAACTCTGTCCAGCGTCTGCATACTCTGTTGTGTGCTATAATAAAAAGATTAATTAATTCTAATGATTTATGAAGAAGATAAAATGAAAGATGATAGAGATTTCTAGATGCAGATCTTAAAGTAATGTATCTACAGTAATGGGATATAATAGATCAAGAGATACAGTAGAAGAGAAATATAAGATTGATTAGTAAATAGATATAGAAAAAAGCAAGATATAAAATGTGGTCACAGAATTTTTTTTAATTAAAATAGATAATACCTATACATATAGTATATAGACAGAGATGATGATAAGTATCGTTCACACTCAAGGGTATAACTAAGATGAGCGAACATACATTGCGTACTCGTAACTGCTCGTGCTCGTGACGAGTATTTCGCACCGCTCGAGAAAATATGGCAGCTCCCGCCGTTTTGCGTTTTGGCGGCAGCAAGCAGAGCCCATCCCACCGCCGGAGACCCCTGCCTGCCTCCACCCAGCTGAAACGTGGTACCTTTACACGTAGATAGCAGGTGGTTGGCTGGCCAGATCACAGGTACCCGGGGATAGCCTTAGCCGCTGCCCGCGCTGCTGCTCGGCATCATCTCTGTCGGATGCCGCTGAGGGAGAGAGCTGCTGCTGCTCGGGAAGCGTTAGTGTTCTATTAGCTTTACTGTAGCAGGGAGTGATTCTAAAAAGAACCCAACAGCCCGTCTTAGGGCTACAATAACGTTATATTTTTTTTTTTTTTATTTGCAGCTAGTACCATTTTGTTTGAGGAATTGCAGGGGGACTTGCTACCGTTGTGTTTAGCTCTTATTGACACACTATCACCTCAAACACCAAGTGGGATTTGTTATGGTTGAGTAGAATAGGCACAGTCTGCCATTTTCTTTTTATTTTAACGTTTATTGTTTTAATAACTAGTGTCATCCTCATCTGCATAGTAGTGTGCTGTATACTGGCTACAAATAGGCCATAGGAGAATACAAACGTCTTAATTCGCCTAACAGTAGCGTTAATATATATTTGATTTCTGGTTGATCTGCTGGGGCTGTAGTTGTTGCAGCATCTAACTAGTACTTGTGAGCAGTTTTGGATCAGACCTTGCCACCACTGTGTTTGAGGGACCCCATATCCCAATCCCTCGCCAAGACCGAAGTGGGAAAATTTATTAGGGCCCGGGGTTGTATTCAATTAGGCACAGTCATGCCATTTCCTTTTTATTTAACGTTTATTTTTTCAACTCAGCGTCATCCATCTGGGCATATTATGGCTGTAATACTTGGCTAGCAAATAGCATAGGGGGAATACAAACGGCTTAATTACGCCTACAGTAGCGTTTATATATTTGATTTCTGGTTGATCGGCTGGTGGCTGTAGTTGTTTTTGCAGTGCATCTAGCTAGTAAATTGTTGATCAATTTGGGAGTCAGACCTTGCGACCACCTGTGTTTTAGTGACGCGACATATCCATCGCAAAGACCGAAGTGGGAAAATTATTAGGGCCCCCGTGGTTGTATTTCAATTAGGCCCGTCTTGCCATTTCTTTTTTATTTACGTTTATTCGTTTCATAACTCAGCGTCATCTCATCTGGCATAGTTAGTGTGCTGTCATATTTGGCTAAGAACTAGCCATAGGAAATACAAACGGCTTATTACGCCTACAGAGCCGTTATATAATTTGATTTCTGGTTGATCTTCTGGTGTCCTGTAGTTGTTGGTCATGCTCTACTTCACTAGTAATTGTTGATCAATTTGGAGTCAGCTGCGACCACTAGTGTATTTTAGTGACGCACTTATCATCGCAAAGACCGAAGTGGGGGAAAATTTATTAGGGCCGCGGGGGTTTGTATTTCAAATTAGGCCAGTCTGTCATGTTCCTTTTTTATTTTAAACGTTTATTTTTTTCATAACTCAGCGTCATCTCATCTGGCATAGTAGTGTGCTGTAATACTTGGCTACGAACATCCCTAGGAGAATACAAACGGCTTAATTCCGCCTACGTACGTTAGATATATTTTGATTTCTGGTTGATCTGCTTGTGGCTGTAGTTGTTTGCAGTGCATCTAGCATTGTGCTTCATACTTGGCTATAACATAGTCCAATAGCAAAGGATGCTTGTTTTTGGTTTAAAAAACGAAAAAACACAAAAAAAACAAAAAAACACAAAAGTTAAAAAAAAATTTCAAAGTTATAAACTCTCATCTTTCCAAATGTTTACCACCCGAGGCTAGGGGTAGAGGGACAGGCTGGGACGTGGGCGTCCACTACTGCAGGGGTCAGAGGCCCGTGGTCCTGGGCGGGTGAGAACCACTGCTTCTTAGGGAGCAGGTGAACGCCGCAGAGCTAACCTCCCTGGTTCATGTCTGAGTTACTGGGAATCGTGTCGAAGCACTGTTGAGGAGGCCAGAACATGCGAACAGTGATGTCGTGTATTGCCGCCAATGCTTCCGAAGCAATTTTGTCCACCATTCTTCTTCCCACGCAGTCCACCCATGTCACCGAATCGGCACTTCCTCCTCCAGCTCCTGCACTCAGCCTCCTCCTTTCCCCGTCTTCCCCTTTCCCGCAAAATTTTGCCATTTAACCGGCATAACTCTGAGGAACTGTTTTTGCTGGACCCATTCCCACATCACAACACTTGTCCGGTTGCTGATGGAGCATTTTTTCCGATGCCCAGGGTTTTTCCCCACCAGTCGCAATCTGTGGGTGATGGATGACCTTGTTGACGTACTGTAGAAGTGTGTAAGAGGTGGTCCGACGATGAGGAAGACACGGTTTCAGACAGTGGGGCAGTTTGTTGTCAGGTCAGGAAGTCCGAGGGGGAGCTACTGAGGGATCGAGGATGATGAGGTGACAGACACCCAAGCTGGGTTGAGAGGCCGGTGAACCCAGTGCTTCTGAGACAGAGGAAGAGTCCTCGACCGCAACGTTGGAAGAGGCAGTGGTGGGCCAGACTGAGAGGCGGGCCGAGCCTGGTGCATCAGCTCCAAATGTGGTCAACTATTGAAGCTCCCGGGCGAGGGCCCTTCGCGAGGGCTAGATTTTCAGAAGTCTGAGGTTCTTTAAGGAAACTGTCCCGGCTAATGACCGACGGACTGTTGTGTGCCAATTTGCCCAAACCAGAATCAGCAGGGGTTCCACCACTATAGCTTAACTACCACCAGTGCCGCAGCATATAATGCTAAACAACCCCTCAGTGGCAAAACAGCGCGTTCACCTCCTGCCGTGCACTCAACTGCTTCCTTTCCCTGGTCAGCTGATAGTCAGCCCCCTGCCAGGACCCCTGCCACAAAAACCGCCATCGTCCCGCCTCCCTGTCCTCCACATCCTCCACCAGCGTTCAGCTCTCCCATACCCCAGACCTGGAGCGGAAACCCAAATATAGTGCAACCACCCACCCGCACGCCCAAGCCCTTATGTGCACATCGCCAATTGCAATAAGCCTGAGGAGCTTGGCCCTATAGCTAGAGAGACCGAGGCCTTTCGCACCGCCTCATGGCGGCGGCCGCCCCTCGGTAATTCGGCGGTCCCCAGCGCCGCCACTACTTTTTCCCGATGTGCCGTCCCACCCTGCACCATCCGTGTCAGAACAACATAATCCGTGGCCCTGACCACCGCCGTTTCTGACAAGGGTCCACCTGACCCACGGACACGTGGACGAGTCTGCCCGGGCATGGCCACGATATATCTCTGACGGCACAATTGGGTTTAACTTGGTGTAGGGCTTGGACCCGATGCGACCCTGGCGGCTGGTCATATTACTGCCGACGACAGAGGAATGCGGGCCCTACCCCTCGGTCCAGGTGTTTGAGGCTACGTATGCCCTCCTCCCTCCCCACCCCTCCTCCCTCCTCCTCTCGAACTTACCATCTCGTGGGCATGCGCCTCAATTCGTACTCTAGGCACAGCAGCAGTGCCGTCGCTAAGTCGACAGCAGGCGGTGCTCAAACTGCTGAGCCTAGGCGATAAAAGGCACACGCCCAGAACATAGTAAGGGCATCACGGGCGCAGACTGATCTGTTGCTGCTGGCAACCGCTGACCTGAAGCCAGCATGGTTTGTGTGTGACAACGGGCCGTAACCTGGTGGGCGGCTCTGCACTCGGCAGATGACACATGTGCCCTGCCTGGCCCATGTGTTAATCTGATAGTTTCAGCCGTCCTCAAGACATAACCCCAATCCTGTCCTGATTTGCTCACGAGGTGCGCGCGCATCTGTGCGCATTTCGTAATTCCACAACAGATGCTGCACTCTCCAACTCAGGGCAGCGCAGCGCCGCCTCCCAACTGCCCGCTCCACCGACTGTTGGTTGCGACGTGCCCACGAGTGGAATTCAACACTTACCATGTTACCAGAGGTTCACCAGCAGCGCCGAGCGATTGTAGACTGCAGATGTCAACTTCCACCAGAACTGGTAGTCGGTCAGTCACTTCTCAAGTCTAACAATGAGGAGTGGCGTGATTTCCTGATATCTGTCAGGTTGCTGAGTAACTTGAGATCAACACAGATTGTCAGTGGCTATGCCCCGCCGCCTCATCAGCGCTCACATCCGCCTGTTGGCCTGTTGAAACCTCTAAACTCTCCTGGGGAGGTGAGGGGTGGTGGTCAGTCGTAAGCTTGCGCTCGTCACAAGAGACGGGGAAGAAGATTCCCTTGTTGATAGCCAAGCAATCCCTAGGTTCTGTTTTTCTCAGCGCATATCGGAGGAGTGCAGGTGTCGGATGATGAGGAGGAAGAGGAGGAGATGTTGGCGAGACACAAGAGGGGACCATTGTTTTTTGAGTCCTTCAACTTTGAGCGTGTATGGGCAGAAAAGAAGAGGAGTTGGAGGAGGGATTGGAAGGATGGAGGAAATGAACGTCATGCGCCAGTGGGGAGAGGGATCGATTCTTACGCGGGGTACTCTGGCGCTGTAGCAGATTTCAGATAGGCTGCTATCCCGTGAACCCTGCGTTCAGAATTTATTCCAGCACCGATGATTGGGTGTTCACTCTCCGGACCCACGGTACAAGCAAAAATCTTTCCACTCTCACTCCCTGGAGAGGAAAGGAGTGTGAGAAGGCATGAATACCCAGAAGCCATGGTTGGCACAAAGTGAAACAGTATTCCCTTCTGACACAGCGCTAGGGCAGATGTGACGTAGTTTCTGCGGGACAGAGTAGAGGGAAGAGTATGCGAGGCGCAGCTTGTCCAGCAATGGCAGGGTACGCCTTTAAGGCTGTGCCAGCTTATTCACCCCAGCAAGACACTGTCGCGCACCTGTCCCCAGTCTCGTCATAGT